>CATNEN010000038.1:20600000-20970000 GCA_950097015.1 Macrostomum hystrix
GTTACAGTGCCAACAGGGTGCACTAATGGGGCTTAAATACAACAGGGCATAGGCCTATTGAGTATTGTATATTATATTTGTTTAATAAACAATAGGTATCGCTGTTTAAACATTAGGCACCTCGATTTTTTGCGTTAAAACAAATGTTATATAATTATAAATAAATACATTAACAAAAAGTGTGTCTTAGTACCTGCACTGCATATACTATTTAATTAAGAAAGTGCATAATGCGTGAGATATTTTATCAGTCGTGATCTGATTTGAGTACTCTGACTTAAATTTGACTTGAAAGACTTGAAATAGTGTACAGCTGAACAAACCATGCTCAAAGTCATTGTCCTTGGTACGAACATAATGCGCACAACGATTAACTGTGAAATAGGAGCAAAATGACTTGCAGCAAAAATACAAACTTTAACATCAAAGCTCCAACATCCTGAACCAAAACATGTACCTATAACCCTAATTGACAAAATTTCTTTTTAGCCCTTCGCATTTTTATCATACCTACTTTTCTACCATCAGTTTTTTGCTTTCTATTTTTATTTCTGTGCGCCTTAGTGCACTTAATTGCACACGGATGCACAATATGTTGCCGAAGCAAGAATACCAATGTAGCGTATAACAAATACCAGCTACCTGTACATTACACAACCACGAGCCCGAACGAAGAATCACTCTGTTGACCACTCTCACTCTCAAAGCCGTACTCTCAAACCCAAAGTCGCGTAAAGTTTCTTTAAATACAATTCCAGCTTATAGAAAGTGTAGCGTATTAACAATAAGTAAAAATTGAATCATTTATAATATGATTCACTTTAACTTCTTGAGTAATTTGCTGTGTGTGATAAAAATTATTCAGGAATGTATATTAACTTAACGATATCAAGCGCTTTAGTAGAAAATAAATTTTAGGATATCATAATAAAAAGTGATTGAATGGAAGACAAGGATGTTTTGTCTAAAAAAGTAAAAAATTACTCAGTGAGAATGAATTTTTATAAAAGCATAAAATTGAGCACGAAACACTACAAAATCTCGTTCACAAAAACAAAACTGTATCGTTACACTTAACAGAATGTTAACTTAAATGTTAACTAAGGATTCATAGAGAAAAGGAAGCTGAATGATAAGCTTGGATGGATTTTATTAAAAAAACCCACAGGCACTAAAATAGCACAGATTAAACAACTATAAACTAGCACATAAGCAATGACAAAAAGTCTTAACGATAAAGGTCAATAATTAGGGAGATTTAAAAAAACAATAAACTTTAATAATTTGAAAGTATCAAATTATGTGCCAGTGTTCCATGGTTATTAGCCTAGCCGTTCAAATAAGCCTCGCTTTGTCAAGCCCTCAGTCAGGGCTTCGTAGAATTCCACCTGCTCATCTCGGCGCAACGAATACACCTGCCTGAGTAGATGCTGCGGACTTGAGCCCCTGAAATGGATGAGAGAGGGTTTCTGATTAAACCTGAGGATCAGGGAGGGTTTCTGATTAAACCTGAGGATCAGGGAGGGTTTCTGATTAAACCTGAGGATCAGAGAGGGTTTCTGACTAAACCTGAGGATCAGGGAGTGTTTCTGATTAAACCTGAGGATCAGGGATGGTTTCTGATCAAACCTGAGGATCAGGGACGATTTCAAATTTAACGTGAAATCCAAAAGGGCTTCTGCTCAAACTTCTGCTAAAATTTTATCATATCTGAGAATTAGCTTAACCGAGAATATTTTTAGCTAGAAATCGTCGTAAGGATTTTACACAGTTTCGGTTTGAACCAGAGGATCTAGGAAGACAGATTGAAACTGGTGTATTTCAAACACAAATGATCGGCTCACATTATGAAAGTCTGGAAGTAGACATAGACAAAGATGCCCATAATGATTTGGCAGTCGAATCTGTCCATCACGCCACCGTGTCCAGGAATAGCGTTGCTGAAGTCTTTGATCTTGAAAGCCCGTTTAAAACCCGAAGCAAAAAAACCGCCAAAAGGAGCAACAATAGAGGCAAATGTGGCCATGCAAATGCTGTGCCAATGGAACTGGTACCAGGGCAAAGACGACAGCAGGCCCTGCGAACAGAGAAACACAGAATTGTATGCGGATGACAACAGAAACTGCTGCGATCCAATAGCTGTACTCCTGCTGCGATTCTAGCTGTACTCCTATGGCGATTCTAGCTGTACTCCTTGCTGCGATTCTAGCTGTACTCCTATGGCGATTCTAGCTGTACTCCTTGCTGCGATTCTAGCTGTACTCCTATGGCGATTCTAGCTGTACTCCTTGCTGCGATTTTAGCTGTACTCCTGCTGCGATTTTAGCTGTACTCCTGCTGCGATTCTAGCTATACACCTGCTTCGATTCTAGCTATAATTCTGCTGCGATTCTAGCTATACACCTGCTGCGATTCTAACTGTACTCCTGCTGCGATTCTAGCTATACACCTGCTGCGATTCTAGCTATAATTCTGCTGCGATACTAGCTATACACCTGCTGCGATTCTAGCTATAATTCTGCTGCGATCCTAGCTATACACCTGCTGCGATTCTAGCTATGATCACAAAATGTAAATTTTTACCGTTTTTTTGTGAAAAGTTTGTAAAAAAATAGCAAAAAGAGCTCCGATTTTAGAATCTTAAATTACAAAAAAAGTTTTATGTTTTTGCTTAACAATGGCTTTAGTAGTGATGTTATGCAAGTTAGCAAAGCTATAACAAATCTAAGTACACCGAGTTAGGGTATTTATAGTTAGAAAATAGCTTTTAGTCTATATGAAACAAAAAGGCTTTTCGATTTGACAAACAAAAATAGATACCTCAATACCAAGCCAGGAACCCAAGTCGTCAACCTGAAAGTACGCATAGAGATTCACCTTAAATGTTTTTAAAAGTAAACTGTCAGGGAAGGAATCCCCCCCGACAATTTTTTGTGTTGCACATCACCCCCAAACTCAAGAACACGGGCCAAATTTTTGTTGCACATCTTCTGAAACAAGAATCAAGCCGCCAGCTCTTCAGAACGTCAAGATATTCAATGGTTCTGGACAAAGGTCGGATTTTCCCCATAGGAGCTAGTGCATTACATGCACCCCTATACACGAATTAGCACTGCGCGTCAGTGCGCCCTTGCCAGGCCTTCAAAATGTATCAGCATGTCACCCGAGTGTGCCTGCATCATCTCCGTCTTCGGTGGTCACCTACCTTTATCTAGACAGACCGCTGGACCTTCAAGGGCTGCAACGTGTGGAACTAAGCTACTATGGACACCCTGACGCGAATTTCTCAAATTTGATTGCTCAAGCCAAAATATTAGGCGCAGCTCAACCACAGTACGCCAATCAGTCACCACTCAACGCTGTTAGCATTCAGGCGGCAAAATGGCTAGGTAGTCCAACTGTTGAACACGTAATTCTTATTACTACTGCTTAAGACTAAATACTCACCAGATTATCAGCGAATGGCAGACTAAATTTAACCGGTTGAAACACCTGATGACGCGAGCAATTACTACTCAGGGTGTTGCTAAACTCATCGTATTCAACTGGACAGACCATTGAGTCGAATTGCAGCAGAAAATGTCCGAGCAGTAGGCCAAACACTATGGTTGAAAATCCGCCGCCTAGGAAGCCCTCCCAGGTCTTCTTCGGCGACAGTTTAATCAGGGGCGTCCGGCCAAAGAAGAAGCCGAATATGTAAGCTGCCATATCGTTGCAGATAATCATAGCGCATGGCAGAAGTACCCTGGTGGATTCGTGGAGTGAGTTGTCTATGGAACAGACTGCTTACAGATATGAGTTGTCTATGGAACAGACTGCTGACAGATTGAGTTGTCTATGGAACAGACTGCAGACAGATATGAGTTGTCTATGGAACTGACTGCAGACAGATATGAGTTGTATATGGGACAGAGTGTTGACATATGAGATGGGATATTAACAGACTACCGACATATATTAGTTGTCTATGGAACAGACTGCAGACAGATATGAGTTGTCTATGGAACAGACTGCTGACAGATATGAGTTGTCTATGGAACAGACTGCAGACAGATATGAGTTGTCTATGGAACAGACTGCTGACAGATATGAGTTGTCTATGGAACAGACTGCTGACAGATATGAGTTGTCTATGGAACAGACTGCAGACAGATATGAGTTGTCTATGGAACAGACTGCAGACAGATATGAGTTGTCTATGGAACAGACTGCAGACAGATATGAGTTGTCTATGGAACAGACTGCAGACAGATATGAGTTGTCTATGGAACAGACTGCTGACAGATATGAGTTGTCTATGGAACAGACTGCTGACAGATATGAGTTGTCTATGGAACAGACTGCTGACAGATATGAGTTGTATATGGGACAGACTGCAGACAGATATGAGTTGTATATGGGACAGAGTGTTGACATATGAGATGGGATATTAACAGACTGCCGACATATATGAGTTGTCTATGGAACAGACTGCAGACAGATATGAGTTGTCTATGGAACAGACTGCTGACAGATATGAGTTGTCTATGGAACAGACTGCTGACAGATATGAGTTGTCTATGGAACAGACTTCTGACAGATATGAGTTGTATATGGGACAGACTGCAGACAGATATGAGTTGTATATGGGACAGAGTGTTGACATATGAGATGGGATATTAACAGACTGCCGACATATATGAGTTGTCTATGGAACAGACTGCAGACAGATATGAGTTGTCTATGAAACAGACTGCTGACAGATATGAGTTGTCTATGGAACAGACTGCTGACAGATATGAGTTGTATATGGGACAGACTGCAGACAGATATGAGTTGTATATGGGACAGAGTGTTGACATATGAGATGGGATATTGTCAGACTGCCGACATATATGAGTTGTCTATGGAACAGACTGCAGACAGATATGAGTTGTCTATGGAACAGACTGCTGACAGATATGAGTTGTCTATGGAACAGACTGCTGACAGATATGAGTTGTCTATGGAACAGACTGCAGACAGATATGAGTTGTATATGGGACAGAGTGTTGACATATGAGATGGGATATTAACAGACTGCCGACATATATGAGTTGTCTATGGAACAGACTGCAGACAGATATGAGTTGTCTATGAAACAGACTGCAGACAGATATGAGTTTTCTATGGAACAGACTGCAGACAGATATGAGTTGTATATGGGACAGAGTGTTGACATATGAGATGGGATATTAACAGACTACCGACATATATTAGTTGTCTATGGAACAGACTGCAGACAGATATGAGTTGTCTATTGAACAGACTGCTCACATATATGAGCTGTCTATGGAACAGACTGCTGGCAGACATGAGTTGTCTATGAGATTGGATACAAACAAACTGCTGACAGACTCATAAGCAAGACTCACCAGATTACCCCATCAAAGACGTTGCGTATCATTAGATGCGAAGATGTTATCAAAAACAACAGCGCCATGTGGGTCCAGCCAAACTTTATTAAAAAATGGACGGTTTTGTTATAATTAGACAAATTAACAATCAAGTTTTATAAATTAAATATAACAAATCAATAAATCATAATTAAGCAATTTAAACACATCTCACCAATATGAACTGATGCAGGTAGTGCTTTTTAACTAGGCTGACAACAAACCCAACGATTCCACCGCAGTAGAGCGAGAATGATATCAGGCGGTGATAGGTTAGAAGCGGCTGCATAAATTGCTGCAAGATAATCGATAGATTATGGTAGATAAAGGAGTAGAATGGATTGCTAATCTATCCCTGTAGATAAAGGAGTAGAATGGATTTCTAATCTATCCCAGTAGATAAAGGAGTAGAATGGATTTCTAATCTATCCCGGTAGATAAAGGAGTAGAATGGATTTCTAATCTATCCCAGTAGATAAAGGAGTAGAATGGATTTCTAATCTATCCCTGTAGATAAAGGAGTAGAATGGATATCTAATCTATCCCAGTAGATAAAGGAGTAGAATGGATTTCTAATCTATCCTCAGTAGATAAAGGAGTAGAATGGATTGCTAATCTATCCCAGTAGATAAAGGAGTAGAATGGATTTCTAATCTATCCCAGTAGATAAAGGAGTAGAATGGATTGCTAATCTATCCCAGTAGATAAAGGAGTAGAATGGATTTCTAATCTATCCCAGTAGATAAAGGAGTAGAATGGATTTCTAATCTATCCCTGTAGATAAAGGAGTAGAATGGATATCTAATCTATCCCTGTAGATAAAGGAGTAGAATGGATATCTAATCTATCCCTGTAGATAAAGGAGTAGAATGGATATCTAATCTATCCCAGTAGATAAAGGAGTAGAATGGATATCTAATCTATCCCAGTAGATAAAGGAGTAGAATAAGTTGCTAATCTATCCCAGTAGATAAAGGAGTAGAATAAGTTGCTAATCTATCCCAGTAGATAAAGGAGTAGAATAAGTTGCTAATCTATCCCAGTAGATAAAGGAGTAGAATAAGTTGCTAATCTATCCCAGTAGATAAAGGAGTAGAATAAGTTGCTAATCTATCCCAGTAGATAAAGGAGTAGAATAAGTTGCTAATCTATCCCAGTAGATAAAGGAGTAGAATAAGTTGCTAATCTAGCCAATCAAAGGCCATACTCACCTCTCTCTGGAGCAGAATTCTGAACTGATCGATCATGCTCTCTCCAAAGAAAAAATAGTTAGAAGCGAACAGAAAGTACCAGCTGAGTGTGCGAAACCAGGGCAGGTCATGGCTTCTATAGACAATGTGGCCAATGCAGATGATCTCGCGGAAGCACAACATTTGTAGGACCAAGATCTGCAAGTGAATGTTTTGTCTTTCGTGCATGCTTCGTGCATACATTATAAATACTTTGCACACAGCTTACCAAGCCGACAATGGCTAGAGGACCCGAGTAAATGATTAAGCAGAATGAGCCAATCATAATAAAGCTCATTATGGTGCGAATCACCCAGTTTTGCCAGCGAGGCGACAGTGGAGCCAGCACTCGCTGCAGCAGGTTGGGCGGAGATGCAGAAGGTCCACTGTCACTAGCTGCAGCGGTTGAAGACATTGAACTAGCTGGCGACTTTGCAGTCTTGTCAGACATTGCTGTCTTGTCAGACATTGCTGTCTTGTCAGACATTGCTGTCTTGTCAGACATTGCTGTCTTGTCAGACATTGCTGTCTTGTCAGACATTGCTGTCTTGTCAGGCATTGCTGTCTTGTCAGACATTGCCGTCTTGTTAGAAATTGCTGACTTGTTGGACTGTAATTTATACAAAGACAAGATAATTATGTGAATATATGTATGTACACATATGTAGTAGGGATGCTTTTATCATTTTGAAAAAGTCAAATTCGTACCTATGCTATTTGTTTAAATGTGCTAAATATTTTTTATGCAAAATATTCTAAATATTCTGTCTAATTCATTCACTTTAACAAACATTTTTGTGTATATAAATGAGTTTTATGTCTAGATCTAGTTAGTAGTTACTACTATAAAAGCTTAGTGTATTTTTGGTCTTGGGTAATAAGTTTAGAAACAAAACTTGTCTTAATTTACTTTTATTATACTTTTTAGACCAAAGTAATGTGTACTTTTAAACTATCTCTTAAAAGAGCTTTTTTACTCCAATTCTTTCTTTAAGAAATACTCTTTAAAATGATATATTCATTATAGAAATATGCAAGAAAGACATTAATAATGGGGCTTAAATTACTGGCTATACAATTAACTGTGTTCTTAAGCACAAATGGCAGACACAAAACCTTCTAGTGCTGCTGAATTATCAAACTGCACTCATTATTCCCTCTCTACATCTCTCCTTCCCTGACTTTCTTTCTCTCTCACTCTTTGACTCTTTCTCTCTCTGACTCTCTCTCCCTATCTGACTCTCTCCCTCTCTGACTCTCTCTTTCTGACTCTCTCTCCCTATCTGACTCTCTCCCTATCTGACTCACTTCCTCTCTGACTCTCTCCCTATCTGACTCTTTTTCTGACTCTCTCTCCCTATCTGACTCCCTCCCTATCTGACTCACTCCCTCTCTGACTCTCTCCCTATCTGACTCACTCCCTCTCTGACTCTCTCCCTATCTGACTCTCTCCCAGATGCCACAATTTCTTATTACAGATAAGCCTACATTATTCAAACTTTTTAATTAACTATAAATTACTGATTCCATATATTGGCTTTCAAAATTAAAACTAAGCTCAAAAGAAGACAGAAAACTATTTGGCAATGCTTATTGACTGACATTACAACATTTGGCTAGAAATTCCGTACTTTATTGGATAATGTACATGTACTTTTTTACTTTGACAATTAACAATAAGGATATAAAATTATGTATAGTAGCTATGTTGGTTAATAAGTATGTTTTTAAAGGGCCAATTATCCTAACTAGATAAAAATTATAACATTCATAGACATTAGCATTGAACATATAAGATAATTAGTTTTTGTTTTTAAAGAGGCTGAAGAATCCCACTCAATGCATAGAATTAGCTGCTCATTCTAAAAAAATACCACTATAGGCTGCCTTGGCATAGCTCACTAGTGGCTAGTGCAAATATATTTGAACTTTGTGAAGATCTTAACTATTATATCGCTTATCATAATTTAATAATTTCACTGGAATACTGCAAAACTATATTTAAGATTCAGTGCAAAGTGCAAAGGATGGCTGTAGGCACAAAGCCGCACAACATACAGTCTTTGAGTACTGCACTTCTAGCTATAATCATATAAAAATGATTAAGCTCTGAGAAGGTAGAGTTATGGAAATCTGCTCTAAATTTATTGAAATTTTGGGTAAACATGTCAGCAAAAACTTATTGGCAAATGTAAAGGTTCTTTAGCTAAAATTGCATATGTTAAAATAGCTAATTAGGTAATAAAAAATACCAAGCTAATTTTCATTTGTTACTCACAAGTTTCACACTAAATAATAGACCCAAACTAACTTATCCTATTTATCTTAGGCTTTTTGCATGCATGCATGTTAGGCCTATAGTCACACTGACCTACTCACACTATGCTATCACTAAAAATGGTTCAGTGAAGCTAAGGCTGCAGTGATGAATTTTTTAACGTGCAGCAATGTGAAGCACTGATGGAGATGTGCACTGTGCAAGTCAATTAAATCATTTTTGGTGCATTTATAAAAAAACTGCGCATTTATGTCATACTCAAAATAGTCTAACTGGTTAAGCAGCTAGGCTTATTGTCATAGACACGCTAAAAATGATCTATCCAGTTAAAGTTGAGTAAAAATAGTTAAATACTTTTATTTACATTCCCTTCAAATCTAATAAAATTCTTTGATTGAAACGTAAACAATAAGTCGTTTATTGTTTTGGCACGGAAATCGTCTGAATGTTTTAAAAAAGAGTAGCATTCTTAAAAACGAAACTGAATAAAAAGTTCATTTGATCGTTGTCAAGCAGGTTAAAACAAATTATTGTAATGCTGTACAGGAAGAAGCAGATTTTTATCCCTTTATTAAACAAGAAACGAATAATTAATATGTGATAATTTTATTGATTAAATTGATATTTAAAATAAGTAAATAAACTTATATTTACAATTCATTACAGATGCTTTTTACGACAGCAATCAGAAGAGTTTTATTCACAAGTATTGGTCTTGGCAGAGCGCTACTGAGAGCGGCTTTCGGCCAAGGACCAAAGCAGTGGTTACATTTTAGTATTTTGTGCCGACTACGACAAATAATAGAGATATTTGCCTATTTATATTTAGAGATATTCATGCATGAGCGAATTTGGATCCCTGCTCTATATTCTAGAGGACACGATCGCGGGCGACTGCATGCAGCACTACCTAATTATTACGACCAAGGACTACTAAACTGCACTATTAATGTGTCATTTAGTAGTCCTTGATTACGACTTTGCTCCTTTTTCCGAACGCGTAAGCTGGCATACGCGCATAAACAGTTGTGTAAATCTGACCTGACTTTCTCGATCGTTGTCTGCAGTCAGTGAACGCACTACACTTTCACTTTGTGTAGGAGGTTGGCCCTCAATGGCTTAACTTGCACCGCGACAAGCCTCCAAGCCTTTTTAGCGACTGCGCCCAAAATGAATGTTGCCTCGCCGCGGAATCGAGCTCACGGACCTCGTCGCTGAATCGAGCTCACGGACCTTTAGTACAAGAGGCAAATGAGTTAGAGACCGTGCTGATCAGCTACTCATACCCATGTAATTGTCTTTCTACAATCTCCATTTGTTGTCGATGTTGACATCTGTAGGAATTTTTCATTTCCGAATGTGTTGACATGTTTATCAAACGTTTACAATTTACTTTTGTAATGACAATCTAGCCATACAAATGATACGGAATTCATGTAATGTAAGGACGCTTGAAGTGTAGTGCGTAAACTATTATTTCAAAATATAATACGTGAGCTATACTTGTTGCCATCTGCAGTACTATACGTAAAATGCTTATTTTAGGACTACGTCCAGAACTTGTGTACAACTATACTAACGCCATATATGTATTCTGTGTCCTGCATGGATCCAAAGGTAAAGCTTTAATTAGGCCATACAGCTGCTAGGCTAACTTAAAAAAGTTTATGATTTCACAAAAACTGCATAACGTAACAAAATTGCTCATTTTTGAGAGATTACACGCAGATATAGAAGATCGGCATGGATGAGAACATGAACAGAAAATGAACATTCAGTAAATGTAAACTTAACGCATTAAAACATGACATAATATTTGACATGATTCATATGCAAGAAACTACGATAACTACATAACTACGAAACTACATATATCAGAAATTAAAATGAAAACATTGGATTTTTGTAAATCTTAGAATTCAATGGTTAAAATTCCGCATCGACTCGCTTTCATGACGATGGAATTTGAGCCTGTTCGTGTTGTGCGCGTTTTCAATCCTAGCTCAGATAAATTCTTGGGATTGAAGATTTTAGACTTTTTACTTAATTTCTTCTCTGATGTGATCGAGTTTCACAAAAGCTTCGATAACATGACATGTTGATACTGTGCCTGTACACAATCTCGTACTTTTACGAGAAAAAAATGAAAAGTTCGTATAGGTCATAGGATATCAGAGTATAGTCGCTTCAAAGAAAAAAGTAATCAGAATGTACTTAATCAGAAGCTAAATAAAAATTGTTCAATCGACCGATGCAAACTTTGAAAATCTCAAATCTCAAACTCAAAAATCTTCTTTCCCAAATCCCCTCACTCCTGAAAGTTTTAGGTGCAATGGTCACGTGTGTGTTGTGTGCGTGGGCTGCTATAGAACATTGCAATTGTAACACGATCGCGATTTTAAGGTTTTTTATCGTTGATAATTAAATTGAACGTTATAAATTAGGTTAATTTTAATTTAATTTATAAGCTATGTTTAATGCTAAAAAACTGCCGATAAAACGGGCAGATAATGAGATTGCTGTGCACTTTTAGTGACAAGACGCACGTAGGATGTGCGTTTATGTCCCTCTTGCGTATTAATGTCGCTCTAGTTCATAGGCTTAAGTTTAGTAGACCACATTCAAGGAATAGTTTAGTCAAACATTTTTGTCTATGGTAGGAAGCGGGGGTTTCGTCCGATACACTTAGGCGCGCCTCGCAAAACAATCGTTGTCACGCACCGCGACGCTGATGCTTGTTGCTACCATAGAAGCGCGCGGCAATGTTTTCATTTTAGATGTATTCGATATCAGGAAACGGCCATGTCTATGGCGAAACCTCTCATCCTACGGGGGCTCCATGCCAGTCTCACGATAAGAGCAGCGAAATATAGCTTTTGTCAGACTATCTCAGCCTGTGGGAATTCAAACTCAGCCAGCCCATCTTGTCACTGCGGTTTTTTTACTGAAGCTGCTAATTTTTACCATTGACATGCATCTTAAGACCATGCTATCTCAGCTTGGGACGAGCAATCTCAGCCAACCTATAAGTTCTATGTTATTCTGTCTATAGTTTTGTTAACATTTTTTAAACAGTCTATTTACAAGAGAAAAACTGGGTAACAGAAAACAGAGTATGGGATGGGATATACAGAGCAAACTTTGAAAATGGCTACCAGAGACGATCAGTTAACAGGCTATTTCAGTTTAGTTGAAAGGTACCTCCTGGATGCATTGTGGGAAGCTACGGTTGCAGTGAATTTCCCACCTGGCTACCTTCATTGGCGTCACAACTTGCAAAGAGTCTCGGCCCACTCGCTCCAGCAGAAAAATGCGCCATTCCACGCAGGTGACTCCATCAGGTCGGCCACCAGCTTCTACCTCCACCAGTGCGGGGTCAGCGAGCTGCAGCTTGATCGAAGCCTTCACTGCACTATGAGCCATCTCACACGGGTTGAGAAACAGCGAGTAAGCGGGCAGCAGCTGAATTTCAAACTGATGGCGGTGCTGCTCCGGCACTGTCACACCGCGATGAAAGCTTGGACCATCGCAGACTACGACGACTCTGGCGTTGCCCATTTCCGGGATGACTTGCTCCACGAGGTCATTGATGAATTGTTGAAACCTCTCCTTTGTCTGGCCTCCTCTGAAAAACTCACTCTTCACCAACCCAAGTGCAGATGACACGGCCAGACAGATGGAAAGATTTGGACCCCTCTGTGTTGGGCAACGCCGTCTCACTGGCTGACCCCGTCGCGACCTTCCCTGTGATCTGCGCGTCCAGAGGTTGTACCCCGTCTCGTCTATATAGATTACCACCGGATCCAGTTGCAGTCCCGCCATGAATAGCGCATACTCGCGTCGCTTCTCTCTTCTCACTTCTATACTCCTTTAGAATAGAAATGGTTAGTTCTGAATGTTTTTGCACTGCTTTTAAGTTTTACCAGAAACGGGTCTCTTAGGTGGTTTTTATTAGGTGGTTCACACGGCCGGGAACCCTCTGTCTGAAGTATGAGCAATTGAAAAAAAATACTTTCGGAGCACCTATCGGAAGACTTTAGACCAGCTACTTTTTTAAGCATAGTTTTCAAACCTGACTAAAGTATACGTTAACTACGGCTACGGCTACTATAATTCTACAGCTCAATATGCTTTAGAATACTCATTTACTTTCGCCTGCCCTGGTGGGGTGCACATTTTCCATTTAGTGACACCTTTGTCTTCGCGTGCTTCAATTTCAATATGCTTGAGCAATTGTTGTTGTTGCTATACGCATACCCCCAGATGCTGTACGCCTGCGTCATCGACGATTTGCTTCACAGGTTCATATGAATACTCCATTTGATAGACAATTGATTGACAATTAACTGCAGGTCAGTGTTTATCCTGACAACCAATTAATAGCAACTGGATGAATAGACACTGAAGAGCATAACTAAACTCCATGCTCAAACCCGGCACCTTTCCTTCTCCATTGCAGTGGAGTTAAAATTGTGAAAGACTGCCGACCAATGACGGAATGCAGGCGACCTATAGGAGATGACATTTCTCACTCATTGGCCCCTATACCCGACTATAAATTCTACTGCAGAAGTGTGTTTTAGAGGCTCTACTTTCACAATACAGAAGCTATAAGCTCCAGCCATGCTCGACTTACACGGCTCGCAGCTAGTTCTGCTGGCCATCCTAGTCTGCTGTCTGTGCAGCACCACATGCCAGGCATTCCGCCTGCAAACCGATTCCAGTTCGCACCTGGAGCACGCAGCAGCAGGTTTGGTTGCCAAGTTTGCTGATAAATCAATTAATCAACAAGCGCCTATACGACTAGCAACCAATAATCGATTGGAGAAGAGAGGCCCGGAGATCATGATGCTGAGACAGATGTTCTGCGCCGAATACTGGAAAAGAGGCCTAGTACCGCCTGGATACCTGAAGTGCTCATTTGACTGACCTAATTGGAGCTGACTAACAGGAACACTGAGGAGCTTATAAATTAGATTCTGATGATTCTGATGAGGACCTGCTGTCAGTAGATAGAATTCTAACTGAAGCTTGTTTATTTGGGTCAGCAGTTGACGTCAGAGACGTTTAATTTTAATGTCCAATGAAGTTGAATCAATAACAATTATTTCTGTTTCTGTGGTAAGTGTAAACTAAAAATTTGAGAATAAACCTAAAAACCGCAACAAGTATTTCACTTGACTTCATTATAAAAAAACGCATGACAAAGCAGAAGTCATTGTGACCAATTATTGATTTCTTCTATGCTTCTGTTTGATGCTTCTGCAAAACTGTGACTACTGATTTCATCAATAAATTACTTGTGCTTTTTAAATGCCAGATTATGGAGAGAATTTCGTTATTCTTCCTTTATTTATTAATTTCGACTTTCAATTTCATAAAAATCTTAACCAGAAGCCAATTTAACGAACAGCTGGCGACAAACCAAATTACCGTACTGTACTACAACACGATTCATACAACCAAATCGACACGATTCCTACAACCAATGCGACACGATTCCTACAACCAATACAACACGATTCCTACAACCAATACAACACGATTCCTACAACCAATGCGACACGATTCCTACAACCAATGCGACACGATTCCTGTAATCAATACAACACGATTCCTACAACCAATGCGACACGATTCCTACAACCAATGCGACACGATTCCTACAACCAATGCGACACGATTCCTACAACCAATGCGACAAGATTCCTGTAATCAATACAACACGATTCCTACAACCAATGCGACACGATTCCTGTAATCAATACAACACGATTCCTACAACCAATGCGACACGATTCCTACAACTAATGCGACACGATTCCTGTAATCAATACAACACGATTCCTACAACCAATGCGACACGATTCCTACAACCAATGCGACACGATTCCTACAACCAATGCGACACGATTCCTGTAATCAATACAACACGATTCCTACAACCAATGCGACACGATTCCTACAACCAATCGACACGATTCCTGTAATCAATACAACACGATTCCTACAACCAATGCGACACGATTCCTGTAATCAATACAACACGATTCCTACAACCAATGCGACACGATTCCTACAACCAATCGACACGATTCCTGTAATCAATACAACACGATTCCTACAACCAATGCGACACGATTCCTACAACCAATGCGACACGATTCCTGTAACCAATACAAAACGATTCCTACAACCAATGCGACACGATTCCTACAACCAATACAACACGATTCCTACAACCAATGCAACACGATTCCTACAACCAATGCGACACGATTCCTGTAATCAATACAACACGATTCCTACAACCAATGCGACACGATTCCTACAACCAATGCGACACGATTCCTACAACCAATGCGACACGATTCCTGTAATCAATACAACACGATTCCTACAACCAATGCGACACGATTCCTACAACCAATGCGACACGATTCCTACAACCAATGCGACACGATTCCTACAAACAATGCGACACGATTCCTGTAATCAATACAACACGATTCCTGTAACCAATACAAAACGATTCCTACAACCAATGCGACACGATTCCTGTAATCAATACAACACGTTTCCTACAACCAATGCGACACGATTCCTGTAATCAATACAACACGATTCCTACAACCAATGCGACACGTTTCCTACAACCAATGCGACACGATTCCTGTAATCAATACAACACGATTCCTACAACCAATGCGACACGATTCCTACAACCAATGCGACACGATTCCTACAACCAATACAACACGATTCCTACAACCAATGCAACACGATTCCTACAACCAATGCGACACGATTCCTGTAATCAATACAACACGATTCCTACAACCAATGCGACACGATTCCTACAACCAATGCGACACGATTCCTACAACCAATGCGACACGATTCCTACAACCAATGCGACACGATTCCTACAAACAATGCGACACGATTCCTGTAATCAATACAACACGATTCCTACAACCAATGCGACACGATTCCTGTAATCAATACAACACGATTCCTACAACCAATGCGACACGATTCCTACAACCAATGCGACACGATTCCTACAACCAATGCGACACGATTCCTACAACCAATCGACACGATTCCTACAACCAATGCGACACGATTCCTGTAATCAATACAACACGATTCCTACAACCAATGCGACACGATTCCTGTAATCAATACAACACGATTCCTACAACCAATGCGACACGATTCCTACAACCAATGCGACACGATTCCTACAACCAATGCGACACGATTCCTACAAACAATGCGACACGATTCCTGTAATCAATACAACACGTTTCCTACAACCAATGCGACACGATTCCTGTAATCAATACAACACGTTTCCTACAACCAATGCGACACGATTCCTGTAATCAATACAACACGTTTCCTACAACCAATGCGACACGATTCCTGTAATCAATACAACACGATTCCTACAACCAATGCGACACGATTCCTACAACCAATGCGACACGATTCCTACAACCAATACAACACGATTCCTAAACCAATACAACACGATTCCTACAACCAATACAACACGATTCCTAAACCAATACAAAACGATTCCTACAACCAATACAACACGATTCCTAAACCAATACAAAACGATTCCTACAACCAATACAACACGATTTCAAATACTGATACACACGATTTCTACAACGATTTTGACTTTTTTGAATCACTTGGATAACAAAGTACTATAGCTGAAAAGTATAGTACTTTTCCTACAGGTTTAAAAAGGTTTAAAAGGTTTAATGGTTTAAAAAACTTCCTGAATCCTGACGGCATTGTTCTTCAAATCTATACCGTAGGACATCTGCATATAATAAAAAGTGAATGAATTTAATGGAATCTGATCGCTTAAATGAATCCTTAACAGAATTGAGGCAAGGATAAATGGCGTGATTTAGGAGCGAGATAAAAAGAGCTCGTTACACCGCTCCTAATCGGAATTGAGACGACGAGCAACCCGCAAGGACCGACACGCGAAGACAATGACAATAATATGAGGCGACAGACTGGGCTGCAACGCGTGTAAAAAATATAAATTTGCTAAAAATAGAGGGAGCGGCTATATACAATGGTAACACGGCTAAGTGGATAAAAATGGACGAGAAGTGAATGAGCTTGCTTTCCGTTGCGGTTTTTGAACGCCCCTCTCTATAAATGGCATGGTATTCACGCTGTGGGAAGCGTGGGCTGGTGACTAGGCTATAGGCTACTGCCACCCGTTCTAATTTTTTTCAATTTCTTTATACTTTCTTTGTCCTATCGCCAGAGTCTCTATTTACTTAATGCATCCTTTTTGACATACTCTAGAATATAATCATTCAGGAGTATATTTTGGTTTTGTTATAAAACTCGTACTTAAAAATAGAACAGACAAATATTTGGTCTTTGATGAGTTAGTACGAGGATATTCTGACTATGAATTGGGAAATGACCTTTAAATGGAATTTTTCAAGGCAAGAAAGTTCCCTAAATGAGGCTATCTAAATGGAAACGAGATTTTTCAGCAGAGATAAGCTTTTAACCCGGAAAAATACGAACAAATAAAATAAACGACTGTCTGTGTGGGTTTAAACAAAAAAGTAGCAGGAAAATCTCATTTGCTGTCACATATATATATATATACGCAATATATATATACGCAATTACTATATTTGTAAGAAATGTCTACTGAATTGCCAAGACTAACATTGTTTGATAATCCGTTTTTTATACAATAGCTTGTCAAACACTTTCCATTCAAAGTAGACTATACTTAAAAAAAGTGAAACTGTATTTGAGTAAGCCAATGCGCGGATGTAGCTACGGTGAATGCAAAATCAAGTATATACTCTTTCAACGCTGTATAAATAGTATGGACAATAAAAAAGTTTGACCAATAATAAAAGTACAAGCTGCACTAAAAAACCAAAGAAATTGCACAGACCTTCATAAATCTCATCAGAACACACCAGTCTGTGCTGTGCATATCTTGAAGCTGTGAGCCGGAATGACTGCATTGTGCTCAATAGTGTGCTTAAATGTGAAGGCGAAGGGAAGTAAAAAATGAACTTTTAAAATAGGATTACTCATACTACTAAAAGTAGTCTAGAATAAATAGTATCAAGACAAGCCAAAACGTTTGAAATATAAAGTCTCTCCAATTCACAAAAAACAGAAAATGTACATATCTACCAAAAACTAGTGTAATTAGCAAATTAGCAAACAATACTGAAATAGTAGTTCATTTGATTATTGGGACAATGTTTAGCAGCGAACTGTATGTTAATACTCCAAACAAGACGATTCAGGCAGTTCTAGCCCAAGTTAGAGCTTCTGACTTCCGACTGAGAGGTTCGGGGTTCGACTCCTAGGCCAAGTGGATGAACTTGTGAGCAAGATACTCAATTGCGAGGCCACAACATTGTTTGGAATAAACTTTAAACATGAGTTCAAGGGAGCGAATGGCAGTTAACATTTTTTCCTCTCGCACCAAGGTCCTGAGCTCGATTCCGCGGAGAGGCCACATCTAATTATGGCGCAGCCGCGGAGAGAAGGCAGCTGGGGGCTTGTTGTGCCATTTATGCCCTCAGAGGGCCAACCACCAAGGCACAGTGAGCGTACAGTGCCTGACAATGAGAAAGTCAGGCCAGATGATGATTGGCTATGTGGCACTTAATTGCTAGTCTAGATAGCCATACATAGTTCAGTCCATGGACCGTAGTCGGAGTCGGGAATCGAACCCCCGACCGTCGGACATTCTAACCACTAGGCTACAACCCCATTCAGTAGTTAAGTTATTAATGATATATACACAGACGCGATTCGACAAAAAACGCAGATTATTAGAGTATTTTTTTACAAGCAAGCACACGGGTAAAGAGATATCTACACTATCAATAGCTGCTTAAAAATATAATCAATTTGATTAATTAGAAAACGCCTTTATTTAGCAGCTGTATTTTTCATTGCTAAAGCTTAAATTTGAATAGCTAAGTGCGATTATATAAAAGTGCATCTATTCTAAAACAAACAAGGACAGAAGGATAGATCTCCGGGTAGAACACCGGGCAGCGGGTTAATTAAACCCGGTCGAGCTCACAGGAATTCCACAGCTTCATCTGGACTGCCTGCGTCGCCTGTTGGCCGAAGGCCGCGTCGCTGCTTAGAAGACGTCCGCCGCGTCTGATTGGCTGTCGCACTGTTAGCGAATAGAATCGGCCTGCGAATTCGTGCGCCGATTAGAAAACTGCTACCAATGGCTTCGATTCTGGGAGTGGCCGGCGGAGAAGCCTGCGAGATATTCATAGCGGCATCGCCATCCGAATCGAAGGCCGCAGCAGCAGCGGCAGCGGCAGCAGCAGCTTGCGGACACAGAGGCGGATCGAACTGGGAATTCGAATTTTACAGAATAAATATTTTTAAATCAGTCAATGGACCAAAGGGATTTCAGACGGACAGTCAGTGGGATTTTAGAAAGACAGTCCCTAGGATTTTAGATGAATAGCCAATGATATTAAAAATAGATAGTTGATTTATAGATCAGATGGATGGTCAATGGGATTTCAGATGGATGGTCAATGGGATTTCAGATGGAAGGTCAATGGGATTTCAGATGGATGGTCAATGGGATTTCAGATGGATGGTCAATGGGATTTCAGATGGAAGGTCAATGGGATTTCAGATGGATGGTCAATGGGATTCTAGATGGATGGTCAATGGGATTTCAGATGGAAGTTCAATGGGATTTCAGATGGATGGTCAATGGGATTTCGGATGGATGCTCAATGGGATTTCAGATGGATGGTCAATGGGATTTCAGATGGATGGTCAATGGGATTTTGGACGGATGGTCAATGGGATTTCAGATGGATGGTCAATGGGATTTCAGATGGATGGTCAATGGGATTTCAGATGGATGGTCAATGGGATTTCAGATGGATGGACAATGGGATTTCATTTGGATATTTTAATCACACGGCTTCGGATTAACTAGGCCAGGGTTTAACCAACAATCAGTCAAGGTATGCTTGAAAGCCATTCTCACCTCGGCCAAGCGCAAGTTCCATCTCGAACAGCAGTATCTCGCACTAGCCGCATATATTATTAGTGTCAAACAAGGTGCAACTGCTAGCAGACAACCGCAGACTATTTGACCGATCTTAGACAATGAGTAAAACATAACAATGGAAGAAGCGACAGCCACGCCGCTTAGTAGGGCTAGCAGACAAGCTTGAAGGGCCCAGTGTGCCAGACCAGTAGAATGTTTTCCTATCCGATTCAACGCTGTCAGCTTTGGCAATCCAATTAGGCTAAGCAGTCGTCCTGGAATTTGATTGGTTCGCAGACGCGCCACAGCCATCAACGCTACTAGTCCGTGAAGAGCTGCAATTAGCGCCAGTTGACTACTTGCCACTGATGAAGCTTCCTTGATAGGCGCCACTGCGATAACAATGGAAATCATCGCTCCAATCAAAGCTAACAGACTGCCCAATAGAAAGGCCAACGAAGGCTGACGACGACAAGCGGCAGAAGGTGCGCTAGGAGTCAAGAAAGAAGTCACTGAAGCTACTGATCCAATAGTTAAATCTGCATCGGAGCCAATCAGAGGCCAGCCAAGTAGACCAGCTAGTAACGGCATGGCCACCCCAACTAGGGCGCCAGCCAGATGCGCTCCGCCAATCCGATCCAGTTTTTCATCGCTGACGCAAACTGACCGATCGATAATAACTAATCTACGAAGCCAACAGGCGGCGCATTCGCCTAGCAACAGAACGGCGGCACTGGCGCCAATTGCAATGGCAATAGCATGGCTGGTGGCTCCGACATTCGCTATCTCCATGGTAACAAGTTGCCATGGTAACAAAACTAATGAACTATTAGATGAGTTGAAATTGGACTGGTTGAATAATTCAGATGCCATAGGTTGATGTATCTCAGGTAAGCCAACAACAATAGCCAAGCTAGATATTATTACAAAAGCAGTTGGCGAGACAACAATATTGCCAAGGAATCGTTTAACACCGGCATTCAACCTGTCGGATTGGTGACACAGCTGACGCATTTGAATGGCCAAGAACAGTACTCCGAGGCAGACAATAGCGGCATAGGAGGAGCTAAGCGATGCCGCTGTCCAGGACAACAGAACAAAACCAGAGAAGCCGGATAGCAGCTCCTCCACGCCAGCTGTGAGACTGTACATCCAGTGGGACGGAGCTAACAGCAGGCAGCCGCTCGACCACAAGGCGCAATAGAAACAGCAAAGTGATCGAAAACTAATCCAAGATAGGCCAAGTCCATTAGCAAGCAGACAGATGGTCGCTTCAATGGTCAGAGCAGATGCTGACGGGCCAAGAACAATGGCCAGATCTTTACTACTGCTGAAAGCTGATAGAAGAAAGGCGGACACTAGCTGAGCAAATCCGGCAGCTAGCAGGGCGACACTAGCTCCGGCTCCGCGATTATAACCTGCTTTTGTAGCAAAAAATGTTCCACCAGCTGCAGTCCAAGCAAGCGCGCAAGCAAGCAATAAGCAGATTAACCGAGTCACGCTGACACTGCGTGACAGAGCAGGCAAGGAAGACGCTAAAACAGCCGATCCGCACTTGGACCAGCTCGGAACAATCTTCCTGAGTAGACGCACGTCAGCCAATAGACCGACTGGCTCATTTCTAACGAACAATCGAGCATCCGCCGACACAATGTTTGTGGCCAATAGCGAGGCCTTCTCAACTGTGACTAGCTCTTCAATGGCATCTGGCGACCAAGCGGACGGATGAGCCGGTACTAGCACAGCCCTGTCTAAGAAGCTGTGCAGATACTGGACAAGTTCTCGACGTGGCCTACGCCTGGCTGTTAGCGGCATGGAATTGGCTATTGGCCAATGATCTAGCTCAGCCAATTGGCGCTGAAATTCAGCATCTCCGCATAGGCAGGCGAATAGACGACCAACCTGACGACAGCCTGTTAAGAATAGGCAACGAATCGGCTGCTGACTGAGCAGTGGACAATCAATAGTAGAGCGCAGATGGCACAGCAGCAGCAGGGGTGATTGCATCATAGATGACAGAGACTCAGCCACTAGCACAATGGTAGATTCACACGGACCCATTGCTGATTGGATAGAAGAAGGACCAAGTCCGACGCCGTCCAACTGGCCCAACAGTGTCAGCGCCTCGGTAATAATGTCTAAGCCGTCAGCTAATAGCAGTTCCTGACGACAGACGTCCAGTAAATAAGCAACTAATTGATTGGCATCATTGTCCATGTCCATCTGGGACAGATTTTCCACACCCAGTCTAAGCGAGCCCAGCTCCAGATGTTGACGAAATCTAACGATAGCGTGAAACGGTATCACGGGCGTCATCGGCTGCGACCAATAGCCGACGCGATCTTCTGTCTCTAGCCTGCGACGCTCATTCTGACCGAACCAGCGAGACGTTTCTAGCCAATAATAATCGGAGCTGATTGGCTGGCCTGCTGCCTGCTGATCTTGACCGGATCGCGGTGCGAACTCGAACACGTGCACTTCAGTCTGTAAATTAGTTTAAGGAGATTGTGAAGCCTAACGGTTAAAGCTTTATGTGGAAGTTCATCTGCTAGCTGTAAAATTGGGTACCAGCACACACTCACACAGGTGTGTACATCTGCCCTGACTTTCTCATCGTCAGGAAGTGTACACTCACTGTGCCTTAACTAAGGGTGTGTTTACTCTTCTGCCACTCACCCCAAGGTTAGATACTTATCTAACATAGGTCAATGACGAAAAACTGCTTTTTTGCACAAAATCGAGCAAATCGAAACCAACCTCAGGCAACTCAAGTGGCGAACCAGGCGTCGCACTTTCGTCTTCACTTAGCAACAGTTGCTGCTGCTGCTGTGGTAGGTTGCTAACTTCCAGAGCGTCAACAGTGACTGACGAAGCCGAGGCAGGCGTCAATAGAACTGGCTCCGAGCGGCAGTTAAGGCCCCCGCAGGCGTCAGCTGATTGGCTGACAGACGCACTGGCCTTTGCAACAGCAGTTGAATAGCATCGCTGAACGGTCGCCGCAGCCAGGGCCGGATTGATCTTGTGCCGACGCATCGCTTGTAAATCATCGAATCGATGACTTTTCACATTGTCCTGATCCGATTCGCCTAGCTGAGAAGCCTCCTCGGGGTCTAGGCGGAATTCTTCCATGAGTATCTCATTGCCTGAGAAGGTTCGCCTGGCCAGGTCTAGCGGAGTGTAGCAGTATTCCCTGTGATGCGTCTGGTGCTGCTGGGACGACCTGCGCCTCTGCTGCGGCTGCTGAATCCGTGCTGATGAGTTGCAGCCTCTGCCGCTGCCGCTGCTGTTTATGTCTGATAAATTTTAATATTTTGCTTTTCTAATAGAAGATCAAACGGCCAAGACGCAGTAAGGAGTCCGTTGAAGGACCAAGAGGCAGAAGGGTGTCCGTTGAAGGACAAAGAGGCAGTTAAGGGAGTCTATTGAAGGACAAAGAGGCAGTACAGGGAGTCTATTGAAGGACCAAGAGTCAGTTCAGGGAGTCCATTAAAGGACAAAGAGGCAGTACAGGGAGTCTATTGAAGGACCAAGAGTCAGTTCAGGGAGTCCATTAAAGGACAAAGAGGCAGTACAGGGAGTCTATTGAAGGACCAAGAGTCAGTTCAGGGAGTCCATTAAAGGACAAAGAGGCAGTACAGGGAGTCCATTAAAGGACAAAGAGGCAGTACAGGGAGTCCTTTGAATGACAAAGAGGCAGTACAGGGAGTCTATTGAAGGACAAAGAGGCAGTACAGGGAGTCTATTGAAGGACAAAGAGGCAGTACAGGGAGTCTATTGAAGGACAAAGAGGCAGTACAGGGAGTCTATTGAAGGACAAAGAGGCAGTACAGGGAGTCTATTGAAGGACAAAGAGGCAGTACAGGGAGTCTATTGAAGGACAAAGAGGCAGTACAGGGAGTCTATTGAAGGACAAAGAGGCAGTACAGGGAGTCTATTGAAGGACAAAGAGGCAGTTCAGGGAGTCTATTGAAGGACAAAGAGGCAGTTCAGGGAGTCTATTGAAGGACAAAGAGGCAGTACAGGGAGTCCTTTGAATGACCAAGAGGCAGTACAGGGAGTCCTTTGAATGACCAAGAGGCAGTACAGGGAGTCCTTTGAATGACCAAGAGGCAGTACAGGGAGTCCATTAAAGGACAAAGAGGCAGTACAGGGAGTCCATTAAAGGACAAAGAGGCAGTACAGGGAGTCCATTAAAGGACAAAGAGGCAGTTCAGGGAGTCCTTTGAATGACCAAGAGGCAGTACAGGGAGTCCATTAAAGGACCAAGAGGCAGTACAGGGAGTCCTTCGAATGACCAAGAGGCAGTTCAGGGAGTCCTTCGAATGACCAAGAGGCAGTCCAGAGTGAATTGAAGAACCAATGAACAGCAAGGATGGTATATTGAAGGACTAATTAATTTTTTAATGAAGTCCATCATTTAACTTGGTGTTTTAGAATAGCGAAATTAGTCTATTTATAAAAATTTTTATAAGACTCCAAATACAAACTAATAGACCACAACAGGACAGACCTGAACCGGGTAGGTCGCCTCCAACAAAAAATGTGACTACGCAGGGCGTGGGACATTGCTGCTCAGCACTGTCATCTATTTCAATAGAGGCGGCGACTGCAGCTGATTCGACTGCGGTGGAGTCCAGCTGCAAGATGGCAGTTGAAGACGAATGATTTGTTCTAATAGCAACGCCAAGTTCGCTGGCTGCTGCTGCTGCTGGTGTCAGATCTTCACTGACTGCCGATTCATTACGTAATGTTGGAGACCTGCGCATAGATTTATAGTACATTTACTTGTTTGATAGATGATTCTCTATTGGCTAGGAGTGATCCAATCAAACAGATTTGAAGGGTCATTATCCCTCATTTTTTTATTAACATCCCCACTTCAAAACGAAAATATCCCAATCAGTAAATTAACATCCCCATTTCCTACCCAAAATATCCCAATCAGTAGATTAACATCCCATTTCCAATTTAAGAGATCCCAATCCGTAGATTAACATCCCGAATCCTCACTACTAAAATCTTGTTACCAAGGACGCCAAATTCAACCCAGGCCAGGCTAAACTTACCCGGAAGCGGCGCCCGAATCGCCAGAAGCAATGGACATTGTTCTTTCGCAATCGTCGGCCTCTTGTTCGTCTGCTTCGCCCGTAGCCTTCGACTTCATCTCGGCATCTTCTGATCCTTTTAAGTTTTGCGACGAAGAACAAGACGAAGCGCAAGCCTCCTCCAGGTGGCACTCCTTCAGGTTGTCCAGCGTCGGCTGGAAAGGCTCCAGCACTTTCCTACTGGACCCGCCTCCGGAGCTGCCGCCGTCGCTTCGACTACGGCGACTGCGCCTAGGCCGCCTGGCAACAGCCATTTCAACAACGTCGTCAATGTCAACAGCTCCGGTAGATGAAGGCGACGACTTAGAGGAGCTGTCCGCAAGCGTAGCCAGGGCAGAATCGTGCGGCCGTAGAAGCAGGCCGCCAATGCCGGTGCCAGCGTGCTTGGCTAAACGGCGCGCTTCATCGGCGCGCTCAATGCGTCGGCGAATTTTGCGTAGAGCGCGCGGCTCAATCGGACGCAGCGGCTGAGGCGTGTGCGGATACTCTCGCTGACGATGGTCTGATGGTGACAGGTAAAATTATGCTTTATAACTATTCTTTTGTGATTATGAGCATTTAACAGTAGGACTGCCAAGCCGTTTTGCCGCTCGTTTTTAAACCAAGGGGGATTTTTTCGGCAGCGCTCGAATGCTAAGAGCGATGGGTGGTGACTGATTAGATGACAGACTAAGCGATGGTGTCCTGTGGTTGAGCTGCGCCTAATATTTAGGCTTGATCAGTGAAATTGTAGAAATTCGCGTCATGGTAGCTTGTCAGGGTGTCATGGTAGCTTAGTTCCACCTGTTCTAGCCCTTGAAGGTCCAGCAATCTGTCTAGATAAAGGTGAGGTGACCAACGAAGACGGAGATGATGCAGGCACATTCGGGTGACATGCTGATAAATTTTGAAGGCCTGGCAAGGCCGCACTGAGGCGCAGTGCTAATTCATGTATAGGGGTGTATGAAATCCGACCTTTGGCCAGAACCATTGAATATCTCGACGCTCCGAAGAGCTGGCGACTTGATTCTTGTTTCAGAAGTTGCGCAACAATAAGTTATTTTAATAACTAGGTAGTTCTATTGTTGGTTACTATTTATTCCCACTGAAAGC
Source organism: Macrostomum hystrix (assembly GCA_950097015.1). Classification (NCBI taxonomy): domain Eukaryota; kingdom Metazoa; phylum Platyhelminthes; family Macrostomidae; genus Macrostomum; species Macrostomum hystrix. Next base: position 20,626,184 of record CATNEN010000038.1, read on the forward strand.
ATATTGTAGCATATTGTAATAGAAATAATAATTATTATAACATTATTTTGTGACATTTAGATCCGCAGCCAGCGAGGCGGCAATTCTGCTGACGTCTGAGCATATAGCCTACGAGTAAATCTACGATAGGTTACATGAGTGTAAGTAAGTGCACACGATGTGTATAGTACATCTGCCCTGACTTACTCATCGTCTGACATTTAAAAATCTGACTGTCCTTTTGAAGATTCGCCACCAAGAACACTAATTGAACGATAATCCTCCCACAAACAAAATGAATGCGGCCTCGCCGCGGAATCGAGCTCAGGGACCTTGGAGCGAGTGGCAATCGAATTAGATTGCTCTGCCACTCACCCCCACCACTTAAGCATAGGCCTCTAAATGAATTCTACTGAATATAAACTCACTAGCGAATTCTTCCTCATCGAATCTGTGCCCAGCCCGCCAACTGGGCGGCATTGCGCTGCTGTCACTGCCACCGCTGCAGTCATCGGCACTGTTGCCAGCTGGCAAGTCGGAGCACGGTCGGAATAGACTCCGGAATGACTCGTCCGATTGCATCAGCACCAGCTGGTCTATGCCGGGCGCCGCGGCAGAAGTAGAACTAGAAGAAGATGCAGCGGCGGCGGCGGCGGCACTCAGTGAAGGTCCAGAGGGTGTGCGGGTCAGGTCAGCATTTGATGGCAAGTTGACATGGGCCGTTGCTGGCGCAAAGCTGGTCCGATGCTGCCAGGCGTCCGGTCGAGATGGAATCGGCACCGAGGCGTCGGGGGTTGGTCTAACAATTGGAGACAGAGCAACAGTGCCGCCACCCTCCTGCACCAAATCCATTTGGCCTCTTACAGACTCATGCCCATCCCAGGCAGCCATAATGCCAGCGAGTCAGCAATTATATCAGTAGGAAACACAACTGGATTTAATCTTACTGACTTACTATTTTTAATACATTATTTTTGTTGCTCTTTATTTAAAAGCATGCAGCTAAGAGCATCTGTCAAGCAAGGTATTCTGAAAAAAGTTTAAATAAAGAGCTTGTTTATTAAGCATGGAATATAAGAATAAATATTTCTAAGTGTCTCCTATATTAAATGTTGATAATTTTTCTTGCTCTTTTGTACTGTTCTCTTAGCTAATTTAGTTAGCAAACTACAACAAAAAGAAAGTCCTACAAAGCAGTAATATTCTGTTAGGCTAAATAGTTGAATTAATTTTTATAAATAAAATACATGCCATTGATGTACTCTATTGAATTTTATATATTAATTATGACTGCAAATAAAAGTTTTGCATTTTTTAAATAAATTTTGTAACTAAATTCAGTTTTCTTTTAAAAAATAGTTTATTCATTTTATTAGCTATTGAGTAACTAGAAACTAAATTGCTTTTGTAACCACCCATTACCTGTAAGTTAGTGATAATTCTAATTTATAGCTGGGCAATGCCCTAGCACACAGATGCTAGGTTACTAAATACTTCAAAAGGATTTGGTTATGTAAGCTCTGCCTATGTCAACCAGTTCTTGCTAAAGCTTAAACAGAATCAAATTTTCATTGGGCATTATAATGTCCACTAATTGAACACTTTATATACAACAATTGTCCTCCTCCAGTCCTCCAGTGGTGCTAACATGGCAGAGGATTCACTAACATGGCAGAGGATTCAACTACATAATTCAAGATTGTTTGTTTTGGCAAGGATGTAGGCTGCCAATGCATTAATTGATAAGCTTTTGTGCCCATTATAATAATAAAAAGTAGCCAACAATAAAAAATATGCTTTTTTGAATTGTTTTTAAACAGTTTTTTCTGAAAATTTTCATTTTGAATTGATGCAAAAACATTGGGAAATCATTTTAAAACAATGGGAATCAATGAGACAATCAGAAAAATGACATGATGAGTGTAAAATTTTTTGTGTCCAAATTCTGCAAGATTGTGTGTAACAATTCAGCAGGGGTAATATAATAAGGGAGTTTGGATACACAATAAATGACGGTGCTGCCAGGCGGGCTCCTGTTCTCTATGAGTTGCAATTCTCTATTGGCATGCTGTTAATAGGCCTAGAGACTTAAAGTGTATTAGTTAATGACAGAAAATTAGGCCTAGTAGTGTGTTGGAAGAATGCAAATAATGTGCTAATACTTCCTTTCCCACTAACCAGCTCATCCATTTTGGCCATAGACACTGCCAAGGATATCAACCATTTTGCTTTTATCTCCCTCTGCACTGAACATTTGCCACAGAAAAGTTCCACAGAACCCCAGAAGCAGTCCCAGTTTGTTAAGTGCCAAGAAATTCCATTGATGCGATCAAAATTCCAAGTCATCAAATTAAATTGAAATGAAACTTTTCAGAAAAACTGTTTAACAAATGATTCAAAAATAATGCAAAAAATTACAATAGCTAGAGACTAAATAAAAAAAGAAGTTTCTTCAAAGTTTCTTTTATAAAGCAGCAGCTTAATAGTAAAGCACTAGCTTACTGCCAATATCACAATTGACACTGGGCACAATATTTTACCCAGATAATTCTTAGAGAATAATTGTTACATTTACCTAACCTTAACAATATATAGTAACTTTTATTTGGTTATAGTAGCTATCATTGGTAATAGGCCTATAGCTATTACTAGGTAGCATGTTGATGACAATAGCTAGAATCCTAGATATACTATACTGTAATTATTAGCAGACTTTATAGGCCTACAAATGAACAAAAGCAGACAAATAATTACACAAGTGCTAAAACAGAAACAACAATAATAATACCTTACAGGGGCAAAAAGTACATTTGAATTTGAATGAATACTATTGAATTTCTGGTTTTACACAATCAGTAAAGTGACACATTCCTAATTACAGATTAGATAAAACATTTGCTTGTTGCGGATTTAAGACAAATTTTACTTATAAAGGAAGTTTTGCCAGCCAATGGGTGATCAGAGCTCAGAAGCATACATTTATATTGTTGCTTACAATTTTGTTGGTTTCTAAGAAGAGGCCTACGCACAGCAGTTAAAAAGCGATAATACACTATAGTGTTTAAAACAAGTTTACTCCCGCTTAATTATAGGCTTTTATTCGCACATCAGCACTTTTTTAGCAGCTTGCTTTAGTGGTTTAAAAAGAAGTTTCTTTTTGCCTCAAAAAAATTATCACTCCTTACTAAACTGTACGTGAATTGTGTTGTAATAGTAGATTCAACTATGAATTTTAAATTAGGGAGCTAGACAGATTTAGCGTGTTCTGAAATAGGCCTATATAATTCGGTTGTTGTCAATGTGACATGATGTAAAAGTGGTTAAGTAGGGTTGTAACTGTCTTCATTATCCAATTTTATTGAATAAAATGCCTGCTTTTTATGTGTTTAAAATGTAGATTCATTTCTTTGCCAATTAAAATCTTAGTTAGGCCTATAATTATATTGCTTGTGGCCTGACAAATGGCCTAGCCTATCGTAGATCCTCCTCTTAGTATTAGGAATGTTAGGCCTATATTGGGAGTGTTTGTTTCAGACATAGCTAATAGTCAAAATCGAATTGATTTAAAAAAATCATTTTTAAATATTTACAACTTGGAATTTGTGTTCCATTTGTGCTATTTTTTGTGTCAATGTCATGCCATGCCATGTCACTTTAGAATGCTATATGCATAATTGGCTTTCTGTTATATTTTTGGTATTTTACTTATTCTAACAAATTTTAACATGCTTAATTCCCCATCTCTGAGACCTTAAAAACCTAACCTAGAAAGTAGAAACAAATACAACTTCAATTAACATGTGCCCTCTGCAAGTCCAAATTTCACCCCATATGAAATGAGCAACAACTTGTTTGAGGCATAGCTCCAGGAATTCATGTGGCGCCAAGTCTTCCCCAAGCATCAGTTTAGCAACATCCTAAATAGGAGTGCATATTATTATCCCCCTTTTGTAAATCTTATTTGACTTAATCACAATTTGTGATGACTTGACTTGCTCCTTTACAGGCTTCAAGGCTGCTAAGTTGTTAGGGTCCCATTGACCTTGCCCCCATGCCTAGGTAACTAGTTTTATCTTATCATACTTTAGAAAGTCTTTTTTAGCAAAGCTCTTGTAAGGTAAGCAAAGCACTTGATAGCCAGCACTTGATAGCTACTTTATTTTGCAATTAAGGCCAAGCTAGCTTTTAGATAAGGCTTAGAATATTCTAACAAGGATAATTTCAAGTTTCCTACAAAATCTAGCTTCTAACCCTATTATTAGCTCAAAAAAGTTGTAGACATGCTTAATGAGGTGTCTTTTGTCTTTTCATAAAGCTAAGCCCTAGCCTTATGTTTAGCTATTTCTTTATTCAGCAAATTACTTGAGATATGAATTCAATATTTTGTAGACTTTAGACCTAGGATGTAGATTTTAGTTTAGCTATTTGAATTATTGACCTAAAGACTTGTGTATAGCCTTAAATTTATTGACTCTTTAATCTAGATAATGATCTATAATTTTGTATAGTCAACCCAAATTAATGAAATTTTTATAGAAATGAAGCTTTTGACTAAACTAGATATTAAAAAATAAATGTTCTAATTGACAAGTAGTGCATATTTTCTATTTGGAAACTTATTAGCAATGTTGGAACTATTAACATATAACTAAAGCTTATGTTTGCCTATGCAAATATAAGAATTATGACCATATTAATAATAAGGTATAATGATTTTTTATTGATCTAATTTTTATCGTATTAATAAATCCATTCATAAAATTATTAACTCAAATTCAGTTAAAAGTTTGTGTACTAGATTTAGGTCTTCTGGGTTAAAAAACCTAAATAGTTCCATTGAATTACTTTTGTACCATGGATAAATTCTGTATCTGTTTAGAAAATAGTGATAAAATTTAAAAGTAGCAATAGAGAATTTTTATTTCATAGTTAAATAAATGTATATAGAAAAAAACATAAATTTAATAGCTTACTTACTACATTTAATAAATTTGGCTAACTAATTAAATAAATTTCTTTCTAATTTTGTATCTTTAATTCTCACATCTATTTGTCAGCTCTGTTCTAATTGGACTCTCTAATCCTCAGCTCTGTTCTCAAATGGGACTCTAATCCTCAGCTCAATTCTCATTAGACTCTTATCCTCAGCTCTGTTCTCATGGGTCTCACTAATCCTCAGCTCTGTTCTCATGGGTCTCTCTAATCCTCAGCTCTGTTCACAAATTGGACTCTAATCCTCAGCTCTGTTCTCATGGGTCTCTCTAATCCTCAGATCTTTTCAAAAATAGGACTCTAATCCTCAGCTCTGTTCTTATGGGTCTCTCTAATCCTCAGCTCTGTTCTTATGGGTCTCTCTAATCCTCAGATCTGTTCACAAATAGGACTCTAATCCTCAGCTCTGTTCACAAATAGGACTCTAATCCTCAGCTCAATTCTCATTGGTCTCTCTAATCCTCGGCTCTGTTCTCAAATAGGACTCTTATCTTTAGATCTGTTCTCATGGGTCTCTCTAATCCTCAGCTCTGTTCTCATTAGACTCTCTAATCCTCAGCTTCGTTCTCATGGGTCTCTCTAATCCTCAGCTCTGTTCTCATGTGTCTTTCTACTACTTAGCACTGTTCTCTTGTGTGTCTCTCATCTTCAGCTTTGTTCTAATTCACATTTCTATTTGTTGATTGATTGTCTTCTCATAAGTAATATAACACCAGTCGTCAAGAACTACCCGCACTACTCCCCAGCTGCATGGCTAGTATGAGTCGCAATTCAAACCGCGGCGCCGCATCGAACGATCAATCGGGTGGTGCGAGTGGCGGCCCTAGTGGCGGCGGTGCCGGTGGCGGCTCTGGCAACAGCACCTATTCCAAGATGCGCATCAAAGCCTTCCCAATGTCCATGGACGAGCGCTATGTAAATCAAATTTGGGATCAACTGAAGCGCGCTATTCAAGAGATTCAAAAGAAGAACAACAGCGGCCTAAGCTTTGAAGAGCTCTATCGGAACGCCTACACTCTTGTGCTGCACAAGTATGGCGAAAAGCTTTACACTGGTACGCGAGATGTGGTCGCCGAGCACATGGCCAAGATTAAAGACGATGTGTTAGCCAGCGTAAACAATGTGTTCTTGGCTACGCTTAACTCTCTCTGGAAGGATCACCAGACAGCCATGGTGATGATTCGCGACATCCTCATGTACATGGATCGGGTCTATGTTAACCAACAGAGCCTGCCATCAGTGTACAACATGGGCCTGACCGTGTTCAAAGAGCAGGTCATACGCCACCCTACTGTTTGCGAGCATCTTCGCAACACCCTTCTGGAGATGGTTGCTAGGGAGAGACGCGGTGAGACCGTTGCTCGCAGCCAGATAAAGGACGCCTGCCATATGCTCTGCCAGTTGGGTGTCGATTCGCTTCAGGTGTGATTTGTTTTTCTCACAGTATTGTACGAATTTAAATAAAAAGTTATCACTAGGTTTATTCAGTCATTCTTGTGTGATTGGAAAGCATCTCTCTGATTTATTCTTACCTGATTGAACAGAAATCGCTCTAATCCATTCTTCTCTGATTGGACAGGAATCGCTCTAATCCTTTCTTCTCTGATTGGACAGGAATCGCTCTAATCCATTCTTCTCAGATTAAACAGAAATCGCTCTCATCCTTTCTTCTCTGCTTGGACAGGAATCGCTCTAATCCTTTTTTCTCTGATTAGACAGGAATCGCTCTAATCCATTCTTCTCCGGTTGGACAGGAATCGTTTGAATCCATTATTCTCTGATTGGACAGAAATCGCCCCAATCCATTACTCTCTGATTGGACAGAAATCGCCCCAATCCATTACTCTCTGATTGGACAGAAATCGCTCCAATCCACTATTCTCTAATTGGACAGAAATCGCCCCAATCCATTACTCTCTGATTGGACAGAAATCGCTCCAATCGTTTCTTCTCTGATTGGACAGAAATCGCTCAAATCCATTATTCTCTGATTGGATAGAAATCGCTCCAATCCATTACTCTCTGATTGGACAGAAATCGCTCCAATCCAGTATTCTCTGATTGGACAAAAATCGCTCCAATCCATTATTCTCTGATTGGACAGAAATCGCTCCAATCGTTTCTTCTCTGATTGGACAGAAATCGCTCAAATCCATTATTCTCTGATTGGACAGAAATCGCTCCAATCCATTACTCTCTGATTGGACAGAAATCGCTCCAATCCATTATTCTCTGATTGGACAAAAATCGCTCCAATCCATTATTCTCTGATTGGACAGAAATCGCTCCAATCCATTACTCTCTGATTGGACAGAAATCGCTTAAGTCCATTACTCTCTGATTGGACAGAATTCGCTCAAATCCATTATTCTCTGATTGGACAGAAATCGCTCCAATCGTTTCTTCTCTGATTGGACAGGAATCTATTCTTCTCTGATTGAAATCAATCTGATAGATTTTTCTAATTGGGTGGGAATTAATCAGATCTATTCTTCTCAAATATGAATGTGAATCCGCCCATATCAGCTCTTCTCTGATTGGATGGGAATAGCCCAATGTGAGCTTCTCTGATTGGATGGAATCGTCTTAATTTATCCTTGCTTTTTATACCATAAAAGCACATTAATTAGATATTTAGCATCATACAATCAAAATCTACTTCAAACAAATCATCAGGTCTATGAGGAGGATTTTGAGCAGGCCTTTCTTAAGCAGTCGCGCGACTTCTATCGCAGCGAAAGCGACGACTTTTTAGCCGAAAACTGCTCAGCCAGTCTCTACATTAAGAAGGTCGAGTCGCGCATGGCCGAGGAGATGGAGCGGGCTAGGCACTACTTAGATCGCAGCACGGAACCTAAGATCATCGCCGTGCTAGAGGAGGAGCTAATCAGCCGTCACATGCGCACCATTGTCGAAATGGAATCATCCGGCCTGGTGTCGATGCTGCGCGCCGACAAACACGAAGACATCCACTGTATGTACCGTCTGCTGCAGCGCGTACCAGACGGAGTCAAAATCATGACCGACTGTATCAGCGGCTACCTTCGGGAACAGGGCAAAGCTATTGTGGCCGAGGATAATAGGGAGCCATCAGCTTATGTTCAGGTAGTTTTCCAACTTGGTTATCTTTAACTAATCTGACTACATCCCAGTCTCTCATTAGGGTCATCGCTAACTTGCAACCAATGACTCACAAGATTGTGGGTCGTTGCTACCCAATTTAATCCATTTTTGGGTCATCGCTACCCAATTTAATCCATTTTGTGGGTCATCTCTACCCAATCCCATTCTTATTGTGGGTCATTGCTTTTATTCTCAGATGAGTCATCGCCACTCTCTCATTGACTCCGCAGGCCCTATTAGATCTGCGCGACCGTTGCGACTGCCTACTAATCCAGGCACTGAATCGCGATCGCCTATTTAAGCAGCAGATTAGCAGCGACTTTGAATGCTTTGTTAATTTAAACCCTCGCTCGCCCGAGTATCTGTCGCTATTTATCGACGAAAAGCTTCGACGAGGTTCGCGCGGCGCCGCCGCGGTCATAGACAATGAGATTGAACCCCTGCTAGACAAATGCATGGTTCTGTTTCGCTACCTGCAAGAGAAGGACGTCTTTGAAAAGTACTATAAGCAGCATTTGGCTAAGCGGCTCATACTGAATAAATCGTCATCGGACGATACAGAGAAATCGATGATCTCCAAGCTCAAAGCCGAATGCGGCTGCCAATTCACTAGCAAACTGGAGGGCATGCTGAAAGATATGACTGTGAGCAATATGCTCAACGATGAGTTTGTCACCTCATTGATGGGCAGCGGCGGATCCGGACAGCGCAATATTGATTTCAGCCTGCGCGTGCTCACTACTGGCTTCTGGCCAACTCAGACAACCCAGAATAAGGTAGGTCTGAATCTTGAATTGAAAAAATTGTTAGATAAGCTAGCTAGACGATATTTGGTAGCCAGAATATGTGTAACAAATTAGGAATTGTGGAATTTAAGATCCATGAAAGTTCTCGTCTAAAGCGTTGGATTCACTACTTGATGGTCGGGTCGGGGGTTCGAATCCCGACTTCACTTGAACAATTTTTGCCTCTTTACAAGACAATTATTTCTGCATTGCTTTATTTCACCCAGCTGTTGTTAGATACCAGGTACCAGAATTAGCTGAGATATTTTAGAAGGTGGGTGTGGCGTCCCCACCAGTCCATTGACTGAACAGCCGTACGCAGCCTTCAGTTATTGAGGGTCATCCTTCATCCTTCCTTCATCTGTCATGGCCAGATGTACAGCGAGTTAGTAAACATGCAAATCAGTTGGCTCATTAGATGACGAAGTATTTTATTCAGTATTGAAAGTATAGTTACTCAGGCCGTTTACCCGAGTGCTACCTAAAAGTCATGCAGGTTTCGAACTCTAGACCTCTCATTGATGAATCCGAGGCTAAGCCTCTTATACACAAAAAATAATTTTTAAAAGATACTTTGAGGGGTTTAAAAAATAACAAAAGCCAAGGATGGTATTTGGAAATCAATGCGCAAATCTCCTAATATGGAATGTTCTAGATACTACCTCGCTTTCCTAATATGGCAGATACACGGTGCTGGCTGAATCTAAAAATAGAAATACCTAGCTGTATTCTCAAGCTCATTGTGTGGCTTACTTTTCTAATAAATATTCTTATCAACTGCACCGAACTTTTTCAGCTATCGAGACATTTTCTTAAACTGACAAGTTGTTTCTAGGAATTCGTTTTTCTGCAGGAAACAGTATCATAGGTTGGATTCTATGGCCCTAATGCAGATATCTAATGTCTGTGTGTAGATATCTATGGTATGTGTGTAGATATCTAGGATCTGTGTGAAGATATCAAGAGTCTGTGAGGATGTCTAGGGTCTGTGTGTAGATATCTAGGGTCTGTGTGAAGATGTCTAGGGCCTGTGTATAGATATCTAGGGTCTGTGTGAAGATATCAAGAGTCTGTGTATAGATATCTAGGGTCTGTGTGAAGATATCAAGAGTCTGTGAGGATGTCTAGGGTCTGTGTGTAGATGTCTAGGGCCTGTGTATAGATATCTAGGGTCTGTGTGAAGATATCAAGAGTCTGTGAGGATGTCTAGGGTCTGTGTGTAGATATCTAGGGTCTGTGTGAAGATGTCTAGGGTCTGTGTGAAGATGTCTAGGGCCTGTGTATAGATATCTAGGGTCTGTGTGAAGATATCAAGAGTCTGTGAGGATGTCTAGGGTTTGTGTGTAGATATCTAGGGTCTGTGTATAGATATCTAGGGTCTGTGTGAAGATGTCTAGGGTCTGTGTGAAGATGTCTAGGGTCTGTGTGAAGATGTCTAGGGTCTGTGTGTAGATATCTAGGGTCTGTGTGTAGATATCTAGGGTCTGTGTGTAGATATCTAGGGTCTATGTGTAGATATCTAGGTTCTGTGTGTAGATATCTGCGGTCTGTGTGTAGATATCTAGGGTCTGTGTGAAGATGTCTAGGGTCTGTGTATAGATATCTAGGGTCTGTGTGTAGATATCTAGGGTCTGTGGGAAGATGTCTAGGGTCTGTGTATAGATATCTACGGTCTGTGTGTAGATATCTACGGTCTGTGTGTAGATATCTACGGTCTGTGTGTAGATATCTACGGTCTGTGTGTAGATATCTACGGTCTGTGTGTAGATATCTAGGATCTGTGTGTAGATATCTAGGGTCTGTGTGTAGATATCTAGGGTCTGTGTGTAGATATCTAGGGTCTGTGTGTAGATATCTAGGGTCTATGTGTAGATATCTAGGGTCTGTGTGTAGATATCTACGGTCTGTGTGTAGATATCTAGGGTCTGTGTGAAGATGTCTAGGGTCTGTGTATAGATATCTAGGGTCTGTGTGTAGATATCTAGGGTCTATGTGTAGATATCTAGGGTCTGTGTGAAGATGTCTAGGGTCTGTGTGTAGATATCTAGGGTCTGTGTGTAGATATCTAGGGTCTGTGTGTAGATATCTAGGGTCTGTGTGTAGATATCTAGGGTCTATGTGTAGATATCTACGGTCTGTGTGTAGATATCTAGGGTCTGTGTATAGATATATTTCAGCCTAAGTGCTTGCACTTCTTTATACTAGTAGAAATTTAAAAAAATGCAACAAATGCACATTTCCTTTTTTTCTAGCTTTTGTGCCTAGACTAAACAATAACAATTGCTTCATATAAGTATTAAAAAATGATTATTCTCAGGTGGCCCTACCAGACGAGGCCCGTATAGCCTACGAGCAATTCCATGGCTTCTACATGAGAAAGCACAGCGGCCGACAGCTGACACTGCAGCCTAATATGGGCTCCGCCGATCTATCGGCCACATTCGGCGGCGGTCCGCCTGTTGGCCGTCCGGGCGACGCCTCCGCTGAGGATCCTACTTCGTCTAGCAATGCAGCCGCTGCGACCGTTGCAGCCCCAGCCACTGGTGCTAGACGTCGCTACATCCTGAGCGTCACTACATACCAGATGGTGGTGCTGATGCAATTCAACAGACGCCAGAAGGTCACGTTTGAACAGCTTCAGGCTGAAACAAACATTCCTGAGAAGGATCTTCAGAGAGCTTTGGGCGCTCTGTGCTTGCAGAAGACGGCAACGCAGCGTTTTCTGAATAAAGAGCCGCGCACCAAAGAGATTGCCGCCTCTGATGAGTTTACTGTCAATGACAGCTTCTATTCGCGCCACGTCAAGATTAAGGTGAGCAATTATCTAATTACGGGTTGGGGTAAAGTCCAGGCGTTCAAGTTAAATGCTTGTTTAATATTGGTATTTGAGTGCGACCGTACTTTGCGACGATCACGTGACATTCGCTCATGCAACCATAGAGTTCTCGCGTCACGTGACCTTTACACGGGCGACCATAGAGTACTAGCATCATGTGACATTCATTCATGCCACCATAGAGTACAATTATCACATGACCTTTACACAACCATCACGTAGCAGTCTTATGGGTGACCATAGAGTACTAGCGTGACATGACAGTCTCACGGGTGTAGATATAGTAAAGTGTTGCCATTGGTTAGTAAACGGTGCGATTAACTCTCAATCTAATAGGTGGCGCCAAGCGGCGGCGTCAAAGAGACCGAGCCGGAGCGTCGGGAGACGCGAACCAAAGTCGACGAGGATCGCAAATACGAGATTGAGGCTGCTATTGTGCGCATTATGAAGGCTAGGCAGACCCTATCTCACAACTACCTGATCACTCAGGTCATCGAACAGCTTAAGTCGCGCTTCACACCGACGCCTCAGGCTATTAAGAGTCGCATAGAACACCTGATGGATCGCGATTACATCAAACGGTCGGACCAGGATCGGCACTATTATCAATACGTAGCCTAAGAGTCGGTTGCGCTGGGTGCTTGACTGCTATTCACCATCAAATCACTGCCCCCTGTATCCCAAATTCTCCTTATTAAAGTGTGTGATGATAATGATTTCACCAATATATACTTATCTGCTCTGGTATTCTCTGGTATGTTCCAACAGTGTTTCATTCAAGAATCGACTAATTTTCAGACAAGCGAAGAAAAGTGTAGCTGACAGAATAACTAACTATTGATTTGTGTTTTTTTATTAACATCTGTCTGTCTATTCATGTACATGTGGGTGACTGGTATTTCACGAGAAAAATCAATCAGTATAATTCAGTCAATCAGCTTTATCCTAACTTGGTAGATAAAAGTGTTTTTTCTCTTTCTTTTTCTTAAATGTTTCACAATTAATTTGCTGGATGGCAATGGAAGATGGCAAAAGCAATTTAGTAAATCTTTTTCGTTTTAAAAACCAGACTAAATTAAAACAAGAGTGTGTGATGAAAAAATGCAGTGTTCACACCGCTGGCTGTACATTTTTGTTCTCTTTTGAAGAATCGATCATTTTGTAACTAACGTGTGCAAATAAGCAACTAAACTATTGAGTGAGTTTGGGACACAAAAGTTTACTTTTGTGTTTTTACCACTGTCCCATGTGTGAGTCGCTGCTGTTTAATATAAATTTCGACGCAAAATAAACCTTGATAATCACCATATCCCTGTGTTATTTTACTTTCATGTTGTTTACATTCTTTGAGTCTCTGTCTCTTATCTATATTCCTCTCGCTGTCTCCCTTACCCCTCTGTCTCTTATCTATATTCCTCTCGCTGTCTCCCTTACCCCTCTGTCTCTTATCTATATTCCTCTCGCTGTCTCCCTTACCCCTCTGTCTCTTATCTATATTCCTCTCGCTGTCTCCCTTACCCCTCTGTCTCTTATCTATATTCCTCTCGATGTCTCCCGTGCCCCTCTGTCTCTTATCTATATTCCTCTCGCTGTCTCCCTTACCCCTCTGTCTCTTATCTATATTCCTCTCGCTGTCTCCCTTACCCCTCTGTCTCTTATCTATATTCCTCTCGCTGTCTCCCTTACCCCTCTGTCTCTTATCTATATTCCTCTCGCTGTCTCCCTTACCCCTCTGTCTCTTATCTATATTCCTCTCGATGTCTCCCGTGCCCCTCTGTCTCTTATCTATATTCCTCTCGCTGTCTCCCTTACCCCTCTGTCTCTTATCTATATTCCTCTCGATGTCTCCCTTACCCCTCTGTCTCTTATCTATATCCCTCTCGCTGTCTCCCTTACCCCTCTGTCTCTTATCTATATCCCTCTCGCTGTCTCCCTTACCCCTCTGTCTCTTATCTATATTCCTCTCGCTGTCTCCATTACCCCTCTGTCTCTTAAAAGGCTTGTTGAGCAGTAGAAAAAGTTATTTACCAGAGATACTAGTTTAATCTCGGCAACCAGACGATTTGTGTCATCTAATTGCCTATTTATTTGTTTATTTGCACCGTTAAAAATTTTCTGAGCATAGTCAACTCTGGCTTTATAACGCATATTCAATGAACCTTCGGCCGGTTTTTTGTTGTTTGATAAATATTTTTTATTAATATAACTTACGTTATGTAATTATGTTTGCTTTTGCTTATTAAAAATATTTTCTGTTGATAAAAAATTTCCGAATTTTCTGTTGCATAACAGCCTCCCTCCCCTCGTCTATATTGCGTTGCTAAGCAACCGATATGTTGTTATAGCTGTGTTTTTTGCTTCTTTGTGTTGATCTTTTATTTCTCCCTCCAAGAAGTGAAATATGACAGACTCAACTTTGTCTGAATAACTTATCAACTTAGACTTACAGCGCGACTGGACAACAAGATGCTAAATACTGTTAGTAAAAAAACCTTATGAACGAACCTAAAATATATGGAATATAATCATCATTTTGCGTCTATAAACGTTTACCAGTTTTGGTATTTCATTTTTGTTTTTGATATATATATAATGACTAGTGTCCTCATTTATATTAAACTTTTATAAAAGTAGGTCAGCTTTTCGGTATTTTTTGGCATAGCCACAGCCGCGGGTGTCCATTAAACAGCTGGGGAATTGAAGCAATGCGGAGTGAAGTGTCTAGCTATAAAGGGCGCAAATTGACAACAACCGACCTAGTAGTGTGTTCGTTGATATGTTAATATGTGTGATTTTCGTCTTACAACTTTCCAGAAATCCTTGCTAAAATGCCGCAATTAGCCGATAAAAATTGACCAGACTAACTAGACCAATTCTGTATTAGACAACATTTTCCAAGTCATCAGAGAGATTCGATCAGTGTAATAGTACATTCGCGGAGCATGTCAAGCACTGGCGCTGCTGCAAGCGCACCTAGACGCGGTCGCGACCGAGCTTTTACCATAGAAATCATGTCTACCCTTAGCCGGATTGGCCGATCTTTGAATTCTGGCAGCGCTAGAGCGGAGACTCAGCAGCAGCAGCAGCAGCAGCAGCAGATAGTTCAAGGCGATCCCGATGTTCCAGCTAGCGATGGCAGCTGCACCGATTCTCAAAGCTTTGTCTCTGAGAGCAGTGTTGAAGGCTCGCACACTAATCTGCTTCAATTAGCGACTAAACCCATAACGACTGCGGCTTCTAATGGCAGCAACGGAGTGGCGGCTGGCGGCGGTGTTTTACTGCGCAGAAAGAGTTCAATTCGCAAAGAATGGAAACGTTCGCCCAGTATATCCAATTCCTACGCTGACGAATGGGAACGAATGTTTTTATCGCACGGCGAAGGCGACCTGCTGCTCTACCTGAAGGAGCTCTGCTGCGGCGGCGAATTGCGCAATTGCCGATTCCGCAGCGTTGTCTGGCGACTGGCCCTCAGGGTGCTGTCCTCGGATGCTAGCCGCTGGAGGGAGGAGACACAGGTGCGCTCGGATCCTATTGGCTAAGGCTTAGATTGGCTAATCCTATTATTTAGAATGACTTTCTAATCAAATTACAATGGTTGGGGGTCGGTGGCAGAGCGGTTAACGCGTTTGCCTCTCGCACCAAGGTCCCTGAGCTCGATTCCACGGCGAGGCCACATCGTACACTGCCTGACGATGAGAAAGTCAGGGCAGATGTAACACACCTGTGTGAGCGTATGCCTGCGTACAGTATCTGTGTGCGTGTGTGCTCAGGAGTCAGCGAAATAGTCAGAATTGCCTCCTCGCTGGCTGCGGGTCTAGTGTCACCAAATGATGTGTCATTGCCCGTAGCCCTCCTGCAGTAAATATTATTAATATTATTATTAGTATTATTTTTATTATTATTATTATTATTAATTACAATGGTTTCCTAATCCTAATCCCCTGAAAAATCCGCAGGCGTGGCGGTCGCGCTATTCGCAGCTGAAGCAGCAGCACTGTATAGACATCAGTAAGCTGAGCCAGTCGCCAGATCGCAGCCAATCAGCAGACTTGCGCGTACACAATCCATTGTCATTGGACAGCCGCAGTCCTTGGTATAGATTCTTTCGCAGCGAAGAGACTCGTCATATCATCTATCAGGATGTGCGGCGTACTTTCCCAGAGATTCAATACTTTCACGCGCCAGACGTGCAGGAGAAGATGATCTCAACTTTGTTTTGCTTTGCTCACACCTCCCCGCTGCTCTATAGGCAGGGTATGCACGAGGTGCTAGCCCCGCTGCTGTTTGTACTGCACTCGGACCAGTTGGCTTTTCAGCACGCCTGCGAGATGTACTCGGTGCCTCCGCCTGTGATGGACCTGGTTGGCCAGCTGCTCGATCCGGCCTACATTGAGCACGACGCCTTTGCCATGTTCTCCCAGGTGTGCTCACGTTTTTTAAAGTAATGTCATTTTTCTACTGTGGGTTTTCGGGCCATAAAGTCTGCAGTGTTTCCATGAGTAGGATTGTGGAATAGTAGAGTTTTAAATTGTGGGGTTGTAGGGTTGTGGAATAGTAGAGTTTTAAATTGTGGGGTTGTAGGGTTGTGGAATAGTAGAGTTTTAAATTGTGGGGTTGTAGGGTTGTGGAATAGTAGAGTTTTAAATTGTGGGGTTGTAGGATTGTGGAATAGTAGAGTTTTAAATTGTGGGGTTGTAGGGTTGTGGAATAGTAGAGTTTTAAATTGTGGGGTTGTAGGGTTGTGGAATAGTAGAGTTTTAAATTGTGGGGTTGTAGGGTTGTGGAATAGTAGAGTTTTAAATTGTGGGGTTGTAGGGTTGTGGAATAGTAGAGTTTTAAATTGTGGGGTTGTAGGATTGTGGAATAGTAGAGTTTTAAATTGTGGGGTTGTAGGATTGTGGAATAGTAGAGTTTTAAATTGTGGGGTTGTAGGGTTGTGGAATAGTAGAGTTTTAAATTGTGGGGTTGTAGGGTTGTGGAATAGTAGAGTTTTAAATTGTGGGGTTGTAAGGTTGTGGAATAGTAGAGTTTTAAATTGTGGGGTTGTAGGGTTGTAGGATTGTAGATTGGTAGGGTTATGGAGTTTGTAGATTAGTAGAGTTGTGGGATTGTAGATTAGTAGGGTTGAGGGATTGTCGGGTTTTAGAGTTGTAGGATTGTAGGGTTGAGGGATTGTCGGGTTGTAGGGTTGTGGGATTGTGTGATTGTAGATTTGTAGGGTTAAGGGATTGTCGGGTTGAGTGATTGTCGGGTTGTAGGGTTGAGGGATTGTCGGGTTGTAGGGTTAGGGATTGTCGGGTTGTTTAGTTGTAGATTTATTGGATTGTGAAATTGTTAATTTGTGGGGTTGTGGAATTGTTAATTCGTAATGTTGAGGGATTGTCGGGTTGTAGGGTTGTGGGATTGTCCGGTTGTTGAGTTGTAGATTTATTGGGTTGTGAAATTGTTAATTTGTGGGGTTGTGGAATTGTTTATTCGTAATTTTGAGGGATTGTGGTATTGTAGGGTTGTGAGTGCTGTGGGGTGGTGAGACTATTGTTTTTGGAATGTAGGGATTAAAAAAATTTTCAGGTTTGGGTTGTGTAAGGGTTTTTTATTTCTGCGGTTGTAGGGTTTTGTATCGGATGATTGTCAACCTCTAATTTGTGAGTATTAGGTAATTTGTAGTTAGAGCGTCGGACTCACGACTTAAAGGTCGGTTCGATTCCTGACTCCACTGAAACAATCTGTGTCCTTTAGCAAGAAACTTAACTCTGCATTGCTTCAGTTCACCCAGCTGTTAAATGGGTGCCAGCATTAGCTGGGATAATTGAAGGTTGGCGTGGCGTCCCCCCAGTCCATGGACTGAACAGCCGCACGCAGCCTTCAAGTTGCTGCAATAGCTGCGGCTGTGCAGTCGGCTGCACATCTGGCCCAATCGGACAGGTGTAATAAATTATTATAATTATAAAATTTATTAATATTATTATTACTAATTATTATAGTCCGCAGTTAAGTTAGTTTTCGATTGCTGACGCTTGTACTTACACCTAGATAATGCGCGTCATCGAGCCCTGGTACTCGGTCACTGAGCTGGAGCCACCTGTGGGTCGGCAGGCTATCGAAAGCCAGATTCCATTCGCCAAGCCGGCCGAGGAGCGCAGCGGCAATCTCATTGTGGAAAAATTAAATAGCATCGGCGAGCGCATACTTCGCGTCCACGATCTGGAGCTATACCTCCATCTGGAGAAGCTGGAGGTGGCGCCTCATCTCTATGGCATCAGGTGGATGCGATTGTTGTTCGGCCGGGAGTTTCCGCTCCAGGATCTTCTAGTGGTCTGGGACGCCGTATTCGCCGACGGCTACGATGCCGATTTCAGCCTAGTCGATTACATCTTTGTTGCCATGCTCATTAGTGTCAGATCGTTGCTATTGGCCAGCGATTTTAGCAGCGCCATGACCTACCTGATGCGCTATCCACAGGGAGCCGATGTCAATTTCATAGTCTCGCTGGCTTATCATCTGCAAGCTCCGGATGTTTATCCGAAACCTGTGCTAACTGGTTATCAGGTTTGTTTTACCGCCTTGAGGCTGCAGCCTAGTGGTTGGAGCGTCGGACTCACTACTTGAAGTTCCGGGGGTTCGATATATTCCCAACTCCAACTGAAAAAAATTGTGACCTTTAGCAAGATAGTCTGCGTTGACCGCATCAGCCCAAACTGCGGTGAATTTTCTACATTTGCCAAGCTTCGAACCACTGACCTCATATGTAAAGAATCCTAAGCATGTTCTCATCGCTTGATTGATTTGCACTCCCATCTCGCAATGTGCGCAGGGTCTGTACATGCAGAAGACTCGCCGGCATGGCGGTGGCCGCTCGGCCCACCGGTCCTCGGCCAATCGCTACCACACTGTTGGCATCGACACCAGCTCGCTGCGCGCGGCTATTCAACGCATCGGCAGTCAGGAGAGTCTGCAGCTACCGCAGCAGCCCTCGGCTGAGCCAGTTGAACAGTCCGCCTCGGCTTCTGCGCTGCTGAGAATTGGGTGAGAAATTCTTTGCAATCTCATTTTCTCCTGCAAGAGATCTCTTTATCTTTTAGGTAAGATCATGAGATCTCATAATCTGTTGATTAAAATCTCATAATCTCTTACAGGAGATCTCGTAATCTCTTACAGGAGATCTCATAATCGCTTGGATGAGATCTCGTTATCTCTTTGGTGAGATCTCATAATCTCTTACATGAGATCTCTTATTCTACTAGATTAGATCTCATTATATCTTAGATGAGATCTCATTATCTTTTAGATGAGATCTCATTATCTCTTGGATGAGATCTCGTTATCTCTTGGATGAGATTTCGTTATCTCTTGGTTGAGATCTCATTATCTCTTGGATGAGATCTCATTTTATTCTTGGGTGAGATCTCATTATCTGTATTATTTATTGTTGTATTCTCAAGTCATAGTAATTGGATGTATTCTTCTTTGCAGAAGCTTCGTCACTGGAAAGTCTCACTCGGTTGCTGGGCAACAGTTCAAACAGCAGCAGCTTGACAGCCACCGACCCAGCTCGCTAATCTTTGCTTTCACTAGCGGTGGCGGTGGTTTCAGTAGAGACGATTCAAATACTGATCAGCAGCAGGACCAGCAGCAGCACTCATCGTCAACGTCGGCTGCGTCTCTAGCTGGCGTGGGCGGCGGCGGCGCTCGCGGCTTGGCCGGACCGGAGCAGCCGTTGAAGGTGCTTGCGGAGCCCACAACGAGCGCGCCTGCAACTCCCCTAGATCCCAGTGGCTATTT
Organism: Macrostomum hystrix; assembly: GCA_950097015.1. Taxonomy (NCBI): domain Eukaryota; kingdom Metazoa; phylum Platyhelminthes; family Macrostomidae; genus Macrostomum; species Macrostomum hystrix. Next base: position 20,645,681 of record CATNEN010000038.1, read on the forward strand.
TCCGCGCTCCCACATTCGCTATAGAAGTCGCCGCGGTACAACTAACAATAATACTATTAACCATAGTAGCAGTCATAGTAGACTATCGATCCAATCGGCTTCCGGTGTAGCCGATGCTGACGATCCGAATTTTCGCGACTTCGCCGAAATCACCCTGCCAGACGAGCGATTGGCCAGGCAGAAACAGACCGACTCTCTACTAGCCATGTGCCGCGCCTGCGGAGACTGTCTCCAGGCCAGCATTCTGGTGCTGCAGGCCAGCGCGCGCAGCTCCGGCACCGCCCCAGCCGAAAAGAGACGCATTGAACAAAGCCTCAGCGGACTCAAGCACGTGCACGATGTGCTCACTGGTGAGGGCTGTCTAATTATCTAATTATTCAGATCGCGAGTTTTTTCACATTAATGTACTTCTATCGCATTTTTGTACTACTTAGATTATTGTTGTATCATACTACTCAGTTTATTGTTGTATCATACTACTCAGAGTATTGTTGTATCATACTACTCAGTTTATTGTTGTATCATACTACTCAGTTTATTGTTGTATCATACTACTCAGTTTATTGTTGTATCATACTACTCAGAGTATTGTTGTATCATACTACTCAGTTTATTGTTGTATCATACTACTCAGATTATTGTTGTATCATACTACTCAGTTTATTGTTGTTTCATACTACTCAGTTTATTGTTGTATCATACTACTCAGTTTATTGTTGTATCATACTACTCAGTTTATTGTTGTATCATACTACTCAGTTTATTGTTGTATCATACTACTCAGATTATTGTTGTATCATACTACTCAGTTTATTGTTGTATCATACTACTCAGTTTATTGTTGTATCATACTACTCAGATTATTGTTGTATTATACTACTCAGATTATTGTTGTATCATACTACTCAGATTATTGTTGTATCATACTACTCAGATTATTGTTGTATCATACTACTCAGATTATTGTTGTATCATACTACTCAGATTATTGTTGTATCATACTACTCAGATTATTGTTGTATCATACTACTCAGATTATTGTTGTATGATACTACTCAGTTTAATTTTTACTTCTCAGCTCATTATCATATCAGACTGCGATGATTATTTTCTAGTCACACACTAGTGAGTTTGATGGTATCTTAACATGCTACTAATTATTTCTCTTCATACTACTGCGGTCTTTGTTAAAGTTAAGCTGCTGTGTAATCATAACGCTAGTTTATTTCAAACATTTAAAACATTTTCCAGGAAAATTGGCATTTGACGCCTCCACAATGCAACAGCTGATTAGTGACACTTTGAATTCTGTTAGCGCAGTCAAACCGCCGATGCCACCGCCCCAGCAACAGCAGCAGCAACAGCAACATCCTCTAAATCAAGAGGCTATCACTCCGACAGACCAGGAGACTGAAATGACCCCGGTGCCAATGCATCGACCCGTGTTCACATTTGCTGACGATTGACTAACAGAAACTAATTTTTTCAACATTTTATCAGAACCACTGTTTGCAGTTTATTCCATGACTCATCACTGGCCTCGCACTTTTTGTTGAACTTTTTTGTACACAAGCCGTTGTTGTTTTCATTGAGTTAAATGTTATCTAATATGATTGTTTTCTCCTATGTTTGTCTATTTTTTCCTTATCTGGTCTGTTATTTTTCTAGTACTAGTAAAGATGATACCCACGTTCTAAATTATATCACTTTAAACGTGTTTCTATAAGCTATGTAGTAAATGTGAGCATTGACTACTTAATATTAGTATCTCTAAAAGTTTTCATTATCGTTTGGGCTGTTTTTACTAGTTTTTTAGCGTCTGCTGTTTATTGAAATCATTTTTATAAGTGAAATATTAATTTTATGCTTTGAAGCTAGAATCGCAGCAGGAACCGTAGATAGAATCATTGCTAGAATAGCTAGAATCGCAGCAGGAACCGTAGCTAGAATCGCAGCAGGAACCGTAGCTAGAATCGCAGCAGGAACCGTAGCTAGAATCGCAGCAGGAACCGTAGCTAGAATCGCAGCAGGAACCGTAGCTAGAATCGCTGAAAGAACCGTAGATAGAATCATAGCATGAACCGTAGCTAGAATCGCAGCAGGAACCGTAGCTAGAATCGCAGCAGGAACCGTAGCTAGAATCGCAGCAGGAACCGTAGCTAGAATCGCTGAAAGAACCGTAGATAGAATCATAGCATGAACCGTAGCTAGAATCGCAGCAGGAACCGTAGCTAGAATCGCAGCAGGAACCGTAGCTAGAATCGCAGCAGGAACCGTAGCTAGAATCGCTGAAAGAACCGTAGATAGAATCATAGCATGAACCGTAGCTAGAATCGCAGCAGGAACCGTAGCTAGAATCGCAGCAGGAACCGTAGCTAGAATCGCAGCAGGAACCGTAGCTAGAATCGCTGAAAGAACCGTAGATAGAATCATAGCATGAACCGTAGCTAGAATCGCAGCAAGAACCGTAGCTAGAATCGCAGCAGGAACCGTAGCTAGAATCGCTGCAAGAACCGTAGATAGAATCGCAGCAGGAACCGTAGCTAGAATCGCTGTAAGAACCGTAGATAGAATCGCAGCAGGAACCGTAGCTAGAATCGCAGCAGGAACCGTAGCTAGAATCGCAGCAGGAACCGTAGCTAGAATCGCAGCAGGAACCGTGGCTAGAATCGCAGCAGGAACCGTAGCTAGAATCATAGCAAGAACCGTAGCTAGAATCGCAGCAGGAACCGTAGCTAGAATCGTAGCAGGAACCGTAGCAATAATCTTCTTTATTAACAAAATCTCTTACACACTCGATTTAGATAGGTAATTACTTTACAGAGTACTATTTGTTTTTCATTTTCGCCTTTGTTTCTTTGTGTACTAATCGGATTATTAAAAAGGTAAAATCTCAGTGTCGTTAGATGTCATTTCATAAAATGTTAGTATTCTACATTGTATCTGCCAATTGGATATGCGGTAATCTAATATAGCCTTGCCTCTACTATACTTGCTGTAACACAAGCCTGCAGGTGATGTGATCAATTGCGCCAAGTTTTTTTTTACTTTCTCTACTTTGTTTAAATTTTATTGAGCTTTTTTGTATACACTCTACTAAAATTGCCATGCATCAGACATTCATTATTGCAATTCTAATTTATCTTTAAGAGGAGAGCTAAATATGTATTTAAACTATTTTTAATGGTTCCTAGCATTGTTTATTGGCTAGTGAAATATCTACTAGCTGTAGATAAATTCCTATATTTCTTCTGCATTGTGCTGTTTGTGGTAACATGGTAACATGATAATGGTAGCAGTAGTTTTGTATTATCTGCATTAGTTATTAATTTATGCTACATATAAAGGTGTGATTTGTTTTTGTTTCATAAAGCATTCTATAAACATTTATTTTTTTTCTAGCATAATTGACTGTTTAATATATAAATATATACTGTTTCACAGTATAATCAGAGTCGCTTGTTGTTTTGGTGTAACTTGATATTGTGTTACATTCTCTTAGCTATTTGAATTGCACAGCGTTCTGTGGTGTTTTCAGTTTTCGTAAATTTTCTTTACAAAGATGGTCAATGTGATGACTATAACTTTATTAGTCACTTTCATCAAATGTAATATTTATATTTTGCTTTTATAACTGTATCTACTCGAAATGAAGTAATAAAAAAGAATATATTATTCTTGTCTTTTTGGTGTTAGTTCAGTCTCTTTACAAATATATTAAAATATTATTGCATATTTATTGGTCAGATTTAAATTATTATTGAATGTTGAATTGTTTGGAGAAAATCGGAAACATATGTGTTCTTGTTATTCTTTAAAGTAGTATAGTCAGTAGTTTAAGCAAAACTAAAATCTCGTGGCATCACTAAGCATATTGCAACTGTTCCAGCAACCCGGTGCAAATGTACTTTCTAGTCCTGTTCTGCGTTTCGCTTTTGCACCAATTGAATGCGCCATTCGCCAAGGTTGAAGAGAGCTTCAATATTCAGGCGACGCATGACATCCTCTATCACAGGTGGAATATCAGCGCTGTGGGTGCTTTCAGCTTGTCCTCGTCTTTTGAGTAACCATAAAGTAGATGGATAAGTAAGTAGCTCATATGTGTATCTTTAGCGAAGGAAACGGCAGTAGAAAAAGCATGCTATTTCCTCCCCAGGGGAAGACCGCGGTGGTATTTCAATACCGGCGTGCCCGGCCAATCATCGCTGGCTGTCTCATCTTTGTACTCTTGTACAGCTGCCTTCCGCACAAGGAGCTGCGCTTTATAATCTACGCCGTGCCCCTATTGGACACTCCACCTGCTTGGCTGTGCGCGGCAATTTTTAGTAACCGCGGGAAATCCCTGGCCTGGCGCTGCCTGGCCTGGTTAGTGATCGGTCATTTGGGCGCCAATTTGTTTGCCACTTGCTTTATGGCCGCGGCTGCTTCGTGGAATTATCCAGGTGGACAGGTGAGATTTCGGATTTCTTTTAAAAAATATTCTCCTAAAACTAATAGTTTCGTCATATTGCCGATAAGAATTTTTAAGTTAAAGGAAAGAACTTATAAAGATATTTTAAATTCGAAACGCAGGCTCTGCTAGACCTGCACTCCAGTCAGTTCCGTCATCCCACCATTGCCACCATGCCGAATAATTGTCACGTACACATTGGCAACCTAGCGGCTCAAACTGGAGCCAGCCGTTTTCTCTAACTATTTAACAATGCCGGCTGTATCTACAACAAAACAGAAGGCCTACGGAGTCTGTCAGTGTTTCGTCAGTTTAGTCACATGCTGACGGAGCCAGACTTTGCCCAGTCAATTGGCCTAACTCAGGTCTGCCGAGTGCTGGCCCGGTACAAACTATTTGACGGCTTCGACATCGCTGCTTGCCGCTCTAGCAGCAAGAGACTGGCACCGACTGTTGCGTCTGCGGCCCGCCCTATTGCTGCTTGAGAGGCTGCGATGAGGCTGACCGGTTTCCTAGCTATGCTGAAGTCAATTTTCAGGCACTTCAGGCATTTTCTCTCTACTTTTAGTAGGTGAAAGGGAAAATTAGTTACTTTTTGGAATTTGGTTTTTCTATAACTGATCTAAAACATAGTTCTTGGTACTTGGTATTTTGTGCTAGCACTGAACACTGAATTGGTAACTCCTCTGCATTTTTATCTTAAGCCAATTTGTTTGAAGCCATCTGTCAATATAATTGCTATTTTGGTGTTATGTTGATTCTAGTTTGTCTTTTTTTATATATTTCCTACCGGCAATATATTTTACAAAGGCTTTGGGTCTTAAATTATTTTCTTTAAAAATAAAAAACCTTTTTAAAAAACATTCTCTATACTTGTAAACTAACGAGCATCTTCTTTGACACTGTTTGAAAACTTTTGAATTGTATATTTTGTTGGGCATTCGCTTGGACGGAATGGGATGGGATGATATGGGATAATAATAATATTAATAGTTGGTGACCTGCAGCCAGCGAGGAGGCAATTCTGCCAATTTCGCTGACTTCTGAGCACACACGCACACAGATACTGTACGCAGGCACATGCTCACACAGGTGTGTAAATCTGCCCTGACTTTCATTCGTGAGGCCTTGATTCGTGAGGCAAACGCTTTAACCGCTCTGCCACCGACCTGCCCTGGCTTGATTCGTGCTTGGACAACAACGTCCTCGTACGTATTGGGGGATGAACAATCATTGTAGCTTTTTTTCACCGCGTATAACAAAAGTAATAAGACCGAGAATATTTTGCTTTCATAAGCAGATACCAGGAGTTTTAGTAGCTCACTAAATGATCATTGTCACATCATTCATGTACAAGCAATGCACAGCAAATAAATAACTGTTCCATCGTCAATCAGTTGACACTGCACTTGCTTTATTTCCTAAAAAATGAGTTATATCATGAATAACTGTCTACTTGTTTTAACTAGTTGTCCATTGTCGATCGCATATGAAATTCACGCGTCAACACATCTCGGGCATTATTTGTTGTGCTATATTTGCATCCATCGTCAATCGCCGAGTAACATTTAGCAATATAGAATCTGCTGACACAGTCAGCGTGGAAGGCATTTACGAGTATCTATCAACATTCATTAGTGAGATTTGATTAACTGAATACAGTTTATTTCGCAATGAAAAAGAGCCGTTTCAAAACACGAACGATGCAAATGTTTATAAGTATTTTAATGATATTTTCGTCTATGGCCTAACCCTTATTTGCTAACAGTAGAACTAACAAGGATGGAATTCACCCTCTCTGACGAAAAATACATGTATAAACCCTTACAGAAAACCTATAGGCTTGAAACCGCGGTGGATGGCAATGTAAAATTCGATGCATGGGCTTTAAAGTTTTGAACGAGCTTGTTTTTACCATAGAACATCATGTGAATGATCTCAAGCCAATCAGTGAGATCGTGGGTCTCGAGAAGCGATTAGCAATCCATTTTCCTATTCAGCCATGGTAAAAAGTCGTCCAAGCTATCCACAACGATTTCAAGCCCATATATACAGGCCCAATGATTTTTCCTGCGCGCGGACGTAGCTGCAATGCGCGAGCACACGAAACCCAATAAAAGGGGCCAAATTTTTCTGGCGCATCTTCTGAAACAAAAATCAAATCGCCAGCCTTTCAAGCCATCAAGGTCCGATTTTTCTCGTTAGTGCTAATGTATTCCATACACCCCTATAAACGACCCCTATGGTAGTGTGATGTCTGAGCTTTAGATGTCTATGGCCTAACGGCCACCTCAACATTAAAACTGAAGAAATAAAATGAAGTTTACTCTTCGGCGAAAGTAGAGAAACTTGCGTCACGGTGTCCATCAGGATCGTGCCACTTGTTGAAGGTGTAGCAGCTCCGTGTAAATAAAGGTCGGTGACCACCGAAGTCTAAGATGATGCAGTCACATTCGTATGCTAATGAAGTTTTAAGGCCTGGCAAGGCCATACTGAGGTGCAAGTGCTAATTAATAAATTGTTGTGTATAAAACACATGTGTGATGTGTGATGTAAGCACACAGATACTGTACGCAGGCATACGCTGACACAGGTGTGTTCATCTTTCGTGACTTTCTTAGTGCATATATATTCCGTGTGCCTTCGAGGTTGGCCCTCAATGGCGTCTCTCCGCGGCTGCGCCCCAAATCGTATCACAGCGGAGCGGCATCGCAGCGGAATCGAGCTCAGGGACCTTGGTGCGAGAGGCAAAGGCTCTACCACTCCCCCGACCTTGGTCCCATAATCTGTCTTGAATTTCTTTCATTTTCATAAAAATCCTTCCAGCCAATCAGAAACGGTTCTAGTCTCTCGCCCTTGTCGAATCGTTATATATTGATTGCTTGACACAACACAGGTCATACACAGAGATTTTATCATAAAAAAATAATTCTTCATCAATAATTCTTCATCACTTGAGAAAATTGACATTGAACATCGAAAGTAAGTAAAAAACAATTATTCAAGGAAACGTTACCATAACCATTTCGACCAATTTTTGTGAAGTTTTAATCCAGTATAGTTAGGTCTTTATGGAAAAATATCAAGTATTGATTCCGCGAATGAAGTAAACTGCTTTTTTCTAAAAAACAAGAGCACAAAAAACCGAGGCATGAGTCTATACTGAAAAACCAAATAGAATTTCTGTAAGAATCTTTGCTGCTAGGATAATCTTTTAAAAAAACTTTTATTACTTTTTTGCTCCTGCGTAGGATAAAAAGGTCTTATCCTTTCTTATAGTTTCCTTTAAACTATATTTTAGTATCCAGTTTAGGCTAGCAAGCTACTATAAACAACTCAATTGTTGCTTGTCCTTATCCTAGTTCTTTAGTATATAGTTCTGTTTTTTCTTCTAATACGACGCAATGAATCGGAGATAACGAAACACGGGATGGGAGGCTTCAGTCATGTAGCTGAATTCATTATCAACACAGTTTTCACATACTTCTAAATTCTAATGAAGCTTGCGCGACACTGCTAGTTGGAATCATGCCAGCATCGCGTGATTCTCTCTATCTGATATTAATTGTGCAGAATCACGCGTAGAACGCGTGGCTCGAGGTCACGTGGAAAATTTAGGATTTTTTTATAAGGATTCAAGCATGACTGTAATCTGCACAATCGAATTGATGCTGGAGAATATAACCACGCTAATAATTCTGTCGAACCCATTCACAATAACAGAAGAATGGAATTCGGTGTCAATCAAAACGTTAGCAACAGCACCGGGAATGACACCGCAGCAACAATCGATCAAGCCGGTTCATTCAAGATTGATCTGGCGTCGTTTCATGCGCCAATTATCGGCCTGGCCTACGCGATCGGGTTCGGGTCCTTGAGTCTGGGGCTAGTCGGCAATTCGCTTGTGGTGGCACTGTTTCACGGCCGGCGTTGCTTACTGAAAGAGTCGACCCAACTGCTGCTAGTGTTGCTGGCTCTGAGCGACTCGGCCGTGCTGCTGGTGTCGCTGACCAGGTTGGTCTTAGTTGGACGGGAAACTGCGTTGCTTAGAAAAAGTTTAGAAGGCTTGTTTTCTTGCGAAAGTACAATCAAGTGATAGTTACGAGCGTTTTCATTTCATTCAACTCATTTAGCTCTTCAAACAACAAAACCACGCGAAAAAAACGAAAACTTAGCTATCTGCTTTCTCCGTTCTCTACTCAGTGACTTATTAAAAAATGCTTAACTGTCTTACTAACATAGAAGATCAACTTTTCATTGTAGCAACAACTTAGTAACTTATAACAAAAGAAGACCTTTTGATCAGCTCCCTATAAAAACGATCACCGTTTTAATTTTTAAAACATGAAAATTTCCTTTGTCCATAGTGTATTTTTTTGCCTCCTAGCCTCCTAAACCTTTTGTAATAAACGTTGTAATAAAGCGTTCTTTTTAATCTAAGTGGTTATTGCGCAAGCTTCAGGGTTGTTCCTGTCTTACATGCTTCGTTTGGAAGCCAGTGTGCGGCAGTTACAGACTATCGGATAATGACATCCTCATCTGACATCATCTGAGAACCCTACGACCAAAAAATACGTTGTGGCGTCCGTCCCCTAATCAATTGTGGCAACCCCAATCAATCAATTGTGGCATCCCCAATCAATCAATTGTGGCAACCCCAATCAATCAATTGTGGCATCCCCAATCAATCAATTGTGGCAACCCCAATCAATCAATTGTGGCATCCCCAATCAATCAATTGTGGCATCCCCAATCAATCAATTGGGGCATCTCCAATCAATCAACTATGGCGTCCAGAAATCAATCATTTAATCAAAGCACTGAGAAGTTATCTGTCTTATTCAATGAAATATAGTTTTCCTTGGGCTGAGATTTGAACTCCCGACCTATCGGTGAGTCCGAGCTCAAGAGTGCTTACTGACCAATACACATACATGTACCTCAGGTTCATCTCGGTGACAATCTACAGCTTCGACATCCGTCTAATGAGTCTTACACTTTGCCGCGGCCACACCTTTATCACCTACCTGGTCACGGACTTGTCGAGCTGGTGCCTGTGTCTGATCTGCAGTGAGCGCTTGCTGTCAGTCCTATCGCCGACAAGCGTTAGAATGCTGTTCCGTCGCAAGAACATTCTAGTTGTCTACGCCTGTCTAGTGCTTGCGTCGGCAGGGAAAAATGTGGCACTGCTACTCGGCTTGCAGCTGGTGCCAGCCGGTGGCAGCCTCGCTCAGCAGCTGCATGTGCACTGCATCGGCGGCGAACAGGCGGCCGACGGCGGCCTCGACATGCGCGCCTTCTACCTCACCGACTTCTTCCTGCGCGTCGGCATCCCGGCGGTGTTCATCCTGGGCACCAACCTTGCCATCCTGTGCCGCCTATCCCACCTGGCCAGGTGTGGCATTGTGTCTAATACATTGCGCAAGGAATTCCGCGTGTTCCGCATGCTTTTGCTGGTTTCTGTGTACTTCTTTGTCTCCATGCTGCCTGGCAGAGCGTTGTTTCTGTACGAGTTCATCAACTCGGTATCGGGAAGTCGGCGAGTTCTGTTAGACTTCGTCTACAATCTACTGATCATTGTGGCCTACACAAACCATGCTATCAATTTCTACCTATATCTGGCCTCATCTTCTAGCATTCGAACTATGTTGGTTGTCATGGTAACCACTAGACGACGCAGCAACGCAGTTAAGCCGATAGTCGCGTTGACAAGAAAACATGCGACTGTTGCGGAGTGAATGACCGAGGAAAATCATCTGTGACCATTCTAATTAGTAATAAAAATAACTTATTACACCTGCCCATTTAGTTCCCATGTGCAGCAATTTGAAGGCAGTGGATAACTGTTCAGTCCATGGACTGGGGAGACACCATACCCACCCTCAAATTCCGCAGCTAGTGCTGGTACCCATTTAACAGCTGGGTGAACTGAAGCAATGCACAGTTAAGTGTCTTGCTAATAAACAATAAAATGTATTCTATTCGGAGTACGTGATTTTAGAAATATACCAAACAAAAATGTTTCTATTTTATTCGTTTTTCTTATCTAAAGTAAGACTCATTGAGCCCTGTCTCATATAGCATTGAGCCCTCTCTCCTGTCTCATCTCGACCCTGTCTCCGCTCCGCCGTGTCTCATCTCTTTCCAGTCTCATCTCTACCCTGTCTCATCTCTCCCCAGTCTCATCTCTCCCCAGTCTCATCTCTCCCCTGTCTCATCTCTCCCCAGTCTCATCTCTCCCCAGTCTCATCTCTCCCCTGTCTCATCTCTTCCCTGTCACATATCTCCCCTGTCTCATCTCTCCCCAGTCTCATCTCTCCCCAGTCTCATCTCTCCCGTCTCATCTCTCCCCAGTCTCATCTCTCCCGTCTCATCTCTCCCCTGTCTCATCTCTCCCGTCTCATCTCTCCCCTGTCTCATCTCTCCCGTCTCATCTCTCCCCTGTCTCATCCCTCCCCTGTCTCATCTCGCTCCTGTCTCATCTCTACCCAGTCTCGTCCCTCCCGTGTCTCATCGCTCTATTGTCAATCCAGTGTTTAATTGTCTATCTATTTTAGAGATCTAATAGTTTAAACACGATTTTCACGTACCAAAGCGTCATATCTACCTGCGATACTTTTTAATTGTTACAGATTTTTATTATTGATCTGACGTAATAGGACTTTTTTTATAAGCCTTAACTTATAGAAATGGCAATATTCAATTGAAACGATATCGACGAACGAAGACTCGACAAACGATGGATGTTCCTTAATGTTAAACACAAGCTGGTTCAAACTTCAAACAAGGTTGTTTATCTACTAAATGACTTGTCTTGTCATGTATCATCATGTTGCAACAGGCAGCTCAGAATTTAATGCTAAACCATTGAGAGCTAAAGCAAGCATAATTTCCCTTTTTTATTATATACCTTCCGTTTGATGCTTCATTTGGTCCTTGAGGCTTTGTTTGAGGCAATTTCCGAAAGTTCCGGCTGAACACACGACTATAGAGAGGAAGCATATCTGTAGATTGGCAATCTGTTTGTTAGCGATATAATAATCATATCATGATGATGGCAGACAGTGGCCAGCTGTTTAACGAAAAATTCTTTTTCTGTATAGCTTAAGACAGACTATTCTGTCTCCTGAGCAATTTGAGCTCACACAGGTGTTTTAAACCGAAATGAAAGCGCTGCCTATTCCCTTGAGAATTCTTGAGCAAAGGATTCGATTTCTACCAGCTTGAGAAAATTTGGATTTAAAGAAAAAAAATCGACTCGGACACAGATGAATCTCGACAGTGAAATCAAGATGGTCAGCCATTTGGGCGCAGCCGCGGAAGGAAGGCTTGGGACCCTTGAGGGCCAACCTCCAAGGCATAGTGAGAGTATACACAGCCTGACGATGAGAAAGTCAAGGCAGATGCGCACCTGTGTGAGCGTGTGCCTGACTATCTGAGTGCGTGTGTGCTCAGGAGTCAACAGAATGGGCAGAATTGCTTCCTCGCTGGCTGCGGTTCTAGTGTCACAAAATGCGAAGACAAGCGTCGGTTGACAAAACTCGGTTAACAAAACTTCAGTAGACAAAGCTCGGTAGACAAACCTCGGTAGACAAAACTCGGTTGACAAAATTCGGTTGACAAAACTCAGTTGACAAATCTCGGTTGAAAACCTCGGTTGATAAAACTCGGTTGACAAACCTCGGTAGACAAAACTCGGTTGACAAACCTCAGTCGACAAACCTCGGTTGAAAAAACTCAGTAGACAAACTTCGGTAGACAACGCTCGGTTGACAAAACTCGGTTGACAAATCTCGGTTGAAAACCTCGGTTGATAAAACTCGGTTGACAAACCTCGGTAGACAAAACTCGGTTGACAAACTCGGTTGACAAAACTCAGTAGACAAACTTCGGTAGACAACGCTCGGTTGACAAAACTCGGTTGACAAATCTCGGTTGAAAACCTCGGTTGATAAAACTCGGTTGACAAACCTCGGTAGACAAAACTCGGTTGACAAACCTCAGTTGACAAAACTCGGTTGACAAACCTCAGTCGACAAACCTCGGTTGAAAAAACTCAGTAGACAAGGCTTGTTTGACAAGGCTCGTTAGACAAAATTTGGTTGACAAACCTCAGTCGACAAACCTAGCTCGGTTGACAAAGCTCGGTAGACAAAACTCGGTTGACAAACTCGGTTGACAAAACTCAGTAGACAAACTTCGGTAGACAACGCTCGGTTGACAAAACTCGGTTGACAAACTCGGTTGAAAAAACTCGGTTGACAAACTCGGTTGACAAAACTCGGTTGACAAACCTAGGTTGACGAAGCTCGGTTGATCAGACACGTCTTGGTATATAAAGGTCACTCAGCTGCGCACAATACTTAGTGAACAAAACTTCGTACGCTAACTGCAGTGGACAATCTCGGCGGTTAATCTCCGCATTAATTTCTTTGATTCTAATTCCTACTTACAGTAGTAAATATTTAACAGTTAGTGCTTAGTGCTTTATGATTGGGAGCAGCAATCATCTTCAGTATAAAACAAAATTGAAAGACGAAAATAAATGGATCCTTATCTAATGCCTAAATATAATTTAATGCTTAAATCGCATATGCTTTTGACATAGACGGTATAAAAATGTCTCTGAATTTTGAATTGTTTATTCTGAATAATCTATTTTCGATATCAGTTGAGAATAAACTAATAGCGGCGGCTGTATTACACACCCATGCAAGTCTGCTTGCCGAACATCGCCCATGACAACCTCACCGCGGCGGCATCAACAGTCCTGTACAAATATGCGTCCAATAATCGTTAACGGATTTAATATAACAAACAAGCAGAAAATGTATCCGTTAAAATCCACTTTGTCATTGGCTTCCATTGCTACGCATCAGCAGCAGCAGCAGCTGGACACGCAAAAGAAGGAACAACTCGACATTTGTCACAGACTAATGGGTCGACTTGGCTTGAGTCTGCCATTGCTCAAATCTGGAGCATCGGCCAATGCGCAACTTACGTGGTGTCGGTGAGTCCAGAGACTTTTGACGGGTTAATCACCAGGGATGGTCAGCTTTTAGATTCTATCAGATGCTGCTGCTGATAGTATAGGTCAGTTTAAATAGATTCTAGAGTCACAATTGGTCAGTTTATTAAGAGAACTACCAAGCAGCTTCGTCTAGATAAAGGTCGGTGACCACCGAAGTCGAAGATGATGCAGGCACACGCTCTGCTGATAAAGTTTGAAGGCCTGGCAAGGCCGCACTGAGGCGCCGTGCTAGTTCGTGTATGGTGGTATGAAATACACTAGCTCTTATAGGAAAATGAGACCTCGTCAGACCTCGTTGAATATCTCGTCCGTCTGAAGGGCTGGGGACTTATCGTTTTAGAAGATGCGCAACAAAAGTTGGATCGTTTTCTTGAGTTTCGTGTGCTTGCGTTGCTCTGTTCGGGTGCAGCAAAAATAATTGTTTGGGGCGGAATTTCTACCCCTTGATATACAAAACGGGTGGCAAAATGGCTTGGTAGTCCTACTGTTAAATAGGTTCCAGAGTCTTCGATGGTCAGTCTGTAGGTTCCAGACAATGGATAGGTAGGCCCTGGAGTCACTGTCTCGCCTTTGTAATTTCAACTGTCAGTCAGCTGCTCGAGGCATGCGATCAGTTCCGTCGCGACCGGGACCAACTGTCTGTGCGACTTCAGCAGAGCGATCGACAACTGGCCGAGATTCGTCGGCAGTTGACGGCTATCCAGAAGCAGAAGTGGTCGAGCTCATTCAGCAAGAAGACGGAGCAGCTGCACAGTCCGCCTCAGCGAGATGTCCATCCGACATCTACGAAGAAGCTGCAGCCTAGGGAGCCGGCGCAGTTAAACTGGGAGTCGCGTTATTCTCTGAGCGTGCGGCCCACGCAGATTCCTCGTCAAGCTTCAGGTTCATCTTCAGGCTCGCTAACCAATAGTGTCACGAGCTCTCTGTCGACAAACTCGATGGCTGAGCGCGCCGCCAAAGTGCGCAAAGTGTTCAACGGCGCAAGTATTTTATCGTCAACTCAGTCCACAATGCAAACGCAAACGTTGAGAAAGTCGCAGAATATGTGAGAGCATTGTGATGTCGCCCTCGTCAAATGAGTGTTCGATGTGATTTAATAATTAGTCGGTAGGTCCGTAGGTAGGGATAGAATGAATTGCTAATCCATCTCGAACCCTAAATGACTTTTCATCTTGATGAAGTAATAGAATGGATTGCTAATCTATCCCAATGGATGAAGGAATAGAATGGATTGCTAATCCATCTCCGATAGATGAAGGAATAGAATGGATTGCTAATCTATCCCAATGGATAAAGGAATATATAACGGATTGCTTATCTATCTACAATGGAAGAAGGAATAGAATATATTTCTATTGTATTCCCAATGAATAAACGAAATTAATGAGTTAATGAAGAAGGAATATAATCGATGAATTGGTTATCCAGCCCATATTAGGGGAAAAGGTAATAGTAAGCAACTATGTTCTATTTTTAAGGAAAGCTAAATTCATGTCTAAAATATTTTTTCGCAACACACAGTCAAAGCTATAATATCAGATATCTCATTTTTAGACCCAAAAGCGCCAACCGTGGTTTCTCATTGTTGTCGAACGCTGGTAATTCGACTGTAAAATTGCACCAGCAAATTTTCGAAGAAGAACAGCACAGGCAGTGGAAGCCAGTAAAACAACAGAGACAACCGATGCAGGGGACTCGCACTAGTCGGCGAAAATCACGTGACACTGTTGACCTTGACGTGGAATCAGTGCGACGTCACTGGCGTTCGCGAACCTTCGACAAATCGGAGGCTAATGGCAACGATTTCTCATAAAAGTTCATCAGGACTATTTGTACTGCTCAGGAGTATAGGGCTAATTGTATAGGCTAATGATTTTTTATCTACTTTAAAAAGCACGCGCTGTGTGCGTGAAAGCTTCAATATTGGGGTGGTGGCTCTCTGCAAAGAGTAGGCATATGTACATTTTATTGATTTTCCGCGGTTCCACTTGAATAGTTAGTTTAGAATCCTGTTCATGTACAGTACAGAGGTCTTGGAGAAAGTTGAGATAAGCTAATTAGCAGACTAATAATAAGGCTATTTAATTATGTCAAGCTAAACAAGGCTTCTGCATGTCGACTCTTTTAAGTTGTAGTCTTTTAAGTACGAGCATATATCATTCCCTCGGTTGTTTAAGCGAGCCATTTTTTGTTTGCTAACTTTTCTTTTTTACAAAGGATCGATTGCATAGTATAAAATAAAAGTAACCTTCAAAAAACTTTAATAACCAACTCCATTTAAGGAGTCGACAAAGGTATGTTTTGAAGCGGTCAAATCAAATGAGTTAACTTAAAATGCATCAATCAACTTTAGCTGCATTAGGTGTTTAACTGAATTTTTTGTTAGAAATATTTACTTTCATCTAATTATTTTGACAAGGGGCGTGTAATTGTGTCCATCGAGCGGCACTTAAAAAAACAAATATTTTTTCATGAAATGGCCGCACAGACAAGTTTCTTCAGTGAATTTCTTTAACTTAAAGTAAATGGGGAGGGTTTCACAAACTCGAAATTTCACAACGTCGAAAGCACCTTTCTTCACAAGGTCGAAACTTCACAACATCGAAACTAAAATAGCAGCTACCTTCACTAGGTCGAAACTTCATAAGCTCGAAACTTCACAACGTCGAAAGCTTTAGCAAGAGATTTCATAGCTGCTATCAAGGTAGCTGGTATTTTAGTTTTCGACCTTGTGAAGAAAGCTGCTTTCGACCTTGTGAAAATTCGAGCTTGTGAAGTTTCGACCTTATGAAAAAAATTGCTTTTCGGTGTTGTGAAATTTCGAGCTTGTGATAGCACCCCAAAGTAAATAATACTCGTAGTTTAACAGTTTTTGCTCCGCTTTACTTGATGCTACGAGTATATTGTTTAGAGTCTTTGATAAGTTTGAGGCGGCTATATGGAGGCAAGGTTCTCATTCAGTCATCATGATCGATAAAGTTCTGAACGTTCTCCTTTCGTCTTGGTATGAACAGCAGCAGAAAGGTGGTCAGCAGGACAATATAGAGCATGAAGAATAGCCGGTCGAGCACCTGGGCCAAGGTGCGCCACTCGACTGCCATCAGATTCCGGGCTTCAGTGTCCCGCTTTCGGCCCAGGAAGAGCCTGATGAAGCGACCGATTTCTCTAAGGTCGTTTTCAACTTCCGGCGGGCAGGTTAGCCGAAGTCGGTGATTAGCAGCGCCGGTCGCTGTCACGTGCGGCAACGACGAAAATGGTTTCTGTTGTCGTCGAGGTCGCTTGGAGTGGACGGCTGCACGGCGCGCGGCCGCCTCACTACTGGGCAACGACAGGTACTGGCGAGGCTGCGGACGGCGATTCTGTGTCGGCTGCTGCTGCTGCTGCTGACTGTAGAAAGGGTTGCCATCTTCGTCGGAAGATTCATGGCGTAGAAGAACTCGACGCTCGAAGGACAGCGGCACGCTGCGCTGCACCATAAACAGGCGGCCAAGACCCTCGATCATGATCTGATTGTAGGCATTGCATTGTTTCAAGTGGGGTATAATTAAGTACCTTTATAGGTAAAATCATATTTTTTTTTTGTTGTTTGAAACACAAAAATATTAATCGCCTCACCCTCCTGACAATGGGAGGCATTGGCCCGCTTCTGTCGCCATGGAAGTGCAAGTTAACGATGAGCACAGCAACAAATGTCGAGAAGGTGATTAGTCCCATGTTGACGCAGTAATAGCACCCTGAAATGATGACCACATAAATTACTTGTTTGATTATATACTATTAGTTCGGACTATTTTGTAGCTTGTCAAACGAGCTGCAATTATCAGCGATGCAAATTCGATAATTAGGAATCTTTTGGGAGCGTTCAAAAGCATGTGTTGTCTTGTGTGCATCCAATTATATCGATTCGTCTAATTTGTTAATCGATTTCTAAATAAATTTAGAAGCTCATTAACTGAGAAAATTAGTAAAACCATTTAAGGGCATCATTGATCTCGGATATTACTTTTATATATGACTTGAATTCAAGCCAAGTCGCCTAGAATAAACTGCACACTCGTAAGCGCTTTCTAGCCTATATACGGGCGTATATATGCACTCACCAATTAGTGGAAACGCCTCCACAGCGCTTGGTATCAGCTCCGCCAAAAGCAGCAGCAAAATAAAGAAGGCCACGAAGATATTCATTCCTAAAGTGAGATTTCGGATGTTAATTGATCCACAATGCGAAAGTCACATCACTTAGTTTCATTCATGAACAAACTTCCGATTGACAATGCACTATATCATACTCGTAAAAATGTGTAAGTGGGAACAGTTTGAGTATTTTCTTAAGTCCTGAATCGAAAACTTGCATCGTAACTCTAAGCTAACACCATTTGGCTTCTGACGTAAACAATCATCAAAGTACGTCGTGAACGTTTGGCTTCTGACGTAAACAATCATCAAAGTACGTCGTGAACGTTTGGCTTCTGACGTAAACAATCATCAAAGTACGTCGTGAACGTTTGGCTTCTGACGTAAACAATCATCAAAGTACGTCGTGAACGTTTGGCTTCTGACGTAAACAATCATCAAAGTACGTCGTGAACGTTTGGCTTCTGACGTAAACAATCATCAAAGTACGTCGTGAACGTTTGGCTTCTGACGTAAACAATCATCAAAGTACGTCGTGATCGTTTGGCTTCTGACGTAAACAATCATCAAAGTACGTCGTGAACGTTTGGCTTCTGACGTAAACAATCATCAAAGTACGTCGTGAACGTTTGGCTTCTGACGTAAACAATCATCAAAGTACGTCGTGAACGTTTGGCTTCTGACGTAAACAATCATCAAAGTACGTCGTGATCGTTTGGCTTCTGACGTAAACAATCATCAAAGTACGTCGTGAACGTTTGGCTTCTGACGTAAACAATCATCAAAGTACGTCGTGATCGTTTGGCTTCTGACGTAAACAATCATCAAAGTACGTCGTGAACGTTTGGCTTCTGACGTAAACAATCATCAAAGTACGTCGTGATCGTTTGGCTTCTGACGTAAACAATCATCAAAGTACGTCGTGATCGTTTGGCTTCTGGCGTAAACAATCATCAAAGTACGTCGTGAACGTTTGGCTTCTGACGTAAACAATCATCAAAGTACGTCGTGAACGTTTGGCTTCTGACGTAAACAATCATCAAAGTACGTCGTGATCGTTTGGCTTCTGGCGTAAACAATCATCAAAGTACGTCGTGAACGTTTGGCTTCTGGCGTAAACAATCATCAAAGTACGTCGTGAACGTTTGGCTTCTGGCGTAAACAATCATCAAAGTACGTCGTGAACGTTTGGCTTCTGGCGTAAAATATGAAAATATGAGGAAAACTCACTCGAAATCACTAATTACGAGTAGTTTTTTAGGTATTTGTTGCCATCATCAAGCTCGGGGCTCGAGAAAAGAAGGCAGTAGATATGCAATGGGAGAGCGCGCTGATTCTCTGCTACATCAAACTCTGCTCAAACCATATCTAAATAGTAGTGTTCTTTAACAGGCCAGATCCAGTTTTCATCCCACTCCTGTTTCAACTGATGTTATTCATCAGCTATGACGACTAACATTGGCTTTCCTGTTCCAGCGAGACAGAAACAGCACGCGATGCTTGTGAAGTGTGTCTTTCATACAGACAAGCTGCTGTCTGAGAAGACTCAGATAGAGGCTAAGTAGTCGGCCTGAAAGAGACTGAAAGAGAGAGACAGCGTCAGTGGAAACCTGCATATAATAGCAGCTATATGTTTTCCTGGTATACTGGCAAGGCAAGGCCCTCGGGCATCAGGGACAGGCAAACGCTGCGTGCAGCTTCTTCTATAGTAGCTGTAATTTTCTACATCGCCATCATCATGGCAATTTTTTCTTCTGCCCATAAACTGTCAGCCTGTCTAGTGCCCAGCCCTTTTACAAAGGAGGGCGAGGGTTAGTTTTTAATAGCGTTGAGTGTCTGACTACACTTTGAGAGACCTACAGGGAAAGGTACGGACATGAACTAAGTCCCAGCATCTCAAATTAAAGCCTGCCACATTGTATAACTCATTACAGTAGCTGCAATCTTGCTAGCGGAAGCTAAGAACACAACAGCTGAAGTGACTTGGTCGACAGAAGACAATTAGTAGATGGGTGATGAACTCAATTGGTAGATGGGTAATGAACTCAATTGGTAGATGGATGATGGAACACAATTGGTAGATGAATGATGGAACTCAATTGGTAGATGCATGATGGAACACAATTGGTAGATGCATGATGGAACTCAATGGGTAGATGGATGATAGAACACAATGGGTAGATGCATGATGGAACTCAATGGGTAGATGCATGATGGAACTCAATGGGTAGATACATGATAGAACACAATGGGTAGATGCATGATGGAACTCAATGGGTAGATACATGATAGAACACAATGGGTAGATGCATGATGGAACTCAATGGGTAGATGCATGATGGAACTCAATGGGTAGATGCATGATGGAACTCAATGGGTAGATACATAATAGAACACAATGGGTAGATGCATGATGGAACACAATTGGTAGATGCATGATGGAACACAATTGGTAGATACATGATAGAACACAATGGGTAGATGCATGATGGAACTCAATGGGTAGATACATGATAGAACACAATGGGTAGATGCATGATGGAACACAATTGGTAGATGCATGATGGAACACAATTGGTAGATACATGATAGAACACAATGGGTAGATGCATGATGGAACTCAATTGGTAGATGCATGATGGAACACAATTGGTAGATGCATGATGGAACTCCATTGGTAGATACATGATGGAACTCAATTGGTAGATAAATGATGGAACTCAATGGGTAGATAAATGATGGAACTCAATGGGTAGATACATGATAGAACACAATGGGTAGATGCATGATGGAACACAATTGGTAGATGCATGATGGAACACAATTGGTAGATACATGATAGAACACAATGGGTAGATGCATGATGGAACTCAATGGGTAGATGCATGATGGAACACAATTGGTAGATAAATGATGGAACTCAATTGGTAGATACATGATAGAACACAATTGGTAGATGGATGATGGAACTCAATTGGTAGATGCATGATGGAACTCAATTGGTAGATACATGATGGAACTCAATTGGTAGATAAATGATGGAACTCAATGGGTAGATAAATGATGGAACTCAATGGGTAGATACATGATAGAACACAATGGGTAGATGCATGATGGAACACAATTGGTAGATGCATGATGGAACACAATTGGTAGATACATGATAGAACACAATGGGTAGATGCATGATGGAACTCAATGGGTAGATACATGATAGAACTCAATTGGTAGATAAATGATAGAACACAATGGGTAGATGCATGATGGAACTCAATTGGTAGATGCATGATGGAACACAATTGGTAGATGCATGATGGAACTCAATTGGTAGATACATGATGGAACACAATTGGTAGATGCATGATGGAACTCAATTGGTAGATGCATGATGGAACTCAATTGGTAGATACATGATGGAACTCAATGGGTAGATGCATGATGGAACTCAATGGGTAGATGCATGATGGAACACAATTGGTAGATACATGATAGAACACAATGGGTAGATGCATGATGGAACTCAATGGGTAGATGCATGATGGAACTCAATGGGTAGATAAATGATGGAACTCAATGGGTAGATACATGATAGAACACAATGGGTAGATGCATGATGGAACACAATGGGTAGATGCATGATGGAACTCAATTGGTAGATACATGATGGAACTCAATTGGTAGATAAATGATGGAACTCAATGGGTAGATAAATGATGGAACTCAATGGGTAGATACATGATAGAACACAATGGGTAGATGCATGATGGAACACAATTGGTAGATGCATGATGGAACACAATTGGTAGATACATGATAGAACACAATGGGTAGATGCATGATGGAACTCAATGGGTAGATGCATGATGGAACACAATTGGTAGATAAATGATGGAACTCAATTGGTAGATACATGATGGAACACAATTGGTAGATGGATGATGGAACTCAATTGGTAGATGCATGATGGAACTCAATTGGTAGATACATGATGGAACTCAATTGGTAGATAAATGATGGAACTCAATGGGTAGATAAATGATGGAACTCAATGGGTAGATACATGATAGAACACAATGGGTAGATGCATGATGGAACACAATTGGTAGATGCATGATGGAACACAATTGGTAGATACATGATAGAACACAATGGGTAGATGCATGATGGAACACAATTGGTAGATACATGATAGAACACAATGGGTAGATGCATGATGGAACTCAATGGGTAGATGCATGATGGAACTCAATGGGTAGATAAATGATGGAACTCAATGGGTAGATACATGATAGAACACAATGGGTAGATGCATGATGGAACACAATGGGTAGATGCATGATGGAACACAATTGGTAGATACATGATAGAACACAATGGGTAGATGCATGATGGAACTCAATGGGTAGATGCATGATGGAACACAATTGGTAGATGGATGATGGAACTCAATTGGTAGATGCATGATGGAACACAATTGGTAGATAAATGATGGAACTCAATTGGTAGATACATGATGGAACACAATTGGTAGATGGATGATGGAACTCAATTGGTAGATGCATGATGGAACTCAATTGGTAGATACATGATGGAACTCAATTGGTAGATAAATGATGGAACTCAATGGGTAGATAAATGATGGAACTCAATGGGTAGATACATGATAGAACACAATGGGTAGATGCATGATGGAACACAATTGGTAGATGCATGATGGAACACAATTGGTAGATACATGATAGAACACAATGGGTAGATGCATGATGGAACACAATTGGTAGATACATGATAGAACACAATGGGTAGATGCATGATGGAACTCAATGGGTAGATACATGATAGAACTCAATTGGTAGATAAATGATAGAACACAATGGGTAGATGCATGATGGAACTCAATTGGTAGATGCATGATGGAACACAATTGGTAGATGCATGATGGAACTCAATTGGTAGATACATGATGGAACTCAATGGGTAGATGCATGATGGAACTCAATGGGTAGATGCATGATGGAACACAATTGGTAGATACATGATAGAACACAATGGGTAGATGCATGATGGAACTCAATGGGTAGATGCATGATGGAACTCAATGGGTAGATAAATGATGGAACTCAATGGGTAGATACATGATAGAACACAATGGGTAGATGCATGATGGAACACAATGGGTAGATGCATGATGGAACACAATTGGTAGATACATGATAGAACACAATGGGTAGATGCATGATGGAACTCAATGGGTAGATGCATGATGGAACACAATTGGTAGATACATGATAGAACACAATGGGTAGATGCATGATGGAACTCAATGGGTAGATGCATGATGGAACACAATTGGTAGATGGATGATGGAACTCAATTGGTAGATAAATGATGGAACACAATTGGTAGATACATGATGGAACACAATTGGTAGATGGATGATGGAACTCAATTGGTAGATAAATGATGGAACTCAATTGGTAGATACATGATGGAACACAATTGGTAGATGGCTACCAATGGCTACCAACGAATGACTCACCAAGCAGCATTTTCGCTGGCGACTCCGGCGGCAGCCAGAAGATAACGAGAGTCAGCAGGGACAGCAGAATGCAGGGCACAACCAGAATGGCCACATAGAATGACGGATTGCGCATCATGCGAATTTTGAACTCAAGAATGCGGTAGCGCTTCGTCACTGGCCGACCATTGGAGTCGAAGCCGGACTCGTTTCTGTAGCTCACAATGCTGCGAATCTGGCCACGCCTCTGGTCTGGATCGGCCACGTCCAACTCGAACTCTCCGTCCGTCACCCACTCGTTGCTCTTGACGTAGTCGTTATAGTCAACAAACGGCAGCGGCTTGGGTATCGAGTGTGTGTCGTTAATCCGCAGCTCGGTTAGTGACCAATCCAGCATTAGTTGGCTCTCGTCGTAGGTCCACGAGCCGAACTTCATGCGACAGTGCTGCATATAAAAAAAAAATTAATTGCAGGAGGGCTATGGGCAATGCCACATCAGTTGGTGACCCTAGGAGGCGGAGGCAATTCTGCCCATTTCACCGACTCCTGAGCACACACTGACAAAGACACTGTACGCATGCACACGCTCACACAGGTGTGTACATCTGCCCTGACTTTCTCTTCGTCAGGCAGTGCACACTCTCACTGTGCCTTGGGGGTTGGCCCTCAAGGGCGTAAATTGCACGACAAGCCCCCAAGCCTTCTCTCCGGCGCTGCGTCCTAAATGAATGTGGCCTCGCCGCCGAATCGTGCTCAGGGACATTGGTTCGAGAGGCAAACGCGTCAGACCGCTCTGCCACCGACCCCCTGACAGTGCTGCATTCATGTGTTATGAAGAAATTCAGAGTAAGAAAAGAGAGAAAGACGAGTTTATTTTTGCATTCTACCAAAACCAAAAGCTATGTCCATCAGGGGTCCACTGTTGATACTGCTACGAAAAGCCTTCAATGGCTCTTATTCAATGGTTCTTCATGGACTACCAGGTTCGTTGAACAGCTGGTGCGTGGCCGCTGGGTGAACTGAAGCACTAAGGAATTAGCAGTAGAAACACCACCGGTATTTAAAATATTCACCTTTTTCTGAAACAAAATATTTAACCAATCGTTATGAAAATTCAGAACACGGGCTAAAAGTTTCGCTGAATATCTCGACGATGCGCACGTCGGATGGCTTTGAAAGTTAGTTCATCGTAAAAAAGGCGGAGAATTTTGATTAATAAGGTGGACTTAAACGAAAATCTGCCATTCGTTTTGGAGCTATCGAGAAGTAGGCAGTAGTCTTTCTACTGTTAAGCGTCTTGCACAGCCTGGACTCAAACTATTCCCCTTAGGCAGACAATCAGATTTCCTACCACTAACTGTGAAATACCACTTCACTTTCAGTTTTGAAACTACCTGCAGCCAACAAAATTTCTGATGTCAGATACTTTTCAGTCGATGAATGCACAGAAATATTCTCACCTGAGTGTCGAATGGAAAGTTGAGCAGTCTAACCTTGCATGTGCTTTTCAGCAGGGCCTGAGGAATCCAGAGTATCTCGCCGTCGCTTTGGACTACAACTCGAGCCTCGCGCTTCTCGCGCATCCTTTCGTCAGCGCTGAAATGGTCGATGTCGTGTTGACTTCGGGATCGTTTCTGAGTAGAAACTTCCCTGTTCCTCAGTTCTAGCCTTCACTCTCTCATCTATTATTCAGTTCCAGCATTCACTCTCTCGTCTATTATTCAGTTCCAGCCTTCACTCTCTCATCTATTATTCAGTTCCAGCATTCACTCTCTCATCTATTATTCAGTTCCAGCCTTCACTCTCTCGTCTATTATTCAGTTCCAGCCTTCACTCTCTCGTCTATTATTCAGTTCCAGCCTTCACTCTCTCGTCTATTATTCAGTTCCAGCCTTCACTCCCTCGTCTATTATTCAGTTCCAGCCTTCGCTTTCTCCTCTATTTTTAAGTTCAGGACCTTAAGCGAGCCAAAGTCCTTGTTATTTGATTGCGGGCCATTAAAAATTGATTTGCATATGGTTTAATTTAAAGTAGAGTAAAAATTGATCACCGGCCTCACAAATTGTACAGCTTAATGTCGGGAGTCCAAATCTGGGACGGGCGCACCCTGATCTGCTTGATGGCTTTGAAGTCCTCATCTGGCCAGCTGTCCCACGCCAGTAGGGTGTCCTTCCAGGTCTGGAAGTCGTCCGGGGTTTACGGTTTACAAAAATCTGATCAATTATTCAATCGCAGAAAGCGGTCTGGCTAAATGTAGTGAGATATATTTTATTATCGCTGCCACTGCAAAAAAACCCAGACTCTAAAAAACATGACAACATAGGTTAACAATACAGATGTATAGTATCTAGCATCTAGCATCGCGTTGAATAGAATGATGATGAAAGTGGTTTGACGGCATCAAAAAAATTCAAAACAGGTAGACTCAGCGAGTGAGAAACTGGGACACCGGGAGAGGGGGACAGAGAGGGGGACAGAGAGGGGGACAGAGAGGGAGACAGAGAGACAGAGAGGGGGACAGAGAGGGGGACAGAGAGGGGGGCAGAGAGGGGGACAGAGAGGGGGACAGAGAGGGGGACATCAGCCGAGGGACGCAGTAGATCGGAGCGTGGCTCACGAATCTCAGCCAGCAGTTGGTGCGCAGTCGCTGCTGATTCTCCTCCAGGTCCAAGATCTGGATTAGCGCCAAGCCCAGTCGGACAGTCAGCACATCTGTGCTGTTCCTGACTGGCCTGCCGACAATGCCCCACTCGGCGTAGCGCTGCAGCAGGCGGTTCGTCAACCGCTTCTCGGCCGAGCCCAGCCGGTGGATATGCGGCCTCTGCGACTTGCTGTGACTGGTCGAATGATCGATTGGCCTCACAACGGATGCAGCTGCGGCACAATGGAGACATAAATCTATTTTCGTTCGCCGTGCTTGCTTTCATCGATGCAATCATCCCATTTTCCAATTTTCCCTCATTCCTATCTTTCCTCTCCAATTTTCCCTCATTCCTATCTTCCCTCTCTAATTTTCCCTCATTCCTATCTTTCCTCTCCAATTTTCCCTCATTCCTATCTTCCCTCTTCTCCAATTTCCCTCATTCCTATCTTCCCTCTTCTCCAATTTCCCTCATTCCTATCTTCCCTCTCCAATTTTCCCTCATTCCTATCTTTCCTCTCCAATTTTCCCTCATTCCTATCTTCCCTCTTCTCCAATTTCCCTCATTCCTATCTTCCCTCTTTTCCAATTTCCCTCATTCCTATCTTCCCTCTTCTCCAATTTCCCTCATTCCTATCTTCCCTCTTCTCCAATTTCCCTCATTCCTATCTTCCCTCTTCTCCAATTTCCCTCATTCCTATCTTCCCTCTTCTCCAATTTTCCCTCATTCCTATCTTCCCTCTTCTCCAATTTCCCTCATTCCTATCTTCCCTCTTCTCCAATTTTCCCTCATTCCTATCTTCCCTCTTCTCCAATTTCCCTCATTCCTATCTTCCCTCTTCTCCAATTTTCCCTCATTCCTATCTTTCCTCTCCAATTTTCCCTCATTCCTATCTTCCCTCTCCAATTTTCCCTCATTCCTATCTTCCCTCTTCTCCAATTTCCCTCATTCCTATCTTCCCTCTTCTCCAATTTCCCTCATTCCTATCTTCCCTCTTCTCCAATTTCCCTCATTCCTATCTTCCCTCTTCTCCAATTTTCCCTCATTCCTATCTTTCCTCTCCAATTTTCCCTCATTCCTATCTTCCCTCTCTAATTTTCCCTCATTCCTATCTTTCCTCTCCAATTTTCCCTCATTCCTATCTTCCCTCTTCTCCAATTTCCCTCATTCCTATCTTCCCTCTTCTCCAATTTCCCTCATTCCTATCTTCTCTCTCCAATTTTCCCTCATTCCTATCTTCCCTCTTCTCCAGTTTCCCTCATTCCTATCTTCCCTCTTTTCCAATTTCCCTCATTCCTATCTTCCCTCTTCTCCAATTTCCCTCATTCCTATCTTCCCTCTCCAATTTTCCCACTTTCCAATCTTTCCTCTTCTTCCCTCATCCCTCCTTCCCGGTTCCTTTCTCGTCCTCCTCCCAATTCCCAACATTCCCTCTCCTCGATATCCTCTCCCTGATATCCCTCTCCCCGAATTCTCTTTCCAATATCCCTCGACCAATATTATCTGCCCAATATCTTATCCCCAATATCTCTCTCACGAATACCCCACTGCCAAATCTTCCCTCATTCCCAGAGGCAGAAGAATATGGCAAAAAATGAGTCGCAAACACTGCTTACCCTGCGTTAGTAACAAAACCAGCCCAAGGAGTCGCAGCTGCATAGTATTGTGCTAGGAGACAAGGCTTAGGTCCTAAAATACTTTATAGCTTATAGCTGCCTCTAAATAGCATGAAAGAATGGGGATAACATTTATAATCCTCTGAGATCCCTATTTACTCCTTAAAAATTCGAAGAGCGTTTATATCAAAAGAAAAAGATTTCTTGTCGCATGCCTCATGGCTGACTCTTCTGAAACAGCGCCAACAAGCAGCCTGGAACTTCTCGCCCTAAATTTATTAATCAGCACTTCCACTCCCATGGAGGCAATGTTGAATGCCGATTGGCTGAGAGGTCGGGTAGGAGACGACTGAAGACGATTCAAGCCGGCTCATGAGGAGAGAACTATTTGGACAGACCCAGTTAGTTTTGGAGTGTGTACTCAAAGTCGACAATGCTTCATCGGCGCACAATAGATACTGCATTATGCACAATAAAGGCCTTGCTTTACTACTATTCAATTGGCTAAGCCGCTGAATTCATTGGAACTCAGCAACTTGGCTTTAGTTGGTCATCTCTTATTCAAACTCCGGTCAACCATAAACAATCTATAGCTATACTATAGCTTTGGGGTCAGCTATCAGCTATAATAGGCTGCGTAGAAATTTTCTCTACAAGTTAACGTTAGATGGGGAACAACATTATTACTGCAGAGAAAAAAACGAGGACAATTTCTAAGATGGGATCCCGAAGAAAATGCAATGCTTGGGCTATATTCAGCTCTTCACAATGCTTGAGAACTACTCAATTAGAATGATCCAATGCGCTCAGTAGGACGTCAAAATGAGTTCTGTACCATTCATCACAGTGAGCTCTATCCTGCAAGGCACATTGCAATCGGTTGTACGTCTGCCCGAATTGAAAGTCAAAGGTAGATGTACAATTTAATCTACATCTGTAAATCAGTTCAAGGGGCTTTCGGTGCTACTGAAGTGGATTCCTGCTAGTCACGCAGGCTTTCCGTGGGAAACGAGAACGCGGGCCAGCAGCTTGCGACAGCAGGGCTCTCCCGATAGGTCTGGTACCACGCGGGCCCCGATCACATCCTCAGATCCTTCATCTGCACCAAAGTAGACTACGAAGCTGGATGGAATCTAAACACCAAGAAAGGTGGTCCAACACCCGTGCAGAATTGTTGCCTGTAGGGCTGTGGTCCTGAAGGCTCTGCTTCTCACAGCCTGCATAAAACCCTTCAAAAGCTCAATCGCAGAGAGCTCAGGGCGGTCAGTAGAACCCTTTCTGGGTACCGCTGCTTCTCACAACACCATTTCATCCAGGGCCAGGTGCCAGGGGAGCTTTAGTTTTTTTCCAGTCCGCTAACGAAAATGCGGAACACTTTATCTGTCAATAATGATATACGAGGGCACCGATAAAAAGCATCTTGAGCCAATCCTAATGCTCTCTGAAGCTTGCAGGCCTGAGAGCATCTCGCTGGATGCTCGCCCGGTACCTCAGCAGGAATCCTCAGCAGTACCTCTCATTCCGAGAGCCGATTTCTTCCTCTATATATGCTTGTGCGGAAGAGCGCTCTACAGACGAGACGGACGGGTCCCTGAGCAACACCTCACCGTCTGGATCATTGCCAGGGGCTGGCGAAGTTGGCATCCCCTCCGCCTCCTTGCTGCATCCACTCGGGCATGTGCACCCTGCAGCTAAGTCAAAGTAAGTCAACAACCCCATGCTCTCTGCACTGCACACTGCAGCTATACTCACCTGCGAAAAAATTTTCTGGGCAAAAATATAGCTATGGAATGTTTTCTTTAAGGCCACAAAATGCACTCGAATGAATCTCGTGAAGCAGCTTGCACCACCACATACCACAGAAGAGATATATGGTGGCGGTGATTACTCCGTCGATCATATTTTCGCCTGATAAACTGCCTTTGGTGGTCAAAGTGGTTGGATCTCATATCTGACGTTGCTGGGACAAGAAATAAGCGTACAGCGTAGAAATAAGCATAAAGCGTACTTATTGTTATTATTTGCAATGAACTTCACGTAAAAGAAACCCTTAGAAACTGAAAAACTCGTGCGAATTTAACTGGTAACGATTCGAGGAAAAATCGGAAGCAGCACACTGATTTTCTGATATTCATCTGCAGTTTTAATTAGACGATAGTTGTTCAAGATAATTCTAATTGATATTTCAGCCTAAATATATATTGCTATGTATTTCTAGTACTCGTAGCTATAACAGCTATAGCTTTCTGTTCCATAAATTCTGTATGATAGACAGATCTATGGGAAACATTGAAAGAGTTTTTGTAACTTTACTACTGGGCTTTACATTTGCTGTGTCAGCAGAAACCAGTACCTGTGAAAGACAGAAAATTGAGATTGCAAAGCAGTTATCAGCTTTATCGTCCAAACAAGAGTTTATTTCTGAGGTGAGTAAAACAAGAAACAAAATTTCAATTTTGTTTTCTATGTACTTGTTTGTTACTTATCTTTAAAAAATTAATTTAATTTTTAATTGATTTTTATAATCATTTTTTGCTAGGCGACTAGGCCTAATCAATTTTCAAAGTGTTGGCAGAAATATGACTGAGGGGACTTGTGCTTTGCTTTTACTTATATCACTGTACTAAGGTCGAGTTAAGAGTATATACATAGACAAAAATAATTTTGACTAAGTTAATACTATCTTAATACATAAATGATTAAAGAAATAGAAATAATGATCTAAATGACACTTCAATTTTATAATTAATGACTACTAAGATATCCATAATCGATATAATTATAGGGATGCTTAGGTCTAAGTCTAATTTTTACTGGAACAATTACTAATATATACCAGTAGCTAGCTAGGCCCTTAACCTTAATGAATAGAACACTGCTACAATGCATGCTACAGATGTTACAGTTAGATACATTGTTTAATTATTGCTTAAATATATTATTTCTCTATAAAATATAGAAGAATAATTCATACTGATCATTTCAAGAATATCAGATTGGAATTAAACATCTCAGTAATTATTTTGAAACTGATTTTTAATAATTTATTCTCACATTGACAGTTTGTGTTTGGTAATGACAACAAGCCCGATCTGCAGATAACATGGGGTAGCCCAAACAGCAGGGTAACTTTTTGATATTTTGATATAATTTTTTTGCAATTTCAAATGCCTGCTAAACTTGACTGCTATGTTTTGATTTTGTTGCAGACTGTACTAGCTGTTACAGTGGAATCCTACAGAAGCGGGTCGACTATAGCAGATGTCTATCGCAGCACAGACGATGGTCGGTCATTTCAAAGCATCACTAATCAGATTAGTCCTGACAAGCCACTGAAACTACTAAATCAATTTGCTCTGCAGAGAAATCCTGTTAATTCTAGCCAGATCTACCTAGCCAGCCCCGGCGACTCAAACTCTGTCACAAATGTTCACATATCTATGGATGGCGGTGCCAGCTGGCACCTCACAGTCCTGCCATTCCTACTTACCGAGCCATTCATATTTCACTCGAAACAGTCAAACCTGGCGTTGGCTCGCAGTGGTTCGACCCTGTTTCTAACCAGAGACGGCGTATTCAGCTGGACAAGACTGAAGGAAAACGTTTTCAAGGTTACTTTCCTGTGACTAGTAACTGTTTTACAGCCCAGACAGTGTACATAACTATGACAGATTCATTTATTTCCCAGATTTAACAATCTAAATGCATCTCTGACTCTCATTAGACAGTTTTATCCCTGATTAGACAGTTTGTCTGCACCCATGATTAGACAGTTTGTCTGTATTCATTATTAGACAGTTTGTCTGTATCCTTGATTAGACAGTTTGTCTGTATTCATTATTAGACAGTTTGTCTGTATCCTTGATTAGACAGTTTGTCTGTATCCCTGATTAGATAGTTTGTATCCTTGATTAGACAGTTTGTCTGCACCCATGGTTAGACAGTTTGTCTGTATTCATTATTAGACAGTTTGTCTGTATCCTTGATTAGACAGTTTGTCTGTATCCCTGATTAGACAGTTTGTCTGTATCCCTGATTAGACAGTTTGTCTGTATCCCTGATTAGACAGTTTGTCTGTATTCATTATTAGACAGTTTGTCTGTATTCATTATTAGACAGTTTGTCTGTATTCATTATTAGACAGTTTGTCTGTATCCCTGATTAGACAGTTTGTCTGTATTCATTATTAGACAGTTTGTCTGTATCCCTGATTAGACAGTTTGTCTGTATCCCTGATTAGACAGTTTGTCTGTATCCCTGATTAGACAGTTTGTCTGTATTCATGGTTAGAAAGTTTGTATTTCTGTTTAGACTGTCTCTGGTTTGAAGTCTCCTTGGTACTTTAGAACTATATTTGCATGTTTTAAATAACTATATTTTCCCAGGCTACTTGGGGCTCAGCCCCTGCAATCGAGCCGAATGCAATCTACATAGCCCAGGAAGGTTCTACTGCATCCAATCCTTCAGCCGGTTCGTCGGCTTCCGTTGTTCGCGATGCCACAGCAGGTATTCCGGCTGGCAGCTTGCGACTACCCAGCGCCTCGCGTTTTCTATTAAAAAGCAACGACTTAGGTGAAAATTGGCGTGAAATCGCCAAAGACATCTATTCGTACGTTGGTCGAGAGAATTTTTTGTTTGTTTCTCGCGGTGAAATTGATGGCATCAGTCGACGCCTGGAGGTGTCAACAGACTACGGCGCCAGTTTTCATCGAACCAGCCTGCCGAGCATTCAGCCAGACAGTTTCGCCACCCTGATGGACGTAGCTAACGGCCTCGCATTTGTCTACATTGATTCGGGCAGTTTCAAAGGCTATGGAACTCTCTACACATCGGACGCTAGCGGTCGTTTATTCTCAAAGTCCCTTGAGCGTCACCTCTATCCGCCAGGCAGTCAAGCTAGCGATTTCTACCGTGTCGAATCGATGCCGGGCACGTTCTTAACGACCGTTTATAGAACGGACGGCACTTTGGGTACATTGATTAGTCACAACCGCGGCGCCAATTGGGAGCCATTATCAGCGCCACCTGGTGTTGACGGCTGTGCAGCTGGTATCGATTGTCAATTGCAGGTGTGTTGCAAGTCAATTATTTAATTCGTTGATTCATTGAATCGTATCAAACTTCATATCGTATCAAACGCGACTAGCGAAGCGGCAGATTGAAACGAGACAAATAAGTCCCCAGCCAATCGCAGACAGACAACGGGGGGCAGAAATGAATAGGGGCATGGTCAAAAGATAGGGGCAGACGGTGAGGCCTAAGCGCACGAGGGCAGGGCATGGAAGGAAAGAACAAGCCAGGCCAGGGAGGAGAGTAATGTACAATCGGATATGTACATGTAGAGCTGTCTTCTCCTATGTAAAAATAGCGGCGCGGCCAAATTTTCGGCTCGTCCAACCCTGCTTTAGAGCCAGTTGATTCTATATCATCCGTGTTTGGTATTCAAGGGTCGTTCATACTGTTATCAAATTGATGGTATTTGAAAGCAAATGTACTATAGTGTGTTCAATGTCGTTTGATAGCAGTGCCAAGAGTGCCCTTTGAAAAGTCTTTATTGCATCATTAATTTCAATATCCCTAGCTAGTCTGCGAGATCAGCATCGCCAACGGCCAGGCGGAGCCGCCTGTCTCCCTGGCGGCCGCGCCCGGCCTTCTAGTTGCCCACGGCAATGTTGGCAGCTCGCTGCGGCCCAGCTCACTGCCAGATGTCTATATTAGCAGCGACGGCGGCTACAGCTGGGCTAGGGCTTTGAATGGTCCGCACAAGATTCGGCTGGGTAACAATGGCGGTTTCATTGCAGCTCTGCCCATTGGGTCTAGTGCGCCGCGGCTGATTAAATTCAGCACAGACGCTGGACGATGCTGGCACAGCTACAATGTCACCATTGAGGACTATAGGTGAGGTATTTCTGACAAGAAACTACTCATTTGAATAACTCTGTGTGATATTTAGCCTATGAAAATTTCGGATTTGGAAGTCAGATTTTAGTCACTTTCTGTGGGATACGAAACATTATTGATTTATGAATACAGTCTAGTGGGGATATGCGATTCGATCTCTGGACCTCTCGATTAATTGTCCGATGAGCTACAACCCTGCATAATAAAAAATAATAAGAATGCTAATTTATTTTATTACTTGTTGGCGGGCTACGGGCAATGCCACATCAACTGGTGACATTTCGCTGACTCCTGAGCACACACGCACACACACAAATACTGTACGCAGGCACACGCTCAAACAGGTGTGTACATCTGCCCTGACTTTCTCATCGTCAGGCAGTGTACAATCTTTGTTTGAAACCACCCCAAACCTTCAAGCCCTCTCTCGGCGGCTGCGCCCCAAATATATGTGGCCTCGCCGCGGAATCGAGCTCAGGGACCTTGGTGGGAGAGGCAAACGCGATAGACTGCTCTGCCACTCACCTCTTAGCCACAGGATTAGTCTGTAGTAAATTAGAGAATTTTAGCGTAGCACACATCTAGGATTGGCCTTGCCGCCCGCAGATTCACCGGGTTCGTTAGTGAGCCAGGCAGCCGGGCCACTTCAGTAGCCATCTGGGGCAACTCGGAGCGGTCCCACAATTGGCGCATCTTTGTCATCGACTTCGCCGCCGTGCTGACTCGCGAGTGCTCGCAGACAGACTACGAGCCCTGGCTAATTAATGGCGAGCTGAGCTCCACTGGCTCCGCCGCCGGATCAACCAATCGGAGAGCGTGCCTGTTCGGTGCCAAGGTGACCATTATGCGACTAAAGCCAGACAGCATGTGCGCCAATAATTACAGTTATACGCCTAGTGAGACAATTGAGCCGTGCAACTGTAACAAAGAGGATTTCGGCTGCGAATTCGGCTACACTCGCGAACTGGGCAGACGCGACTGCGTCAGGGACAGCAGCGTGCCGGAGCTGGACGTCTGCACGGATACTAACAGTGTGGATAGAATCATATCAGACGGATATCGAAAGCTGCCAGGAAACCGCTGCGTTGGCGGGTTTGCTCCAAATCGAACTCAGCAGACTGCGCTTAAGGTGACTAGAGTGATAACTGCGTGAAAGGCTACAGGGAACATGGACACTCTTCAGGGAACATGGACACTCTACAGGGAACATGGACACTCTTCAGGGAACATGGACAATCTACAGGGAACATGGACAATCTACAGGGAACATGGACACTCTACAGGGAACATGGACACTCTTCAGGGAACATGGACACTCTACAGGGAACATGGACAATCTACAGGGAACATGGACACTCTTCAGGGAACATGGACACTCTACAGGGAACATGGACACTCTTCAGGGAACATGGACACTCTACAGGGAACATGGACACTCTACAGGGAACATGGACACTCTTCAGGGAACATGGACACTCTACAGGGAACATGGACACTCTACAGGGAACATGGACACTCTTCAGGGAACATGGACACTCTACAGGGAACATGGACACTCTTTAAGACCTAATAATAATTTTATATTGTTGAGTCTCAGCTTTCATAACACCTCTTGTCATTCCAATGTCAGGGCGAGAACTGCAGCCAGCTTCTGCATCGGCAAAGACAGCGCGCTGAAGCTGCCGCCTCAGCTGAGCTCGGAGCTCGAGCCCAAAACGCCTACCGACTGATTAGCCAGCTCAGTGCCGCGGATGCTGAAGCTGTGGCCAATCAACGCAGACACGTGTTGAGCATTGTGCTGCCATTGTGCGCTGTTCTTGGCGCTCTGCTCGTCGTCATCCTGGCGCTGGTTGTGGCCGCCAAGCTTCGAGAACGCCGGCGTCGACTTATAGCTTTTCAATATTCGGTTATCTCGTCAGCTGGTCGTGAGGAGGATGGGCGGGATTTTGGAAATCAGCCGAGGAAAACAGCAGCAGCTCCGCCTGATCGCGAGGCACTGCTGACTGCCGATGTGGATATCACAAATGGATCTGTGAGCTCATTGTTTTGTCTTTTTCGTTGTCTACGAAAACCCGTGTTTAGCCGTGGACTAGCAAAGTTTGCCCCCTCCGAGGAGCACGGACCATTATTTTCGATTGCATGATAAATTATTGCATAGTTAGAGAAGTTACTGAACTTGCATTTTGTGGCAGATAAAAAGCAAACTGCCTTTTTATAGCCGTGTGCCTTTGCTTTCTACTCTATGAACTTGTACGTTACTTATCAAAAAATTTCAGGTCGATGCCTAAAAGTCCTGACAATTACTCATGACTTCATCTGAGGTTCTGTTTGAGGAGCGGCTAACTTTTTATTAAACGTTATTTTTTTACTGAGTATTTTACTCACAAATTTTACTTTTTTATTTGACAGCTGTCCAATCATTTATTTATTCCGGTTTGACTCTTACACACTAATCTACGAGTTCGTAATCAGAGCCACGTAAAATTTATGCAATTTTACGCTTTTTTAGTTTGTATTTAATTTTTAGCTAATTTTTTAGGGCACGTTAAAAAGCACACGGCTGCTGATTAATTTTTACGACCCTTCATTTGCTCACGCAAAGATCACAATTTAATCGTTCAGCTTCCATTTTTTGAACTGTATTAAGTTATATCACAGATTATTGAATGCTTTTTTAGTATTCCAGTATCTACGCTCCTGGATACAATCATCATTTGTTTTTTTATAATCGTCTATGGTAAAATCTCTTGCCATTTTACCATAGACAGTTTTATCTGATTACGAGTACATTTACAATTCTACATGCAGTTTAATGAACTGGTGTTAATAAAAAAATATTGTATCTAGAATTTTACTATTTGTGTCTTCCAGTTTCAGTTTTCTGTGCTTTTTACTGTGTAATATGTTTTTATCCAGTTTTAGAACCAAAAATAAAAAATAGTCAAAGCTACCAATGCTGTTAGCTAGGGTAGAAATTTAGGAGTGTGTGGCTTACTCCTGAGTCCACGGATTGTGTGAGACTTGTAGCTGTAAGTTTGTATGAAAATTAAACATTCTATTTGAATATTTGAATTGAAATGAATTGAAAAACTGAGTTTTTTACTGAAAAGGCGAGAAAATGATTATTGACAATTTATTAATTTTAGAGGCTTTAGTTAGTAGTCGAAGTAAAGCTCAACTGAGCGCTGCCCAGCGGGCGACACTATATATTTGATGGATCGATATTTTGGGATGGGGGGACGGCAGGTAAGAGTTGATAGCTGAGCGCGCGTGTAAGGCTCTGATTGGCTGGAGCGATCAGACACATAGGGAGGCGAAGTAAACAGTACGCACGCCTTACATTACGCTGCAGTGTAGACTCACTCCTAACAAATGAATCCATCAGCTTTAGCTTGCCATGTTCGCCAAAAATTCCTGTAATTTGAGAACAAAGCTAAAATAGAACTTGAAGTAGTTCGCAAAAAATTCTCCTAAATTGTTTTTTATTACGAGTGCATTAAAGAGCTAGCGCACTGCTATGTCGCGTGGTCACAATGGTCTGATAATCGAGTGTTCTCTTATTACGGTTGTTAATCTAGATTAGCCGAATCCTATGTTCATGCGAGTCTTTGGCTTCAATTTAACAGAGAACGGTGTAAATCTGGGAAGCCTAAATCCATAATGTTGCTTTATACTTTTATGCATTCGAACAACAATTTATGGGTGCCTTTTCTGCTCCCTATTTATCCCATTCTCACAATTTAATTGGCATCTGGAGAAAATCTTCAAACCTAAAATTTGAAACAAAGGCCACGTGTTGTCGCGAACTACATTTCTGATTGGGCATGATAGACCATATAATGAGTACATGCGCTCATTATACTTGACGGAACCTGTCAAACCGCATACACACTAGCTCGATAAAAAACTCTAAACGCAATCACAAGTATTACACTATACAGATGAATGACTCGCCAGCACTGTACTCAAGTGCTGTTTGCACTAACAAATGACAACTTAATTGTTATAATGACGTCTTAATGACGACTCTACGTCCGACAGACTGAGCATCTGCGCTGACGCCAGCGAGACCGTCGCGGCCGCAGCCGACGGAGATGCCTTCGCGCGGCTCTCATCGAGCTGGCATGCTGCAGTCTGGCTCCCGACTGCTTCCGTCATCTGCTGGAGGTGACCAATCAGCAAAGCGCCAGCGATGCTGACTGCTGTCTTGTTCACTGCCTCATCATCAAGCTGTCCATTGTGCAGAGTGACATTCTCCGTTAGGAGGCCGTGAGCTTCCTGCAGCAGGTGCACGATGCAGGGCACTCGGAGAGGAATTGCATAGCGCTTTAGAAGTACAGCTGTGCAGTCCGTGGACTGGGAGGCCGCCACACTTACCTTAATTTCCACCACAGATGATGCTGGTACCTATCGTACATCTGTGTGAGCTGATGCAGTGGAAGAACTAATTGCCTTGCTTAAGAAATCGACTTAATTGACTTAAGGGTCATAGGACGCTATCACCATATATTACCATGCATATCGACTGACCAAAACGATACTGCATGGTAGAAAAAAAGATCAGAACTTACGAGCTCACAAGCTTGCATGAACATGTTTGTTGTGTTAGTGAGGAAGAGCGGACTACTGCAGAACTGCAGAAGTTTATGCAGACTTTTATAAGCAGGGATTACCAGTATTTTTCTATTTGCGTTTTTTAGTAAAAATGTTATGGTTTAAAATTTATTTATCTAGTTCGATTCAGTCGTCTAGCAGAAAAAATGAATTACTAAATTTATTGGAAAGCAAAATACTCATACTCATAGACGACTAAGCATGAAATTAAACGTCATTATCATTTTACGTGCAAAACTAAACAAGAAGCAAATATTGTGTTTCTGGGGCATCTTATCTTTCTTACCGCGATTATAATTGCGTGTGTGTTGTCCTGCTGTTTCGAAGGAACTCTATAGACTTTTATCCCTACTGCGGAACTTTCACAACGAGGACACCGGTGCGACTTTGAACTATGCTCGTCCGACTGCAGCAGCCGAGGCGTTGCCGCAGGGCAGCCAATACCCTGAATAGCTTGCTGTAGATAGCCAGCATCTGCAGCTGGCGAGCCCTCTTCAGGAGGGCCGTGTTAGATGACAAAAATGCCAGCCGATCAGACAGGAATGCGATTAGCACATTGAAGAAGAACAGAACCAGAATAATATGAATGCCGACGTATACGAGGCCCAGTCGATTAAGGGCCTCCGTAGACATGGAACCGCCAGTAAGAAAGCCGTAGAAACCAAGCCATATGTTGATCAACTTCAGTCCAGATGTCTGATAAAGTCCTGGCTCACATGGTACCATGATCACGTACAGCCAGGAGCCACTGAAAGTGACTCCGCTGATGAAGAAAAACAATTTAAAAAGGAGATCCGTGAGGCACCACATCTGAAAGAAAAGACTGCTCACGAGTCCCATGTCCGACATGATTGAGATCATCCCAATGGAGGAGGAGCACAAGAAGAAAATGTCAAGACAGTCAACTACAAAAAGATCTTGTGCAAGCAGACGCTCTTCACAGCTCTGTACTTCGGGCACAAAGGATTCGATAACAAAGCACATTGGAGCCACAAAGACCCAGGACAATGGAATGAACCATTTCAAATCAGACATCACAGTAAGCAGCACACGTTTAGTTTTGTTGCTCTCGGTTAGGACTCCAAAAGTTCCTATCATGATTCTCGACGAGTAAACACAGCAGAGCCGAGCGATATTAACCATTGTAACCAACAGAATAATAGTAACAGTTACATCGACTGGGATGTATTTCCATTTGTACATGCTGACTAACAACTCAATGTTGCTGCATGACTCATTGCAGTTGTCCACGTTAATCTTCCGATATATTAATGGTGAGCACAGTACCACCAAGCAGGTCCAAAGAGCTGAGGAAATACCAACATTAATCCACAGCCATTTTCGATGCCTCAACGCTACTTCACTCGACCATCGGGCAACGACTTCCGAGTCCCAGAAGTGTTTGAGTGCTGGCCTCAGCGGCTCCGTGTCCTTCGTCATGTCGGCCAGCATCGTCAGCGGGCTCGTGTCTTGTCTGTCGCCCCAGGGAAAGCTGTACTCGCTCAGGTCGACGCAGCGCACTCTCACTGCTCCCGCGTCAACCAGTCGACTGCAGTACCTGCTGCTGCGGTGCAGAATCCACTCAGCCACTGAGAACTCTCGTCTGAGCACTGCCAGCTCCAGCGCATTCAGTCCGAGCGCTTCCTTGTCCAACAGCTGAGACAGCGGCTCCGAGTGCCTTGCATCGTGCACCTGCTGCAGGAAGCTCACGGCCTCCTGACGGAGAGTGTCACTCTGCACAATGGACAGCTTGATGATGAGGCAGTGAACAGGACAGCAGTCAGCATCCCTGGCGCTTTGCTGATTGGTGACCTCCAGCAGATGACGGAAGCAGTCGAGAGCCAGACTGCAGCATGCCAGCTCGATGAGAGACGTGTGCTGCGACAGGAGCCGCGCGAAGGCATCTCCGTCGGCTGCGGCCGCGACTGTCTCGCTGGCGTCAGCGCAGATGCTCAGTTTGTCGGACGCTGAATCCAAAGAACTGATGATTCTTTGCAAGGATTGTAAATCATCATTTCTTAGAACTTCTGTTGTCAACTCCTCCGACTCGTTTGGTTGCATGGCTAAATGATCGATGTTGGTCGCCTATCCATTTTAGAAATATTTTAGTCGATGGCTTTTGCTTTTATAAGGATAATGTTTCAAAAAGAAAAGAATTCTAATTTCAACCGTTCATTTTCTTTTGTCTGTCGTATATCCACTCTTTGTTTAATTTTTGGTCAGTCCTATGACAACATGTAAGACTGCATGCCGTGGAAGGGTTGAATAAGAAAGCTATTTGACGGTTCTTCAGTTGCGTGATTCGCCTCAGGCCCTTGTTGAGCTAGCGGTGTCTCCATTTGAATCGAAACAGATGACTGGGAACATCTAGGTATTTTTCTGGGTGTGGCGTTAGACTTTATTTATACCGCTACATGTCGATGTCAAATGCTTTTTAAATTCTTAAAAATTCTTCAAATTCTTAAAAAAAGGGTATAGTAGTTGAATTTTGTAAAACTACTTTATCATAGAGTGGTTACCACAAAAAGTTACTGACTGGGCCGAGTTCCGAACCTTGTCAACTTTTTTTATTACTCAGAAATACAAAATTAGGTAAATTCAAGCTAGGTAAATTAAAAGTTCTCAGCATTAAAAACTACAGTCGAATCAGAAGACCTTAAGGGTTATATTACTGATAAAATACATACTCCATGAAACCGAGTGCCATTAGGAGTATACTTGCTGGCTAATGGAGCTTCGTCTACGAGCGTAATTATACTGTTGCTTGCAGGAAATATGCAAGCTCTTCGTGTTTATGTGGCAGCACTTTTGCTTCCACGCTACTTCCAATTTTTGTGCAATTCAGCATAATTCCTGTAAGACTTGCGTACTTGTACTTCGCCCCGCATTGCGTCAGCTTGCTCCAGCCAATCAATACCTCTTACGTCTTGTGCGCGCACTCAGCACTTTCAACTCTCACCTGTCGTACCCCCACCCCAATTATCGATCCATTAAATATATATTGTCGCCCGCGGGGCAGCGCTCAGTTGAGCATATTTTCGACCACAAATCAAAGACTCTACAATTCCTTAAAAAGTATTGTCTATGGTCGAAAATGTGGATTTTGCCTCCACACCGGAATTGTGCGGCTTCGGCAAAATTGACTATGTTACAAGAGCTACATAAACGTCTTAAAAGTTCTATTGGACAAATGCGTTTTTTTGTCTATGGCTGGCTTAGTTCAGGAAAATTAAGCTTTTAGTAATCAGAACCACTGATACTATATTTATATAGTAACTTATTCCTCTATTCCCATCTTTATTAACAATCGTAAATAATAGAATCTGTGATCAGAACTGAATAAATTTTACCATAGACTATGGTCAAGATAGAAAGTTTTATTTTGTTAAATGCCTTGTTTTTAGCCTTTCAATCGTCTTGATTTGAGTGATTTAATTTTATTTGCAGAAAACTTAAATATAGGCTGCACAAGCCATCAGGGTAGATGTGAAATTGGGGAACTAGGCAGCGTTGTGCATTAAAACAGCGCACAAAGCGTAGGGTTCTAGAAAGTTTGGGCATGACTTGTTTACGCGTAGTTCTAGAATTTTCGTCATCCATCTTTCTAGAGCTTTATTTCGCGCGTATAAATAAACGAACCAATATCCTTAAAGGTCAAGACTGAACTTTCGGCGTGACTCAGTCACTAATTGTCTCGCTAATGCGATTAGTGACTAATGCGATTAATGCGATCCGTATTATTAATTTCCATAACGGTACAGACAGACTGGTTAGGGACTGGCCCACACCTTTGTCAGCAGCGAATATTAGCTTCAACTGATGTGACGACTAAACATTCCGGGCCCCGACGTTAACAATAGCTAAATTAGGACGAGGGCTGTGGGCGCACTATTTGGTTTGATAGTATGACCCGAAGCCTGCGACGGAGAGGCAATTCAGCCGCCCATTCCGCTGACTCCTGAGCACACATGCACACAGATACTTAAATATAATGATAATAGCATTATTAAAGATGACACAACAAAGACTGGGCTACTGCCTTCAGGCCGTAGTTCTTTATGCGCTGCCCTTGAAAATTCACATTTTTAAAAACACTTTCTGTTGAAATTCCCGATGAATTATTGCACAATACTTTTTACATCTTTATTATTCCTCACGTTTTGTTAGCTTGCATACAAATTGCAATTAAATTGTTAATAAAAACCAGCACGTTTGCGTGCACCGCAATAAAAAAAAATTCTGACATTCTTGTCGTCAGTTTCTGGCTTAAATTTAGGAATTTGAGCCAAACTTGCGCTGAAACTTAATTTGGGCTTCAGTTTCGCCAGGTAGACTTTTTTGCGATGATCAATGCTTTGGCAGTAATTGCCAGATGCAGCATTGCTTGTGAAGCGATGTTTGCGTAAGCAAGTGCACTAATACTGCTGTAACCTGCAGGTTAAATAATCAATGTGCACACATCACTCACTTTGCGAAACTTGCAGGATGGATCAATTAGGCTCAGCCAACATATGCAGCGCATGCAGCTGATTGTCTGACGCAAGGCATTGTCTGACAACATATAACCTGGCGTTGTCATGGAAACTGTGACACAGTTAACCGTATTTAAGTCAGGCGTGTGTTAGGAAAGTAACTCAAATCAAGCTTTTACTGACAGCACACAAAACTAAGCTTTTTCACCTAATGTCCCAGTACCATTGGCTTCCCAGCCGCAGGTAGCAGAGATGACTGACACACGACTGCCTTTGTCAGAGATTGTGAGGGAGGCCGTGGCCAACTCAACAGCTCACGCCATCTGCAGGGTGGCCCCCGCTAGTCGAAGCGCAGCTCTGAGGCTTTTCTGGCTGCTGGCGTTTCTCAGCTTCTTGGGCCTGATGCTCAACAGCTGCGTAGCCTACGTGGCGCGACTCAACTCTCCCAAGGTGCAGTCCGAGTTCCAGGCGGAGAAGGTTCGCTTTGAGTTTCCGGACGTATATTTCTGCAACAGCCTGCAGGCAGCCGGATCTTTCATTTACCTGTTGAACAAGTCCGAGGCCGACCAGGTTAATGTTCCTTTCAGTGCTGCTCAAGCCAAATTCGATCAAGTGCTCAAATCCCTGAATGCATCGGAGTCTGAATATTCTACTTTGAGCGAACTCAAGCTTCTCAGCTCGATTCAGTCACTAAAGTACAAACTTCTCGCAGACATTGTGGGCCAGAGAAAGCTGCAGACATTCTACGGCAACTTTGGCATCTTCACGGCAGGCTCAGAGAGTCTGCTCAGGTCACCTGTTGCGGTTGAAACCCTGTACCATCCTAACCACCTGAAGTGTTTCAAGCTAGCTTTAACTCCCACTGAGCTGGCAAAGATGCAAGACACCAACAGCAGGCTGAAGCTGAACCTGCTGCTCGACCCGTACTTCTACCAGTTTGATAAATTTGGTTTGTTGTCACCTGGCAATAGCCGGCTGCCAAACTCGATGGTTTTAATATCCGGCCATCCGACTTACATCTACCCATTCGACTGGGACCTGGAGAACCCATTGGGATTCGACAGAGGCAGCGGCATGTACCTCTACCTGACCTCCAGAGGTCAGTATCCGTCGCGGCTGACCTCCACGGTGATTAGCTTGGCACCTGGCAGGGCATACGACCTGGCAATTTCAATGAGAGACGCCCATATGACTCCCGAAGACTTCCCCAACCAGTGCATCGATCAGCACGATCCGGCTCTGTTCCTGAACCCGTACAGCGGCTCAGCGGACGCATTCAGCTACAGCGAGGCCCACTGCTACTACTCTGAGATCGCCAGAGACATGCAGCAGAGGTACAACTGCAGCCCTAAGCCTGATCCGACACCTTGGCAAT
The DNA here is from genome assembly GCA_950097015.1 of Macrostomum hystrix. NCBI lineage: Eukaryota > Metazoa > Platyhelminthes > Macrostomidae > Macrostomum > Macrostomum hystrix. The sequence continues at coordinate 20,689,434 of CATNEN010000038.1, forward strand.
TCAGACACCTGGCCCTGTGCCTGAACCTCACGGCTGCTGGGACTGTGGAAAATATTCATAGAAACATGAAGGCGGCAGTGAAGGCTCGTCTGGATGCGGACAGCGGCAGCAACACTTGGGATCAGGCCTGCGCTGGCAAGCGGCTCTGCAGGCGTCGCACCTACTCTGTGACGTCATCATTTGGACTATGGCCCAATCAGGCCAGTCTGATTCGGCTGGTTGATAACATCATGAGATCGCTGCTCGATGGCGTGGATCCAGAGGATTTCCGATCAATCGAAACCGGCGTGAAAACAATCAAGGAGGCTAACGCAAGTAAAATATCCGATTTGGAGGATGGGATCTCGAGCTACTTCAAGAGGGCAGCTGTCAGTGTCACGCTGAGAGCGGAAGCCACGCACAGCTCGCTGACTACATTCAGGCTGGACTATCGGCTCACGCAGTTCATCGCGGACATTGGGAGCGCTCTTGGCTTGTACCTCGGGTGCTCCCTGCTCACAGTTTTCGAGCTGTTTGAACTTCTCCACGATGTTCTTAGTCGAGCTAACATTAAAGATGTTTTTTAAATAAACAGGATGCGACTGCTTGATTTAATTCGCAGTTGTGCGAATTTGCGACTGTTTGGTGAGCGAGAAGCTAGAAGCGACGTCTTACGCGTAGATTTTAAGGGGTATTGATTCTTTAGAATAATGTATTGCCCTGTCCTTTTCGCTTCCCATGGCCTATGACTATCCCCAGTGACCTAAAGTGTCGATGTTTTTTTTCTTTAGAGTCCTGACTTATATTTGCTTTTTCCAAGTCAAATTTCACCCACCTCCCTTCTTCAATTGCGTGTATAGTAATAAATCTATTAATATACTTTTCCCACTTAACTCCCTCCCTTAAAGGCGGGACATGCATCAAGCAACTGTAGCGATACTGATGAAATACTTAGTTGTTCATCTTGCTTCTGAGTCTGAAAATACTCTTCAAGTATTCAACAACTGAAAAACACGTCAAAGCAAGCACACTTTTTATTTTCATACCTAGCAAATCTATGTTTAGACCATTCGAACAGCATGTTTTTAAGGTGAGTTTGGCTTCAGAGTGTGACATATTCTCGGCTTGAGAATTCGTGGTATTGCAGGTATTATTATTTGTTTAAAATAAAAACATTTTGAAAAAACTTGTCGTCGTCTGCCTGACGGTGCATGAATCTGAAATTGCATTATTGCTTCCAGCAGTATATTCCGCCGATTCCGGCTTCAAATAGCTTTTGCGGGAGTGTGGAAGTAGTTAAAGACGAAATCTAAGTAAGCAAAGAAAAACTGTCTCAGAATATTTTTTAAATACCCGATTGATTATTTTTTATTACCGTTGGCCTACGATATAGGGCAGATCTAGTGCTCCTTTATGTTTTTAAATAATATAATTATATGTTTATAAACATATGTTTAAAATATGTTTAAAAAATAATTTTTTTAAGTTAGGCTACTTTTAACTAGGATCAGGCCTTCTATACCTTTTGAAAAGGCCTACCTTTTAAATTTAAATTTCTATCAAATACCATTCTTTTTCAACTTCGGCCCCTAGCTTCCATATGACCAAAGCAATTATCAATACCATTACATTATGTAATGTACCCCTTAATTCAATATGATTATTAGTCTTTCTTTCTTACTCAATTGGTCTCTAGTATATGAGTTTTTCAAAGCAACCCTAAATTTTAGAGAATTAGTTAACAATGATTAGGCCCTAATGAACTCAATTCCAATCTGATTTACAATTACACAGCTTACAGCTATTTACAATTATGGGTTTTATGTAGAATATGATATGCTCAAGCCTTTTTATTTTCCTTTAGCAGAATCTCCCTCTAATTTAGTGGAAACATGTTTCTCTAATGTACCCCCTTTACACGTTTCAGATGGCTTTTGCAATTGACTGTTGGCCCTAAATAGTAAATTGATGTCTATACAACATCTATTTATTAAGCTATGGAATAGGTATGGCTTTGCCACTTCTTTAAAGCCAAAAGAATTATATTGTAAACAAATAAACACGTCTATGTCTTGTCTTGTCAGCATAGTAATCCTATTCAACATAAAATTTAAATTTAATACTTTGGTACTGAGTGTTAATAGAAGATATATATTATATATATTCCATGGTGTAGATAACAAAAAAATTAACTAGACCCTATATGCTTTTAGAATTTTTAGGCCCCCATAATCCATAAAAAAAATAAAAAATGTTCTTGCATTTTTTATGTTTTCCAAGTCAAATCTATCTGGATCACAGCCCTTTAAGTTTATGGGGCTGTAAAAGCAACTAAAATGTTGATCAAAAAATTGTTATAACTTTTTTATTGCTTGACCAATTTTGATGTGTGTAGGTATATTTTAACTCAGACAAGCAAGATCTATAACACAGGAAAAAACAAAAATTTGGAATTTTTTTTCTCACTGGAGCCTAACATAAATGGAAAGTCTTCTGGTGTCTTGACTTACTTGACTTAGCTACAAGGCAGTCCAAAAACTTAGTAAGGAAATAGCAGTCACCAATTAATTATATTAATTGTTGATGTATCCATTTTGTTGCTCTTTGCTGCTTTTCTGTCAAGTGGTGCTAAAATTCTTGACAATTCTGAAACAGAGTTGGCAACCTAGACTTTCTAGACTTTAGTAGAGAATCCTTTTGCTTCTTATTATGTTTGTATATATCTCACTACATGTGATGTTCCAAACTATGTTTAGAATTGCTCATTTAGTTTTGTTCCAAGTGATCAAAAAGAATGACCAGAGCAAAGCCTGTTTTCCCCCAAAAGTCACATGCTGTTCTTCAAGCATACCATTTATGTATTCTGCTCACCATGCTTGGCCAGTAGAACCACAGTTTGGAAAACTAAGAATATATTTTTAACTTAGATGCTTAGTAAGGAAGTTAAATATAGGCTTGATAGATTTGGCATTCAAATCATAGATTTGACATACAAGCTCTGTCAGCAGCTCTTGATACACCCAGACATTCTCCAAAGCTGATTCAATACTCTTGGACACTTTGTCATCTGCTTTTTGGTCATCTTGATGGAAGTGTCCAGGGTCTAAGAGGGTAGATGATGGAGTGACCAAGACTTAAGACTTAGAATTTGTCATCTCTATTATTTATGTCAGGGTGCATGTCCAACCAATGCCAGCAAGCCTATAGGTTTATATTTATATATTTGCATGTCTTTACTTATAAATTTATTTTCCATTTTGAGGTGCCAAGGCACACATTTCACACAAAAACATTAGCTTGACATAATACTGCAAAAACCTTGTAGAATCAGTACAACAATAGTATAATCTCCTTTCTGTAATGATCTACCTTTGTATGTCTGCACTTTAACTAGAGCCAATTATTTGGAATCAACTGTACTGTTTAACAAACTGCCTAATTGCTGGCTTAAAAAATACTAGTGTTAGGTTAAGAGTAGGTTGTAGCCTAGTGGTTAGATTGTTGAACTAACAACCTGAAGGTCTGCAGGGTTCAATTCCCGACTCCACTTAAACAATTTGTGTCCTTTAGCAAGACATTTAACTCAAGACAAGACAAGACAAGACAAGGCATTGCTTCAGTCCACCCAGCTGTTAAATAGGTATGGGCTGGGTTAGCTGGGTATCAGCTGGGTTAATAGTTGGTTGGTATGGTGTCCCCCTTGTCCATGGACTAAACAGCCATATGCGGCTAGGGATGCTAAAATACCGGACTTGCCCAAAACTGGGATCCCGGTATTCAATACCAGAATTTCGCCAATACCGAAATACCAAATAATACAGAAAAAATGACCTAAAACTGGGATCCCGGTATTAGCATCTCTAATACAGACATATTTTAGACCAATACTGGACCAATACCAAACCCTAATACAGGTATTGGTAATACCGAAAAATGGCCCAAAACCGGTATTTTTCGAAACCGTGATCCTGGTATTAGCATCTCTATATGCTGCTTTCAGATGCATGGCACAATAGCTGCAGCTGTGCTGTTGGCTGCACATCTGGCCCAATTTGGGCAGGTGTAAACAATTACTTTAAAATGATTTAATTTATTCAAAAATTGCATTGACTTAAAGGCTTTTTATTGGATTAATGACATGGAAACTGTTTAGATGTAATTGAGTTGTACCGGTTGTCCTGCTAACAATGGGGTATCTGGTGGACTCCAATCATACATGCGCAACACCCGGCCGAGCCGGCCGAACCGGCCGGGTGAAACGAGGGCCAAGCAAGGTAAGTCGCAAAAACCAATCGACCAAGCGCAAAAAAATCAAAGGGGGGACCAAGGGACAAAAAAGGAAGGCGTGAAGAAAAGGAAAAAGGGGAGAGAAAAAGAGAGCAAATGAGAGCAAACTAAGTCGTAAATAGAGCAATGAAACGAACTAAGTCGCAAATGAGAGCAAAAACTAAGTCGCAAGGCCGGCTAAGATTTGGGAGGTTGCGCATGTATGACTCCAATATGAAGTCCAAGAGTACTAGGTAGTGTAGTAGTAGTGCTGCCACCAGGGCATCAGGACTTCTGCGTTTGGTGAGGTGAAGGATCCTTGGCCCGAAAGAGATAAAGTCACAAAGTCTTGAGAAGCACACACCGTGCAGAGTTCCAGCCACAGTAAAAGGCTGTCAGAGTCCTGCATAGCTCGGGTGGTAATGGGAGGCTCAGTTAGTTTCGGTACTTAGCCAGAACTGAGCTTGCGAGCAGTCACACGCAGAGACTGAAGCGGGAAACTTGTACACTGATGGCACCATACTCTAGGTAAGAGAGAGTGACTATAACAAGGTCGGAATATCGCTAGTAGAAAGGAACCTTTGAGAACCAGAGGAGCGGGCTTTCTTTTATAGGCAAGGGCCTCCCATAGGGTCAGTAAAGAGTTAGAAAACACGTGATGGTGTGACAATTAAAATGACGAAGACAGAAGTCCGTGGCGGCAACAATTAGAGTTCACTTCAGTCTAGAGTCAGTTCAATTATGTGGTGTAGCGGTAGCACTTTATTATCGTGGTGCACTGGGATGCACTACAAGCAGAGAGTAAAGAAAGTAAGGTGCAGGAGCTCAACCATAGTAATAGCAATGACGGCACGGCGAGGGGAAGATAAGAAATAGTGCGCGAAGCTAGGACAGACACGAGAAGCCGAGCAGTGGGCAGGGCTAACAGGCAGAATAGTCTCAGAACAATAACAAGTGGACAACCAGTGGTCAAACAGGAACACGAGAAGACAAAGCGAGACAACAAGAACGAGAACCAGGGCCGGACACGACAAGACAGGACAAGACAAGACAAGACACGATAAGACAAGACAAGACAAGACAAGACAAGACAAGTGGAGCGCGAGCGGGCCTAAAGCCCTTATTTAAATAAGCTTAGTAAACTGCAGAACAGGGCGATCGATAACTCTAGAAACTGGCCCCAGCCAATGAGCGTGTAAGTACACTGGTCTGGGCAGACGACAATTAGACATTAGCAAAACCAAGCTGTGGCAGCGCGATGTGCACTAACGCCTACTAACAGTAACACTCTAAGAATTACAACTTAACCATACGAAACTGAGAAATGGATGAAAACCAGACGACATCAGTAAAACGGCCCTAGTTAGTACACACGTAAATTAGCTATGTAAATTAACAAGTAAATTAAATTGCTAGGGGCGCTTTCAACAAGTGACAACGTCACAATGGAATCACGTGTTTTCTAAAATTAGCAACTGATGTCAGGTGGCGCCAGAAACGTCACTCACTCCTACGTAGGCTCCTGTCCCATAATCAAAGCACCAAGTGCAGTAAACATGTTTACGTGCACTTTAAAATACAAAGAGAGGCCAGTCACATGAGGAGAATCACGTGCTGACTGAGGGCGAACAAGCACACAAAGAAAAAGGGACGGGGAACAGCGAAGCCAGCGCGGAACAAAGAGGTGATGACTCATCCCTGGGGGGGAGACAACACACTCAAAGTGCAGGCGCGGCTGGGGAAGGGCAGGGCAGAGAGGGACAGACCAGACAATGCCAGAGAGGGCGGGCCGGGCAGCCACTCAGTGCCAGCATAAGGGACACCTAAGCTACCTTGCAGGTGGGGCTACTGACAGCTAGTGAGACACCAATAGGCCCCTAAGCCGTGGCTCACTACAATTGCCTAAACTTTTTACCAATTAGCTACTAAAAGGATTACTACTTAAGGGCACACTACTTAAGAAAGTGTGTCTTTAAATCAAACAGGCCATAAAATTTAAGTGGTTAAATTCAATTAAGTACAAAAACTTTTTCCAGCCATGTTGTATATGTTTTTTAAGTTGGTCATAAACCTATTAATTTTCACACTGTCAAATATACATAAGTATAAATATAATTTCAGCTTACTACAAAATGCAAGGAGTTGCAGCATCTGTATCTGATACCCTGGGAAACATCAGGTAATTTTTCTAGATATATTTTTCTACTGCTCATAGGGTCAAGAGTTTATTATTAATATTTATTAATTTTTACTTTCGCAGGCCATGGCTTCAGAAAGTGACAACTCAGGCAAAGACCACCGATTCTAAGTATTTCACCACAACTAGAAAAGGTACACATATATTACAATTAGTTTGTTTCTGAACAATTTACTAAATTGATTTCCCAAACTAAACACAACAGGTGAAATATTCGAACTGAAGGCCGAATTAAATAGCGAACGCAAAGACAAACGAAAGGAGGCCGTCAAGAAGGTGATCGCCAGCATGACAGTTGGCAAAGATGTCAGCACACTATTCCCTGATGTTGTCAACTGTATGCAGGCCGACAATCTGGAATTGAAGAAGCTGGTCTATCTCTACCTGATGAACTACGCCAAGACTCAGCCTGACAAGGCCATCATGGCTGTTAATACCTTTGTGCGAGACTGCGAAGATCCTAATCCTCTTATTCGCGCCCTTGCCGTTCGCACTATCGGCTGCATCCGGGTTGACGAAATCACCGCCTACCTGTGCGATCCATTGCGCAAATGCCTCAAGGACGAAGATCCCTACGTGCGCAAGACTGCGGCTGTGTGCGTAGCTAAACTGCACGACATTGACCCGCTGCTGGTTGAGGAGCAGGTGGGTTCCATTGCGCTTATCATCCTTCTCCCGTCCTCCCCATTGTGCTCAACCTACCCCCATTTCTTCAGTGTGCTCAACCTCTTCCAGTCCTTCAGTGTGCTCAACCTCTTCCAGTCCTTCAGTGTGCTCAACCTCTTCCAGTCCTTCAGTGTGCTCAACCTCTTTTGTCTTTCAGTGTACTCAACCTTCAGTCCTTCAGTGTGCTCAACCTCTTCCAGTCATTCAGTGTGCTCAACCTCTTCCAGTCATTCAGTGTGCTCAACCTCTTTTGTCTTTCAGTGTACTCAACCTTCAGTCCTTCAGTGTGCTCAACCTCTTCCAGTCCTTCAGTGTGCTCAACCTCTTCCAGTCCTTCAGTGTGCTCAACCTCTTCCAGTCCTTCAGTGTGCTCAACCTCTTCCAGTCCTTCAGTGTGCTTAACCACACCAGTCATTTAGTTAAACTGTAGTCGCCTCCCCTTGCACTGTACGCAGGGCTTCCTGGACGCCCTGAAGGACCTGCTAGCAGACAGCAATCCGATGGTTGTGGCCAACGCGGTTGCTGCTATCACTGAGATTGCCGATTCCGCTCAGACTGAGAACGCCTCTGAGATGCTCTGCTGGAGTGGCCAGCTAATTAATAAGCTGCTCACAGCACTGAACGAATGCACTGAGTGAGTACTGTTTGGTTATCAATTTTTGTCCAATTTTTTTAGTATCTCCAAAGTATTCAGATCGGTGAAATTTCGCTTTATGTTAACCTCCTGTATTCTATTACAGGTGGGGTCAAGTCTTCATCCTGGACGCTGTCGCTAACTACACTCCGACTGAGAGCGCTGAGGCCCAAAAGTGAGCATATTTCTTTGGTCCTCAATCTTCAACGTGCTACTGTGAGTAGTATTACGCATAAGTTAAAGACAAACCTTTGTCCACTTTTAATGCCGCCATTTTACCTATAGCTTTCTCAATGAGCTTATTAACAGTGCCAGTGTGCGGTTATGCTGGTGGACTACATTATTGAAGGCTTAGAAGTCTTTCCTGGCATTATTTGCAGCTCTTTTTTATTAAAAATGTCATTTAGAACTCTGTAATTATCAGAAACTAAATTACATTTAACGCACATTAGCCGAACATTTTATGTTAAATTTATTCTATTTTTCACTACTGTAAGTAGCGTTGTAAATATAACAGGTCCGCTATTAATGCCGCGCAAACAAGTTTTTTGTTTCTCTACTTGGCTACTTAAATGTAGTCAATATAGAGCTATGAATATATACCGGTTTCTGCGGTTATGCTGGTGGACTAGATAATTGATCTATTTTGTCATTGGCTAATTTTGCCTTTATTCTGAAAGGCTATTAAATTGTTTGCCAAACATTTGTTCCCGTTTTAGATTAACATAAATTTATATTATTAACGTTAATGTCATTGTGAGTTACAAGTACAGATAATGCTATCGTCCTGCAGCAAACGTGCTCACAATCGTGTAAAATTTCAAACATTGCGAATACTGAGCTAAGCCTAGCGGGACTAGATTGGATCTTTATTGGGATCAGATGGAGGCGGGGAGCCCAGTAATAACTCTCTAAAGTGCGTTTCCTGCCTGCTTATTGTCCCATACAGTCTTCGAAACAGCAGTATCCACAACTAGAATCGTAGTAGTATAGAAAACCAGAATCGTAGCTGGATACACAACCAGAATCGTAGCAGGATACACAACCAGAATCGTAGCAGGATACACAGCCAGAATCGTAGCAGAACACACTACCAGAATCGTAGCAGGATACACAACCAGAATCGTAGCAGGATACACAACCAGAATCGTAGCAGGATACACAACCAGAATCGTAGCAGGATACACAACCAGAATCGTAGCAGGATACACAACCAGAATCGTAGCAGGACACACTACCAGAATCGTAGCAGTACACACTACCAGAATCGTAGCAGTACACACTACCAGAATCGTAGCAGGATCCACAACCAGAATCGTAGCAGTACACACTACCAGAATCGTAGCAGTACACACTACCAGAATCGTAGCAGGATCCACAACAGAATCGTAGCAGGACACACTACCAGAATCGTAGCAGGATACACAACCAGAATCGTAGCAGTACACACTACCAGAATCGTAGCAGGATACACAACCAGAATCGTAGCAGGACACACTACCAGAATCGTAGCAGTACACACTACCAGAATCGTAGCAGGATCCACAACCAGAATCGTAGCAGGAAACACTACCAGAATCGTAGCAGGACACACTACCAGAATCGTAGCAGGATACACAACCAGAACGTTATTAGGCTTTTGTCCAAAATGTTTATTGTTTCAGTGAAATTATCTGTTTTTAGATTAAAATGTCCCACTTTACTTTTTGCCGCATTTGACTTGTCAATCAAACTGAGTGTCATAACGCGGCTGCACTTTTGTGGGACAAAAAATGTGAGATCAGATGGAGGCGGGAAGCCCTGTCTTAATAATAGACTAAAGTGCGTTTTCTGCCTGCTTATTGTCTCATACAGTCTAGGTAAAAAATCAAGTTAAACTCCTTGTTCCTAAACTGTTACTATTTTATCAACTTGAATGAACTTTTAGAAAGCCCACAACCAGAATCCAAGCTAGACCCAAAATTAGAGTCCAAGCTAGACCCAAAATTAGAGTCCAAGCTAGACCCAACATTAGAATCCAAGCTAGACCCACAACCAGAATCCAAGCTAGACCCAACATTAGAATCCAAGCTAGACCCACAACCAGAATCCAAGCTAGACCCAAAACCAGAATCCAAGCTAGACCCATAGTCAGAATCCAAGCTAGACCCACAATCAGAATCCAAGCTAGACCCACAATCAGAATCCAAGCTAGACCCACAATCAGAATCCAAGCTAGATCCACAATCAGAATCGAAGCTAGACCCACAATCAGAATCCAAGCTAGACCCACAACCAGAATCCAAGCTAGACCCATAGTCAGAATCCAAGCAAGACCCACAATCAGAATCCAAGCTAGACCCACAATCAGAATCCAAGCTAGACCCACAATCAGAATCCAAGCTAGATCCACAATCAGAATCGAAGCTAGACCCACAATCAGAATCCAAGCTAGACCCACAACCAGAATCCAAGCTAGACCCATAGTCAGAATCCAAGCTAGAAGCTATAACCAGAATCGCAGCAGAAGCTATAACCAGAATCGCAGCAGAAGCTATAACCAGAATCGCAGCAGAAGCTATGACCAGAATCGCAGCAGAAGCTATAACCAGAATCGCAGCAGAAGCTATAACCAGAATCGCAGCAGAAGCTATAACCAGAATCGCAGCAGAAGCTATAACCAGAATCGCAGCAGAAGCTATGACCAGAATTGCAGCAGAAGCTATGACCAGAATCGCAGCAGAAGCTATAACCAGAATCACAGCAGAAGCTATAACCAGAATCGCAGCAGAAGCTATAACCAGAATCGCAGCAGAAGCTATAACCAGAATCGCAGCAGAAGCTATAACCAGAATCGCAGCAGAAGCTATGACCAGAATTGCAGCAGAAGCTATGACCAGAATCGCAGCAGAAGCTATAACCAGAATCACAGCAGAAGCTTTAGCGAGAATCGCCTGTTCTTTTCTGGTTGAAACACAAAGTAATATTTTACAAGTGCATGAAAACTCAAACATTTATCCCAAATTCCTCACCTGAAGCATGATCGAGCGAGTGTCGCCCCGTCTGGCCCACGCTAACGCTGCAGTTGTGCTCAGCGCAGTCAAAGTGATCATGAAGCTGCTTGAGATGCTAGATCCTGGCGCGGACTTTGTTGTTAGCACCATCAAGAAGCTGTCGGCTCCACTGGTCACTCTTTTGTCTAGCGAGCCGGAGATTCAATACGTGGCCCTGCGCAACATTAACCTGATTGTGCAGAAGCGCCCGGACATACTCAAGCAGGAGCTCAAAGTGTTCTTTGTTAAATACAACGATCCCATCTATGTCAAGTTGGAGAAGCTGGACATCCTCATTCGGCTCACCTCGGCGGCTAATATTGCTAATGTGCTGGCCGAACTAAAGGAATACGCTACCGAGGTCGATGTGGATTTCGTTCGAAAAGCGGTTAGTGTTTCTAGAGATTGTAGAATCGCTGCAAGAATCTACATGCGACTGTCGCAGGTGGAATCGCAGCTAGAGTCGCATCTAGAATCGTATCAAGAATCGGAGCTAGAGTCGTAGCAAGAATCGCAGGTAGAATCGTAGCAAGAGTCGCAGCTAAAATCGTAGCTAGAATCGTTGCAAGAATCGCAGCAAAAATCGCAGATAGAATCGTAGCAATAATCACAGCAAGAATCGCAGATAGAATCGTAGATAGAATCACAGCAAGAATCGCAGGTAGAATCGTATCAAGAATTTTAGCTAAAATCGCAGCAAGAATCGCAGGTAGAATCGTAGCAAGAATCGCAGGTAGAATCGGCACAGTAGCAGCAAGAATCGCAACTAGAATCCCATTCCGAATCGCTGTTATAACCCAGGTGCGAGCCATAGGTCGCTGTGCCATCAAAGTGGAATCCGCCGCAGAGCGTTGCGTCAGCACCCTACTGGATCTAATCCAAACCAAGGTTAACTACGTTGTCCAAGAGGCCATTGTTGTCATCAAGGACATCTTCCGCAAGTATCCAAACAAATACGAATCGGTAATTGGCACGCTCTGCGAGAATCTGGACACCCTTGACGAGCCGGAAGCTCGCGCCTCGATGATCTGGATCATTGGCGAATACGCTGAACGAATCGACAACGCCGACGAGCTGCTTGAATCATTCCTAGAAGGCTTCGCCGATGAGCAGACAGCTGTGCAGCTGCAGTTGCTAACCGCAGTGGTTAAATTGTTTCTAAAGCGCCCAACGGATACACAGGAGCTGGTGCAGCAGGCTCTCAGCCTGGCTACTCAGGAGGCTGATAATCCGGATCTGCGCGATCGGGGTTACATCTACTGGCGCCTATTGTCCACTGATCCGGCTGCGGCTAAGCAGGTGTGAAATCTTTAATTTTTATAGTTTGTTTGAGTGTGTCTGCGAGTTGCATTTCTTTCCACTCCTCTGCTCTGCCCCCGAAATGATAAATTCTCAGGTGGTCCTAGCTGAGAAGCCGCTAATTAGCGAAGAAACCGACCTTCTGGAGCCTAACCTCCTGGACGAACTAATCTGCCACATTGGCAGTCTGGCCTCCGTCTATCACAAGCCGCCGGCCGCATTCGTTGATGGCCGCGGCGGTCAAGTTGCTAAGGCAACCAAAGGCCTGCCATCTAGGCTTGCTGGCGAAGCAGCTGCCGGCGGCGGACCAGCGGGTGCCGACTTTGGCGCCAGCGCGGCGCCTTCTAGACCGGCTGTCAGCGTCATACCGACGCAGGATTCTTTGATTGGCGACCTTCTAGACATTGACATGTCCGGCGGTGTCGGCGGCGTCGCGTCCATGTCAACTGCGGCTACTTCTAATCAACCCGTTGATTTGCTCGGCGAAGGCCTCGACTCCTTGGTGAGTGGCGCATTCCTCAAATTGCTAGTGCCAACAAGTCTCATGCTAGTATTAACAGTAGAAAGACGACGGTATTCTCCCTCCTGGGAAAAGACCTCCCTCCTACTTCACAATAGCTTCCAAACCAAATGACCATCGTCGAGATATTCAGTGATTCCTGTCGGAGTCCCTGGTGACAGGGGCAACTAACATTGCACTGCATAAACATCTTTCGTGGATCCGTTGTTAAAAAAAAAGGAAAAAATCTATTTAATCAATCCAAAATAGTAAGCAATGATAGCCGGCATGGTTACATGATGAAATTTTGTGAGCAGAAAATGGTGCCTTTGTTTGTGGTTTTTGCCACCAGACACCTCGACGAGAATCGTTGAATATCCTTAAATTTAGGTCTTTGTTCTGGGTGTTAATGCTGATTGGTTGAATATTTTAGGAGATGTTGGCAAAAAAAGAAAATTTGGACATTTGAAATACCCCCGAGCTCTTTCTACCGTAAACTATCCCGAATATTTTTACTCAGCTTGGCGGTCCCGTACCTTCGGCCACCTCGCCTGTGCCCGGCGGCGCTGCGGCTGGAACAACTGGCGGCGGCGGCGCCGACTCGCTAGCGGACATCTTCGGTGGTCTCGGCGGCCTCGGCGGCGGCGGAGTCGGCGGCGGCGCCGGCTTCTCGCCGCCATTCGAAACTTGGCTTCCGGCCCAGAAAGGCAAGGGCCTGCAGATTGAGGGCAGGTTTATGCGCCGAGGGCCGCAGTTGAATATGGAACTGCGCTTGCGCAATAACGCCATGCAACAGCTGAACGGATTCGCCATCCAGTTTAATAAAAACAGCTTCGGCCTGGCCCCCGCTCAGCCCCTAGCCGTTAATCCGCTCGCGCCGCAGCAGAGCGCCACCACCCTGCTGCCGCTGAATACTAAGGGCCCGGTGCAGAAGATGGATCCGTTGCTGACGCTTCAGGTGAGCTGGCTACGTTTGACGCTAATAAACATTTGTACTTTGCAGAATAATTACTAGTCTTAAATTGTCTTTCCTCTTCTTGCTAAGGTTTTATAAAATATTTGACACCTGTCAATTCTGATTTTATACTTGTCAATCGTACTCTTAGTACTAATATATTGCGATATCACACCTGTCAATAGTAATGCCACACCTGTCAATCACAACGTTACACCTTTCAACAGTGATGTCACCCCTGTCAATAGTGATGCCACACCTGTCAATAGTGATGCCAAATCTGTCAATAGTGATGCCACACCTGTCAATAGTGATGCCACACCTGTCAATAGTGATGCCACACCTGTCAATAGTGATGCCAAATCTGTCTATAGTGATGCCACACCTGTCAATAGTGATGCCAAATCTGTCAATAGTGATGCCAAATCTGTCAATAGTGATGCCACACCTGTCAATAGTGATGCCACACCTGTCAATCGCAACGCCACACCAGTCAACAGTAATGTCACCCCTGTCAATAGTGATGCCAAATCTGTCAATAGTGATGCCACACCTGTCAATCGCAACGCCACACCAGTCAACAGTGATGTCACCCCTGTCAATAGTGATGTCACACCTGTCAACAGTGATGTCACCCTTGTCAATAGTGATGTCACCCCTGTCAATAGTGATGTCACACCTGTCAACAGTGATGTCACCCCTGTCAATAGTGATGTCACCCCTGTCAATAGTGATGTCACACCTGTCATTCGCGATGTCACACCTGTCAGTAGTTAATTATAAAAACTCGGTACAATTCCTCCTTTCAAAATCACCAGGTGGCAGTTAAGAACAACATCGACATCTTCTACTTCGCCTGTCTAATCCCAATGTACGCCCTATTCACTGAGGAGGGCGACATGGACAAGCGCGTGTTCCTATCGACCTGGAAGGACATACCGCCGGAGAATGAGACCCAGTTTAACCTTGGCTCCTATCCGCACAGCGCGGATACGGCTAGCGCTATGCTGCGCTCATTTAACGTATTCACAATAGCCAAGCGCAGTGTTGAAGCCACCGATATGCTCTATCAGTGCGTCAAACTCACCAATGGCATACTGGTGCTAGCCGAGCTCAAGATTGTCCCTCAGACTAGCTCGTACACTCTCAGCCTGAAGTCGCGTCACGTTGAAATCTACCCGGGCTTGCACGAGGCCTACCTGGCGATTCTAAGAGGCTGAGTTATTTATTGGACTAGGCGAACAAGTTTCCTAGGCTACCACTTGACGGGTCATTTTCTATGAAAAACAAAGCGTAATAGTTAGTTACCATTGCCGTAAACAATACTAGTTTAAGTAGCAATCTTAGAAAATTGTTCTCTTTATTACTACAGCTGTTAATTATGCAATTTTATTTATCCACAAGGTGTTGTGCTGCTATATAGTTCGTGAAAATTGTATACGTTGTTACACTGTCATCGAATGCGTTTAATTAATTTTTTTTGAGTTTTGCTCACACTGTACTATTAGTAATAAGTAACATATAATTTAAAATTTATAACTTTAACTTAAAAACCGAACAGACGAATTTTTCTGACCAAATATATAATATTAACTCCAATTTTGCAAATTCGTCCACCTACTCCCACCAACTACCATCTGCAATTTTCTTATTTGTTTAATTTACTCTATTTTTGTGCAATATTCACATTGTCTTTATTCGAGCAATGTAAGTAATTTATGACATTTTATGAACGTTTTTGTATCACAACACAATCCGAAATGAATAAATTATCATATTCATCGTCGTCATTTTCTGTGATAAATTCCAACCGTTTATTTGGCACCTATTTACTTCTATTATGTTAAGTAGCGATCTAGAATTTCTTATTAGTACTGCACGCTTCTTGATGTGTTTCGTTTTTTCTTGGTAAACTTTCATAACTTTGTTCTATTGCTTCTTTAAGTTTTGAAGTTAGTAAAAACGTATCCGTTAATATTGTCAGAAAAATCGTAGGTTCTGTAGCTTTAGAAGTGGCCATTGTCTTTATATTTTACATCGATATGTAAGTAGATAAAACTAGCTGCAGTTAAGAAACATCATAATAAACATGCTTTAGTTATCAAATTCAGAGCGTTTGTTGTTTAGCTTCAACATAGTTCTATGCGATACAAACGATGCAGAGCAAACTTGTTGTTGTGATTTTTTTCTCCAATTTTTTTAGGGTGTGCAAGCGCAAATGCATTAGATGGAATAGTGCACAACGCATTTGAGTCGAAATTACTTGATTTCAGAAGGACAGGAATATGTTATAATTAAAGCTGAATCCGATGCAAGCATCGCCATTGACTTAGTTCCAAAGCCGCTCATTTAATAATTGTACTAATCGGCCAACGCAATTGTTTATTGACACAGTTTACTGCGACAAAAGTGAACCACAAGCACTGACAAAAATGAACCACAAGCACTGAGTATTATTAAGAAAATGTTTAGTCCCAGAGTAAATTGTCAAACGTAATAACAAAACTATTTCCGTTAACAAGTCTTGTTTTTTTAATAGTGTCTATTTATATGTCAATTTAAACTATGATTTTACGCGAAAGCGTTTTCAAGCAATTTATTAAAGTCGCCCATAACATTGTCCCAAAAGCTCGGGCCAAAATAATAACTTGCCTCTTGTGCCAAGCTAGTGGCTGATAAGACAGAAAAAACAAGTTTATTATGTGCCTTCTTGGCTAGCAACTAACATAGGCACAGCTATATATAATGTATAATGTTGTGCTGTAGCCCAGCTCTTATTTATTAGGTTAGGCCTTAGTAATAGTAGGCTCTAAAAATTTTTTTCCCATGAAGGGAAATGCAATAATCCAACATTCAGACTAGCTGGCACTGGGCCCTAGTCACTTGCCATACATTTTGTCTGCTCTGCTGCAGCAGCTGTTGTTATCATGATGAACCATTATTAGTTTTTTTCTGGCGCACCTTAGTTTGTGTATGGTGGCATGTACACAGTACACTGGGATATGCACAACACAAAGCCCTAGCACACACTTTAAAGTGGGTGTGTGAGTTAGTAATCTGTGTACAGCAAGCCAATTTGTTTGCTTTCCTTAGTCCTGTCCTTGTCCAACTCTTGAACCTTCTCCAAAATCTATAGGCCCCTACACTGTACACTTTATGAATTTTCTAATCGTTTTTAAGGCTATTCTCGTGATGCTTTAAATTATTTGGATGTGAAGCATATATTTTACTTACTAATATAGTTGTAACTTCCCTATTTTTAACTACATTATTTTGACTTTTGATAGCTAGTATTTGACTCTTAAGTCTTACTTGTTGCTTTGCCCTATGCCCTTTGCCCTTGTTTTATCTGCCATAGATAAATCATGGCAGATAAAATTGCCTTAATGGCTAGGATAATGTATCAACAACCGAACAATGTATCTTCAAAACCGAACAAGAATTTTGACTCCTTCCTTGGTCTTGTGCAAGATAGAAACAAGCTATTATGTTTCACAGAACAACTAATTTGAAAGTTGAAGAAATTATCTACAAGCTGAGGCATGATGTGCAATGAAGCATTAAGAGAAAAGAAAGATATTGATGTTTCAGTAGAAATTTTTATTGCAAAAGCATACTTTTTAACAACATTTTTTCAGTATGTACTTTAGACGAAGTCGAAGATTGTATGTGGTTGCTTGCCAATTAAATGACCATAAATGTAGTTATTTATAGAGCATGAAAAATGCTTTCAAATGACATAATTCATGATAGTTCACTCCTTAAAATAAGATTAAACCACTCACTCAAATTGTACAACCAAACATCAAATTCTCTGTTTGGTTTGAAGATACATGAAAATCATTGTTCGCTTTTAGATAAAAAGCAGGAATAACTTTTTTCTATTTGACAAAAAAGCAAAAGCAGATACTTTTTAGAAAGATGTAACTGTTTTCTATAACTTGGCTTTTGATTTATCATCATATCTTAAATAGAAAATCTGTAGCTTAGGTTTGAAGTTAAAAAAATACACATTCTTGTTTGGTTGATGATACATTACCCTAGGCCTATTTAAGTTTTGTGCTAGTTTTTTATATTGATAACTTACCATGTTCTCTTTACTATGGTGCTCTGTGTGTTAAGCCTTAGAACAAGTATTTCATTAATATATGCTTATTCTAATATTGCTTGGCTATTTCATATAGGCCTAGCATTTTACTTAAATGCATTGTGTATAGACTTAAATATCCCTAAGCAAAATCCTAAGAATTATCCTTTTCCAATATATCAAATTATTTTTATATCAATTTTTTCAGAAAACTATAGCTAACTATAATAATTATAACACATTATTATTACTGGTCCCCTTTCATTTTCATACATTTTATAATTATAAAATTTAATTTCTTTCTATATTGTCTTCATTAAAATAAACTAACCACCTATCTAGTCTAACTTTAATTAATAAAACTGAATTTTTTTATAACTTTAATTAATTATTTTGAATTTTCATGATTTTCATTGCTTATATGTTTTATTTGCAATCCCACATAAAATAACAATTGTCATATAACAGTATACAAGAAAATTATGACTACATTAGTAGATTTTACCTTATAAAAAGAGACCTCATGACTTACTTTATATTTTAATAGATGCTTTTAAACTGTTCCAAACGTGTTATTAAGCTTGATTATATATGATATGATAATACAATGATTAAAAATACAAACTGTAATTAAATAATATGTGATGCCGCCTAATGCAGTTTTAATGTTTCTTTGTTAAGTTTTTAAGTTCTAAATGGTCAAAATATTATGCAAAATAAATATTACAAAGGTTGAATGCAATGAAAATTGTGTCATACTAGTGGCACCCAACATATCTAAGTATTTTCCTGAAAACAAGTAACAAGAAAACTTTTTCCTTATTAAGTGGCAAAATGGTACCTATTTCATTCATTACAGCTTATCTAATAGAAAAAGAAAAAAATCAAGCAAATTCTATAAATCTGTGCATCCAATTATTATGTGCCTCACCTGTGGCGGCTGCTCAAGCGAGCGCACCCATCTAGACAGAGAGGCTGGAAATTTTGCCGAGTCGCGCAATCCCCTAGACAGGCGTCGGCAGTCACAATTGGCCTGCTCTGATTGGCCCTGGTGCTTGGTGTTTGCTGCCTTCCTCTGCGGCTTGTTGGTCATTGCCGGCTTTGCATTCAGCATGGGCGACAGCCAGCGTCTGTTCAGCCCGTTCGATTGCTATGGTAACACCTGTGGCAGCAACAGGAATCCCCGTGTGCCCGGCGTGCCACTGAGCGGTAGGGACACTCGAGCTGAGCCCTACCTGTTTCATTTTAGCGACCTGTTCGCTACTAACACCTTGTCCGTTTGTGTCAGCGCCTGTCCTCGGAGACCCATCGCTTCGCTTACTGAGCTTAAACAGGTTGGACATGCATTTCAGTTTTCTTAATTGGGTCTCAGATAGTCACTTATACTCGTAGCTGGTAATAATAATTGCAGGAGGGCTGTGGGCAATGGCACACCATTTGGGGACACTAGACCCACAGCCGACGAGAACGCAATTCTGCCTATTTCGCTGACTCCTGAGCACACACGCCCACGCAGGTGTCTTCATCTGCCCTGACTTTCTCATCGTCAGGCAGTGTACACTCTCACTGTGCCTTGGAGGTTGGCCCTCAATGACGTAAATTGCACGACAAGCCGCCAAGCCTTCTCTCCGCGGCTGCGCCCCAAATAAATGTGGCCTCGCCGTGGAATCGAGCCGTGGAAACTCGTTAGACCGCTCTGCCACTCACCCTCCTCTTTTAGCTAGTTTTTCGCGAGAGATCTGGAGTTCGAATCTCGGCCCAATTAATATTCTGTAGGTCTGATGTCCCGTTGTAAATTACACAATTACACAATTCCAATTGCCTCAGTTCAGAAAGCCGAAAAAAACTGCTTGTGGGTTTAGCAGCCTCCCCTGTCCACGGACTGAAACTTTTTTGGCAGTCCGTGGTCAAGTCCAGATCTTCCAAATCCTCATTACGGCGCTCAGGTTTTCACTCGCGAAAATACCAGCTATTGCAAGTACGATTATCCGCTGCTGTTAGCCAACATATCGGCGCAGAACAAGTACACGGGACCGTGTCCGGAGACGCCAATTAAGCCTATGGAGCCAGTTTTTGGACGCTGCATCACGGCTGGCATGCGAAACGGAATTTTGCCTAACGATTCGAGCAGCGGGTGTGTCTCTAAAATTTCTCTATGCTTTCTTCATAATCTCATCCTACTTCACTACTCAGACTATGAAAAAGAGTAGTATTTGAGAGATAATACTAATTATTTATTTTTTTCAGATGGAAACTTAACAATATATACGGCTATTTAAATTTGACGCCTACATTTTCACTACTATTATCCGACCTGTACTCCGTCTGGTCCTTGCTGCTCTGCATGTTTGCGCTAAGCGGCCTCCTATCCGGCCTACTAGTGGCCGGGGTTCGAATCTTTCCTAAATTAGCCGGACACGCAATGCTGGCCGGCTGCGCCTGCCTGTGCAGCAGCGCCACCGCCCTGTTCTGGTGGGTGTTCTTCGATCAGAAGAGCCAATTAGACGCGAAGGAGGCCAGGTAGATATTGTACTTTGGTTTGGACCAAACTTCGTTAATATTTTGTGGTTACTTTTTACCGGCTTTACTTTCGTCTTCGGGAATATATCTAGCTTTTCATGATTTTCTTCGGGTTGTCTCGATTCTAGCAGGTTTGTCGTGATTTCTTTCCGGGTTAGTGTTATTTTTGGGTTGTCGTCCCGCCTAGCTTCAGGTCCTTCAGTTTTGGGCTAGTTTCCGGTCGAACTACGGAATTGCTCCGGTTTTCATCCAGCCAAGGCTCCTGGCACTAAATCCGGAACAATATCCGGGTGATAAGCGGTGGTGACAATTTTGCTGATCCGGTTTTTTCACGCATTTTTCCGGTTGTTCCTCGAGTTGAAAGCGGAATAAAAATGTTTAAAATTCAAATTTCAACCGGCGTGAATCTAGACTTTTTAGACACTTTTCCTGTGTGTACTCCGGGTTTTAATAAAAAAAATACATTAGGTTCCGTATGAAAAAAACTGGAATAGCGACGGAATGAACTGCCGGACCACAAAAAAAGGTGGGGTGAGTTCCATGTTGTCATGATTTTTCCGGGTTGTCGTGTTTTGCTGAGTGAATTTGTCTTGGTTGTCCTGACTGAGTTTTTCGGGATTTAATGAATCTTTTTCGAGTTGTCGTGGTCTGTTCTGGTTTTCGTAATTTTCCGGCTTTTAAAAGTTCTGCTGGTTTTTTTCCCTGGTTGTCTTGCATTTATTCGGGTTTTTATGATATTTTCCGGGTATGCGAGAATTTTCCGGGTTTTCGTGGATTTTCCGGGTTTTCGTGATTTTTCCGAATTGTCACTATCTTGATGGGTTTATCTCTCCTGGCTGTGTTGAGTTTATAAGTTTTTTATTTTTTAGTTTGACGTTTCTATTTCTCTTTTGAAACTGCATTTCAGGAAATTTCCTCTACTAGATTTGGAGACTCAAAACGAAGACGCCTTCCTGGCTTTGTCCATATTGAGCACTGTTCTACTAATAGCCCTATTAATCTGCCTGTGCGTCGTCTGCTCTAGAGCCCGCTACGTTGGCCCTCTGTTTGTTCAGGCAGCCAAGTGTGTCGCCGCTGTGCCCCAACTATGCGTCCTACCTTTAGTAACCTGCGCAATTCTAGGCGCCCTATTCGCCCTATGGCTATGGACCCTGGCCTTCATATCTACTTCAGCGTTGCCGCGCACGGACAAGAGGGTGGTCCCCACGCGAATTATTAACGGCAGTCAGGCCTGGGAACAGATAGAACCCTGTCTGGCTATGGATAGGCCATCCTGGGTATCCTGGCTCTGGCTCTATCACCTGGCCGGCCTACTGTGGCTTGGCGAGTTCGCTTTGGCCTGCCAGCAGTATGTGCTTGGCCGCATAGCCTGCGGCTGGTACTTCAAAGATGACAGGCACAATGGCGGTTGGCCTGTTGCTGCCGCGGTTGGCGACCTGTTCTGGCGCAAGCTGGGTGAGTTTCTGGGCGAACTACTTCGTGAAAGTAGCCTTTTTTAATGGGAATATCCTATCTGATTACCTTGGTGTGGGTAATGGGAATATCCTACCTGATTGCCTTGGAGTTGGTAATGGTAATATCCTACCTGATTGCCTTGGAGTTGGTAATGGTAATATCCTACCTGATTGCCTTGGAGTTGGTAATGGTAATATCCTACCTGATTGCCTTGGAGTTGGTAATGGTAATATCCTACCTGATTACCTTGGAGTTGGTAATGGTAATATCCTACCTGATTACCTTGGAGTTGGTAATGGTAATATCCCACCTGATTACCTTGGAGTTGGTAATGGTAATATCCTACCTGATTGCCTTGGAGTTGGTAATGGTAATATCCTACCTGATTGCCTTGGAGTTGGTAATGGTAATATCCTACCTGATTACCTTGGAGTTGGTAATGGTAATATCCTACCTGATTACCTTGGAGTTGGTAATGGTAATATCCCACCTGATTACCTTGGAGTTGGTAATGGTAATATCCCACCTGATTACCTTGGAGTTGGTAATGGTAATATCCCACCTGATTACCTTGGAGTTGGTAATGGTAATATCCCACCTGATTACCTTGGAGTTGGTGATGGTAATATCCTACCTGATTGCCTTGGAGTTGGTGATGGTAATATCCTACCTGATTGCCTTGGAGTTGGTAATGGTAATATCCTACCTGATTACCTTGGAGTTGGTAATGGTAATATCCCACCTGATTACCTTGGAGTTGGTAATGGGAATATCCCACCTGATTACCTTGGAGTTGGTAATGGTAATATCCTACCTGATTGCCTTGGAGTTGGTAATGGTAATATCCTACCTGATTACCTTGGAGTTGGTAATGGTAATATCCCACCTGATTACCTTGGAGTTGGTAATGGTAATATCCCACCTGATTACCTTGGAGTTGGTAATGGTAATATCCCACCTGATTACCTTGGAGTTGGTGATGGTAATATCCTACCTGATTGCCTTGGAGTTGGTGATGGTAATATCCTACCTGATTGCCTTGGAGTTGGTAATGGGAATATCCCACCTGATTACCTTGGAGTTGGTAATGGTAATATCCCACCTGATTACCTTGGAGTTGGTAATGGGAATATCCCACCTGATTACCTTGGAGTTGGTAATGGTAATATCCCACCTGATTACCTTGGAGTTGGTAATGGTAATATCCCACCTGATTACCTTGGAGTTGGTAATGGGAATATCCTACCTGATTACCTTGGAGTTGGTAATGGTAATATCCCACCTGATTGCCTTAGAGTTGGTAATGGTAATATCCTATGTAATGATAATACCAATTTTACTAGAATGGTAATTGTAATACGCAATCCCCATCTCGCAGGTACGGTGGCCATCGGGTCACTAATGATCTCCATCACCCGCCTGCCCCGCTGGGTGCTGGTCTGGTCTCACAAGCGCCTGCAAGATCGTAAATGCTGCGGCGGTCCTTGCGCCTGCTGCGCCAGGTGCCGACGGTTGAACAAGTCCGCCTTGGCCGCTGCGGCTCTCACCGGAGAGTCATTCTGGCCGGCTGCTGGCATCGCCTCAGATCTGCTTGGCAACAGGTGCGCCTCGCTGCGATTGTCCGCCCTAAATTCAGCCGGCGATTTTGTACTTCTGACCGCTAAACTGGCCGTGTCGGCTGCCTGCACCATTGTGTGCACTGTGGTGCTCATGGTGAGACTCAAATCTGAGCTAGGCATTTCCCAGTCTTCTCAGATCCTCAGCTGGTCTCTTCCGCCCCCTTCTCAGATCCTCAGCTGATCTCTTCCGCCCCTTTCTCAGATCCCAGCTGGTCTCTTCCGCCCCCTTCTCAGATCCCAGCTGGTCTCTTCCGCCCCTTTCTCAGATCCTCAGCTGGTCTCTTCCGCCCCTTTCTCAGATCCTCAGCTGGTCTCTTCCGCCCCTTTCTCAGATGCTCAGCTGGTCTCTTCCGCCACCTAATCAGATCCTCAGCTGATCTCTTCCGCCCCCTTCTCAGATCTTTAGCTGGTCTCTTCCGCCCCCTTCTCCGAGCCTTAGCTTGTCTCTTCCGCCCCCTTCTAAGATCTTTAGCTGGTCTCTTCCGCCCCCTTCTCAGATCTTTAGCTGGTCTCTTCCGCCCCCTTCTCAGATCCTTAGCTGGTCTCTTCCGCCCCCTTCTCAGATCCTTAGCTGGTCTCTTCCGCCCCCTTCTCAGATCTTTAGCTGGTCTCTTCCGCCCCCTTCTCAGATCTTTAGCTGGTCTCTTCCTCCCCCTGCTCAGATCTTTAGCTGGTCTCTTCCGCTCACTGCTCAGATCCTTAGCTGGTCTCTTCCGCCCCCTGCTCAGATCTTTAGCTGGTCTCTTCCGCCCCCTGCTCAGATCCTTAGCTGGTCTCTTCCGCCCCCTGCTCAGATCCTTAGCTGGTCTCTTCCGCCCCCTGCTCAGATCCTTAGCTGGTCTCTTCCGCCCCCTGCTCAGATCCTTAGCTGGTCTCTTCCGCCCCCTGCTCAGATCCTCAGCTGGTCTCTTCCGCCCCCTGCTCAGATCTTTAGCTGGTCTCTTCCGCTCCCTTCTCAGATCCTCAGCTGGTATATTTATAGTATCCTTAGCCGCCTCATTCTCAGATTATATGCAAAAGCGTAATTTTAATTAAACGATAATTTTTTCAGCTGAAATGGTCCGACAACAGCATCAAATTCTTTCCGCTACCAATCGTTTTGGTTGCAACATTTTCATTCTTGGTGGCGCACTGCTTCCTGTCTATTTTTGAGGTAATGCTCGTCTTTGATTTGTCTTTGGTCATTTAGAAAAACGGTTTTTATTGTACAAAACTGCAAACGCTTTTGTTTTAGTTCGTCATCGATGCCATCTTTATCTGCTTCTCGTACGACCTGGGCGCTAATGACGGATCGCCAGGAAGAGAGCCGTTTATGTCTGACGACTTAAAGGTACGAGGGGTGTTTCAAAAGTAACGAGAATTTAGTCATAACTTTTTAATGGATAAACTTTTTAACTTGAAATTTTTACCCGATAATTTTGCAAATATGGACAGCACACAGCTTCAGTTGCAACTCTATCGCTCTACATGCACTAGTGAAATCTCACATTAAAGTCCAGACCTCGAGATTAAAAATTACGATTTTTGTCTGTGGTCTATTTACCTGAGAACTTGCTTAGAACTTGAAAACTGCTAATGATGCTGCTGATGCACTCAGCTGCTTCTGATACTGTCTCCGGTGTCTGCTGTTTATGGGCAAAGTTGCCTAGGAATTTTTGTTTTTTAAGCTGCATAGGCTGCTCAAAATTGCAAATGCTTGACTGAGAGACTTGACTGAAAAGTGCTTTCAAGTGAGACTATGGAACGACCGAAAGATCATTCAGAAATTGGATCAAAGGAAGGACAACGGCATTTTATCGCTGGTCTGGTTCAACTTGGAAAGAAGCCATGCGATATCGCTCGGGACCTGAACCAGGCATTTGGAGATCAGGCACTATCGCAAGCGCGGGTTTATGCTCACTGCAAGGCGTTCCGCGAGGGTGCTACAGGATGTGGTGACGCGCCGAGGTCAGGTCGCCCCCGCACGTCAACGGATGACAACAGCAAACAGATTGTCCGTGATTACCTCTGCGCCAATCCTTCTGCCACATTGCGTGAAGTTGAGGAGGTCTGTAGCATCTCCATTGCTTCTGTGAGCCGCATCCTCAAGGAAATAAACTGGTCGAGAGTCTGTGCCAAGTGGGTGCCGCGTGAGTTGACCCTGGACCACAAAAGAAAGCGAATTCAATGTGCAACGGAGAACTTGCAGTTGTGGCAGCAACTTGGTGATCAGGAGTTTAAACGACTTCTCATCAGTATTGATGAGACACCACTGCCAATGTTTAATCCACTGACTAAGCAGCTGTCCATGCAGTGGGGGCCCAGGGGCCGTCAGCCGCACACAAAGCCAATGAAGTCGGCATGGACACGCAACATCATGTGCACCATGTGGTTTGAGGCCTGTGGGGTTCTGATGGTCGACTACCTGCCAGACAAGGCCACCATCAATGCTGCATACGTGCAAGATCAAGTTGCTCGTCTGCGTGAAGTCATCCTCCAGAAGCGACGCATCATGCGCGCCAGGCCCTTCATCTTGTGGGACAACGCTCGCCCTCACGTCGCCGCGGCCACCACAAGGAAAGTGGAAGAGCTCGGCTTTCGGCTGCTTAATCATCCAACTTATTCACCAGACCTCGCCATTGCTGACTTTCACTTGTTTGGAGTAATGAAGAAGCCCATGCGAGGTCGCGTCTTCACCAGTCGACAGGAAGTCATTGCGGCGGCCAACGAATCTCTCCATGCGCTGCCTGCGAGTTTTTGGGGGGAGGGAATCGACAAACTGCTGCATCGCTATGAGAAATGTATCCAGCTCGATGGCAGCTTTGTGGAGCGTGCTGAAATCGCTGAAGAAATGGACGAAGGCGCTGATTTTTGACACAACAAACACGTTCACCTGTTCACTATTTTCCACAGACAAAAATCGTAATTTTTAATCTCGAGGTCTGGACTTCAATGTGCGATTTCACTGGTGCATGTAGACCGACAGGGTTGCAACTGAAGCTGTGTGCTGTCCATATTTGCAAAATTATCGGGTAAAAATTTCAAGTTAAAAAGTTTATCCATTAAAAAGTTATGACTAAATTCTCGTTACTTTTGAAACACCCCTCGTATGTTTCTGTCGTTAACACGTGCTTGCAGATACGAATTCGCCTTCCCATCATCCTTTAGGATCTCTCAGTTCTAGAACAGGTTCAAATTCTCACAGTTCTAGAACAGGTTCAAAATCTCACAGTTCTAGAACAGGTTCGAAATCTCACAGTTCTAGAACAGGTTCAAATTCTCACAGTTCTAGAAAAGGTTCAAAATCTCACAGTTTTAGAACAGGTTCGAAATCTCACAGTTCTAGAACAGGTTCGAAATCTCACAGTTCTAGAACAGTTTCGAAATCTCACAGTTCTAGAACAGGTTCAAAATCTCACAGTTTTAGAACAGGTTCGAAATCTCACAGTTCTAGAACAGGTTCGAAATCTCACAGTTCTAGAACAGTTTCGAAATCTCACAGTTCTAGAACAGGTTCAAAATCTCACAGTTTTAGAACAGGTTCAAAATCTCACAGTTCTAGAACAGGTTCGAAATCTCACAGTTCTAGAACAGGTTCGAAATCTCACAGTTCTAGAACAGGTTCAAAATCTCACAGTTTTAGAACAGGTTCGAAATCTCACAGTTCTAGAACAGGTTCAAAATCTCTCGGTTCTAGAACAGGTTCAAAATTTCACAGTTATAGAACAGGTTCGAAATTTCACAGTTATAGAACAGGTTCGAAATTTCACAGTTCTAGAACAGGTTCGAAATTTCACAGTTATAGAACAGGTTCAAAATCTCTCAGTTCTAGAACAGGTTCAAAATCTCACATTTCTAGAACAGGTTCAAAATTTCACAGTTATAGAACAGGTTCGAAATTTCACAGTTCTAGAACAGGTTCGAAATTTCACAGTTCTAGAACAGGTTCGAAATTTCACAGTTATAGAACAGGTTCGAAATTTCACAGTTATAGAACAGGTTCAAAATTTCACAGTTATAGAACAGGTTCGAAATTTCACAGTTATAGAACAGGTTCGAAATTTCACAGTTATAGAACAGGTTCAAAATTTCACAGTTATAGAACAGGTTCGAAATCTCACATTTCTAGAACAGGTTCAAAATTTCTTAGTTTTAGAACAGGTTCGAAATCTCACAGCTAGAACAGGTTTAAAATCTCACAGCTAGAACAGGTTTAAAATCTCACAGCTAGAGCAGGTTTCGTTGATAAAATTCAACTGTCAGCTGTAAGTTAGTGGCATACAGATCCCATAATTCCAAATCTCCCAAACTAATTAGTCTCCTGTGCCCGTTTGTTGCAGAATCTGGTGTTTGACACCTGCGATGCTCTAAGTAGCAACCTGCCGCCTAGCAGCATCGGCTCGTCGTCGCGCCGACGTCAGGCCGAACCGTTGACTCCCCAGCAGCAGCAGCAGCAGCAGCAGCAGGTGAATGGCGCTGCGTCAACTGCCATCGATGACGAAGCTGCGGCAAACCTTAGGCTGAGCGGCCTTGACGATCTCGACCCTCTCGATGATGTCCCCGACATGCCGCTGCGTCGTCTAGATTCATCTCTGCCGATGCGTCGTCTGGTGGCTCCGACAGCCAGTCAGGAAGCTGACGATGATCTGCGCAGTTGCGTGCGAACCCCGCCAGTGCTGAATAGCCCGACTAAGTCTGTTGGTGGCGATGATGCTGTCAGAGCTTGACTAGTAACTCAATGACGTTTCAACTTTACACCGTTGTGAAACTAACAATGGTTAAATTGTCCTGCTAAATGCTCACAATGAGTTCGTTTAAAGTTGAAAGGTTTAACAAATGGTCTATCAGCATCATTGCCTACAGTATATCTATTTGAGTTATTCGTTGTAAGTTTTAATTATTACGAACGCATACTTGAATAACAGTTTTCTCCCACAACCCGCTAAAAACTCGGGATGTTTCCAGTTGGAATCTGCGGTGTTTCCAGAAAAAGAAACTGCCGAACGCTGGAAACATACCAATCGGATGATTCCATGCTTAGAATCTACCCAACTGGGCGTTTTCTCGGTGCTTCTTGGTGGCGAAATGGAATCACCCAAAGAATCCTCCAGTTCGGAAGATTCCATGCTCAGAAACCGCCGAGGAATCGCCCGTAAATAATTCTCTGGTTGTCCCATGGGCCACTGGTTCGGGTGATTCTTCGGCGGTTTCCGCACAATTTACGGTTACATCGGCTGCTTCCTGGGTGGTTTCTTTAACTCTTGCGAGATAGGGGGGATTTTGGTAGATTCCACTCCTATTTTGCACAAAAAACCCGCCGAAGAAGCAGCCGAATTTTTTTACAGGGAATATACTCAAACGCCTAGTCTTCACTGTTGCGCAAATTTGCAATATTATAAAGTTTATTTTTAACGTTTCTGTCACCCGTTGATATATCTCTACTTTTGTCGCTGCGTAGTCAAGTTTTATTGATAAATTATCATTTTCACAATATAAATCAATGTTTCATTTAATCGCTAATTAGTTTCCCGTTGTGATTTTTTTAAAGGCAATCATTTTAATAAACATTTATATTATTGGTTTATTTTTGAATGCCCGCCAGTTTTCATGTTTGTTATTGTGAACTGAGTAAAATTTCATGCGAGACAATCAATATTATACTTGAATTTCTGTAATTTAAACCATAAATCATACTACTGCCAATTTTTGTAGTAGTAATTAATTCTGCTTGCATACTATTTTGCTACTGTCAGTAGTGTGCACAATGCTTTATTTCGCAGCTTCTACTCTCACACTATTGTTATTAGTGTTAGCCAGTTTTTGTGTTTTTTTTGCTTTTGCTTTTTTCTAATGCAGCTGCCTAGTTTACAGGGGCATTATTGCAACATATATAAAATATTATATCTAGTCGGTTGATAATGCTCTCTGTGTTTTTAAGTAAATGATCATTAAGCAATTGGCTTCGTCATAATAAGTTAATATACAAGTTGAAATATGTAATAATGCTGCTTCATAAAATATTCACATTTTAAAGAGACGATAAAGGAACACATAGTTATGTGTTTAAAAATTTGTTTTAAAAATATAATATTCTGTATGGCAGTATCAGTAAAGTATAGGCCACAAAATAACGCCTTGCTTTTTAGGCCTGCAATGTTAATTAACAATTTATATTAAATCGAGATCAGCTCTGGTTAAAAATTAAAAAAGCCTTGTGATTTATTTATTCGTTTAAAGGTGTGACAATATGGGGTCAAAGCGTAAAACATGTGAAATTTCAAGAGTGACAATGGGAGTGACAGTGAGTTCTAGAGTGAAACTGTAAGTGACTCTGTCACAGTTTAAGAGTGAAAAGGAGAGTGACAGTTCAAGAGTGAATATGAGAGTGACAGTTCAAGAGTGAAAATGGGAGTGACAGTTTAAGAGTGAATATGGGAGTGACAGTTCAAGAGTGAATATGAGAGTGACAGTTCAAGAGGGAAAATGGGAGTGACAGTTCAAGAGTGAATATGGGAGTGACAGTTCAAGAGTGAATATGGGAGTGACAGTTCAAGAGTGAAAATGGGAGTGACAGTTCAAGAGGGAAAATGGGAGTGACAGTTCAAGAGTGAATATGGGAGTGACAGTTCAAGAGTGAAAATGGGAGTGACAGTTTAAGAGTGAATATGGGAGTGACAGTTCAAGAGTGAATATGAGAGTGACAGTTCAAGAGGGAAAATGGGAGTGACAGTTCAAGAGTGAATATGGGAGTGACAGTTCAAGAGTGAATATGGGAGTGACAGTTCAAGAGTGAAAATGGGAGTGACAGTTCAAGAGGGAAAATGGGAGTGACAGTTCAAGAGGGAAAATGGGAGTGACAGTTCAAGAGGGAAAATGGGAGTGACAGTTCAAGAGGGAAAATGGGAGTGACAGTTCAAGAGTGAATATGGGAGTGACAGTTCAAGAGTGAATATGAGAGTGACAGTTCAAGAGGGAAAATGGGAGTGACAGTTCAAGAGTGAAAATGGGAGTGACAGTTCAAAAGTGAATATGGGAGTGACAGTTCAAGAGTGAATATGAGAGTGACAGTTCAAGAGGGAAAATGGGAGTGACAGTTCAAGAGTGAATATGGGAGTGACAGTTCAAAAGTGAAAATGGGAGTGACAGTTCAAGAGTGAATATGGGAGTGACAGTTCAAGAGTGAATATGGGAGTGACAGTTCAAGAGTGAATATGGGAGTGACAGTTGTACGAGATCCTCGTATGGGAGTGATTTTGTATACATGAGGCAGTTTAACAACAAAGGATAAAACACATGCCAGGACAGTGTTTCGGCTGTCGCCCTTCAGTCGCCAATGGCAGGAGAGGCGGCTAACCAAGCGCTGACTGCGGCGGACTTCCTGCCGGCCGCTCCCATCACGGCCTCGCGCAGCATCTCGGCTCCGTCAGGATCATAGCAACCGCCGATGCCGTCAATGCCGCTGACGCCGCCGACGCTGCTGGCAACGCAGCCGTCGATGACGACGCCGCCGATTGTGATGAACGATGCGCTGCGAAAGCCGCCACCCGAGGCGGCGCTGCAAGAGATGGTCAGGCTGATCTTCGTGTCCTTCAGCTGGTCCCGGTGGAGGCGAAACTGAAAGGACTCGTTTATGCGGGCCGACCCGAGGGGTCCGCAGAGGCGCAGCGACGACTGCTTGCTCTCGCTGCGGCCGTCCGGCAGGTAACGCCGCAGACGGATGCAGATGTCTGAGGATTCGGGATGCGGTATCCAGGATCTGGGATGTGGGATCTGGGATGTGGGATCTAGGATGTGGGATTTGGCATGTGGGATCTGGGATTCGGGATCCAGGATGTGGGATCTGGGATGTGGGTTCCGGGATTTGGGATCCGGATCTGAGATCTGGGATTCGGGTAGGCTTGGAAGAGCATTCTTATCGAAAATTACTGAATACCTGTTTAGTTCAGAGATTTGACTCGAAAAAAATATTGGTAATCTATATTAGCAAACGAGCGATTCGATGATAATTTAGATGATCCTTAACAGCGTGCCTGCATTAATCCTAAGATGGATTTTATGCTCAGATGCTCAGAAATTTACGGTGTGCCGATATTGCATTTGAATATTTATTAGTGGTTATTGTTGAGTCCACGTCTGACAAAGAATTGAAAATGTTGATTTAAAACAAATTGATTTGTTAGAAGTGCATGGCTGGAACTGTAGAACTGTATTGTAAATTAAAATTTCTGCCAAATGAGGGTTACTTTGTGCGTGCTGCGCTAGAGATCTTGAAGCACGTTCTGTTAGTTCAGAATTGATACTTATTCTCAAAACTACTCACTGAGAACTGTCGTGAGAGAATAGTTATCCCAACTGACTAGTTATCCCAACTGACTAGTTATCCCAACTGACTAGTTATCCCAACTGACTAGTTATCCCAACTGACTAGTTATCCCAACTGACTAGTTATCCCAACTGACTAGTTATCCCAACTGACTAGTTATCCCAACTGACTAGTTATCCCAACTGACTAGTTATCCCAACTGACAAGTTATCCTAACTAATAATTCTACCTTTATTCTGGCACTCTTTGATTTGCCGCGCCTCGTTGACGGTGATGACCAGTCGCTCCAGCTCCTCGTAGAAGGTGCAGGAAATGTGCAAGAGACCAACGCTCATGTCGGCTACTGCGGCGGACTTCGTTGCTGTGAATCTGCGCTGTTGAGTCGGACTGCTCAAATCTCGCCAGGCGGTGATCGGTACTCCGCACTCGGCCTTGCTCAGTCCGAGCTCGCGCATTGTGAATAGGGCCTGGCCCAGCGGTTTCTGACGTCCGTCAGGCCAGGTGTCTCTGGCTGTGAAGCGAATGCTGCACTTATTTAGAAAGTCTTTGTCCACCTGCGCGTGGGAGAGAATCGCTTGAATGGAATGCCAATTCGTGCGCGGTAAACTGTAATGTGCAAAATTCTATCGTCTGGCTGTACATAATGTATTCTGTTAACTGTTATGTTTAAATTGTAAGATGTAACATTGAGGGTATATAACTGTAATCCACTTGCTGTGAACTGTAATCTGTTGGCTGTAAACTGTAATCCACTGCTGTGAACTGTAATCTGTTGGCTGTAAATTGTAAACTGATGGTTGTAAACTGTAATATGTTAGCTGTGAACTGTAATCTCTTGGCTGTA
This sequence comes from Macrostomum hystrix, assembly GCA_950097015.1. Taxonomy (NCBI): domain Eukaryota; kingdom Metazoa; phylum Platyhelminthes; family Macrostomidae; genus Macrostomum; species Macrostomum hystrix. The sequence goes on from CATNEN010000038.1 coordinate 20,721,788, forward strand.
AACTGTAATGTGCTGGCTTTGAACTGTAATCTGCAGGATTTAAACTGTAATCTTTGAGCTGTAGGCTGTAATATCTAGACTGTAAGCTGTAGTCTAAAAATGGGCTAGAAAAAATGTAAACTGTTAACTGCAGTCTTTAAACAATGATGAGTAAACTCAAAGTGCGAAAATGAAATGTTTTTGCTGTAAAATGTCAAATTTAGTCGCGATGAGTTTAATCGGTACATATCAAACTTCAGGCCTACGAAAGGTTTCATCATTTTTCAATGGTAAAACATTCGCTATAGAACACTTGCTATAGACCCGAACTAGTCATTGAACTGGCCCACTTATCCGCAATGTTAGATTATCCGACCAATTATCTAGTCTAGATCAATCAGTCAGAATTGCCTGGCCTGGCGTTTCTTAGAATTCCACCGAGTTCTACTTTCTGGAAAGATGCAACAACTGGCCAATCGCGTGCCAGCTAACCCACGAAAAATTTGACAATTCCTATCAATCACCTGACTCAATTGCAACGAAATAAATGTCTAGAATTTTAATAAAGATTGTCAGATGTCCTGGATGACCTCGGACAGCTTAAGATGGCACTAAATTTAACCAATTTTATCATTAAAGAACTGATTTGCGTTTTGGTAATCGGATTTGAGTTTTGGTCATTGGATTTGAGTTTTAGCCATTGGATTTGAGTTTTGGTCATTGGATTTGAGTTTTGGTCATTGGATTTGAGTTTTAGCCATTGGATTTGAGTTTTTGTCTTTGGATTTGAGTTTTGGTCATTGGATTTGTGTTTTGGTCATTGGATTTGAGTTTTGGTCATTGGATTTAAGTTTTGGTCATTGGATTTGAGTTTTGGTCATTGGATTTGAGTTTTGGTCATTGGATTTAAGTTTTGGTCATTGGATTTGAGTTTTGGTCATTGGATTTGAGTTTTAGCCATTGGATTTGAGTTTTAGCCATTGGATTTGAGTTTTAGCCATTGGATTTGAGTTTTGGTCATTGTATTTGAGTTTTAGCCATTGGATTTGAGTTTTGGTCATTGGATTTGAGTTTTGCTCATTGGATTTGAGTTTTAGCCATTGGATTTGAGTTTGGTCATTGAATTTATGTTTTGGTCATTGGATTTGTGTTTTGGCCATTGGATTTGAGTTTCGGTCATTGGATTTGAGTTTTGGTCATTGGATTTAAGTTTTGGTCATTGGATTTGAGTTTTGGTCATTGGATTTGAGTTTTAGCCATTGGATTTGAGTTTTGGTCATTGGATTTGAGTTTTGGTCATTGGATTTGAGTTTTAGCCATTGGATTTGAGTTTTGGTCATTGGATTTGTGTTTTGGTCATTGGGTTTGAGTTTCGGTCATTGGATTTGAGTTTTGGTCATTGGATTTGAGTTTTAGCCATTGGATTTGAGTTTTGGTCATTGGATTTGTGTTTTGGTCATTGGGTTTGAGTTTCGGTCATTGGATTTAAATTTTAGTGGGATTTGAGTTTTGGTCATTTAATTCGTATTTTGGTCATCGGATTCAAGTTTTGGTCATTTGACTTGAGTTTTGGTCATTGAATTAGAGTTTTGGTCATTTGATCCGAGTTTTGGTCATTAGATTCTAGTAATTTTTGTCATATTTCAGTTTTGCTCATCGGATTCGAGGCTTCAGTTCAAATTTAAGACTTTTGGCGATTGCTTTACAGTTCTTAGTCATCGGATACGAAGTTAAATAGAACCTGAGCGGCATCCAATGTGCCTGACATTATTAACTGACGCACTTAGGCGACTACTGCAGGCAACGATAGCCAACTCACGTCGAACACGAAGGTCTCATTCACATCCGGGTCGTTGCTACCCTTGCGCACCTTGGTGCAGCAAACCCGGTTGCAGAGCGGCGGCAATTCCACGGCGAAGCTGGCTGAGCAGGCCAGGCCGGAGTAGCGCCTCGCCTTGCTGTACAAATTTCTGGCCTTCAGGACGGCCACCTCGAGCTTGGATTCTTTGGCTAGGAATCGAACTCGAAACCACAGGCGACCAATGTGATCCTCGGTCACTTCGTATAGTTCTTCCTGATCAAAGTTCAAATACAGGCTGGGCTCGATTCGCCCTACATCATTGCGCTCGGCTGAGCGACGACTCAACCTAGTGATGACGAAGAGGACCTCCTTGCCGACTGCTGGCGACGGGGGCGCCGCGCGGTAAACGGGGCCCGTCGACGGACTGACTGAGGAGTGAGCGACTGAACTCTGCGGCGACTGCATAACACGGCCTGAGATGGGATTGGATTCGAATTTTGGTCATTTGAATCGAGTTATGGTCATTTGAATCGAGTTATGGTCATTTGAATCGAGTTATGGTCATTTGAATCGAGTTATGGTCATTTGAATCGAGTTATGGTCATTTGAATCGAGTTATGGTCATTTGATTCCAGTTATGGTCATTTGAATCGAGTTATGGTCATTTGAATCTAATTATGGTCATTTAAATCGAGTTATGGTCATTTGAATCGAGTTATGGTCATTTGAATCGAGTTATGGTCATTTGAATCTAATTATGGTCATTTAAATCGAGTTATGGTCATTTGAATCTAATTATGGTCATTTGAATCGAGTTATGGTCATTTGAAACGAGTTATGGTCATTTGAATCGAGTTATGGTCATTTGAATCGAGTTATGGTCATTTGAATCGAGTTATGGTCATTTGAATCGAGTTATGGTCATTTGAATCGAGTTATGGTCATTTGCATCGAGTTATGGTCATTTGAATCTAATTATGGTCATTTGAATCGAGTTATGGTCATTTGAATCGAGTTATGGTCATTTGAATCTAATTATGGTCATTTGAATCGAGTTATGGTCATTTGAATCGAGTTATGGTCATTTGAATCGAGTTATGGTCATTTGCATCGAGTTATGGTCATTTGAATCTAATTATGGTCATTTGAATCGAGTTATGGTCATTTGAATCGAGTTATGGTCATTTGAATCGAGTTATGGTCATTTGAATCGAGTTATGGTCATTTGAATCAAGTTATGGTCATTTGAATCTAGTTTTAGTCATTGGATTCTAAACATAATATCCTTTCACTTACCTTCGGACGTAGGAGCTGTTGTTTTGATTTGAGCTGGGAATGCGCAAATTCGTTTTTTTCAACAATTTTAAATGTTAGTGGAGGGCTTGCGGTTCTCAAATTTTAGATAAACTTGCTTTTCTCTGCAGGCCTTACTTAATTGGCCTCTTTGGCTAATAAATTTGATTGGCTGTGATGCACTGCACTGGCTGACTCGCATAGAAGAGACTAATATTAATTCTTACTTCTACTACTAAATCTAAAAAAGTATACTAATTATAACTAATTAACCAATAACAGTTAATTAATCCTTGTTTAGGAATACTATTGATGCAAGTGATACTACTGCGTCGTACTATCATCGCTATTGTCAATCTAATCGGTCAATCTGATGAGGTTGTAGCCTTGTGGTTAGAGCGTCGGACTCACGACTTAAAGGTCGGGGGTTCGATTCCTGACTCCACTTGAACAATTTTTGTCCTTTAGCAAGACACTTAACCTGCATTGCTTCAGTTCACCCGGCTGTTAAATGGGTCCCAGCACTAGCTGGGATAAGTCGTTTTGAATGTCTAAATTATCATTTATATTGACGAAAGCTATACTAATTTGTAGTGGTACTACTACGTTACTACTACTGCTAGTAATACTACTGCAGTAATACTGCCTACTACTAATGGTAGTAAATACTACACTACTGCTTAATAAAGTAAAATTCTGAAATCAATTAATTTTTATTTATACAACAAGCAATTGTACTCGTCAATCTGAATTGTTGCACTTTGAAGCGAAGCAACAAACTGCATCCAATTATAGTCTATGGCCAATCTTGCTGTCTGAAAAATGTGATTAGATAAGAAAACTGTTTTAGCAGCGCGGCGAATTTTAGTTTGAAGAGGGCCAGTCAAAGAAGGTGTGAAATTATCGCGGCAATCAAGTCCACAAGGCCTAACAGACTGAAATGTCGACCAAAAACTTACCGGAGCACTGTGACAACTCTGACTGTGCCTGGCAGTTTCCCAATGCATCAATGTCCTCCGCCACCGATAGTAAATCGTACGCCAAGCGCTGGGGAACAAAGCCGGGATTCTTGGATCCATTTCATGTAGCCTATCAGTGCGTCAAGCGTCTTAAAGCCGCCACCTTTGTCAATATCGCCTACGGTTCAAAGAATAAGGAGACCACCGATAAGAGCCGGCTGAGCCCCGGACTGCAGATCTACTTGGGCCGGCTGGTTTCGGATGACCAGGTATGGTGAAGGATGGGGATTCTGAGGTGTTGGGATGGGGATTCTGTGGTTTTGGGATTGGGATTGTGAGGTGTTGGGATTGGGATTGTGACGTGTTGGGATTGGGATTCTGTGGTGTTGCGATGGGGATTCTGTGGTGTTGGGATGGGGATTCTGTGGTGTTGCGATGGGGATTGTGAGGTGTTGGGATTGGGATTGTGAGGTGTTGCGATGGGGATTGTGAGGTGTTGGGATTGGGATTGTGAGGTGTTGGGATGGGGATTGTGAGGTGTTGCGATGGGGATTGTGAGGTGTTGCGATGGGGATTGTGAGGTGTTGGGATGGGGATTCTGTGGTGTTGCGATGGAGATTCTGTGGTGTTGGGATGGGGATTCTGTGGTGTTGCGATGGGGATTGTGAGGTGTTGGGATTGGGATTGTGAGGTGTTGCGATGGGGATTGTGAGGTGTTGGGATTGGGATTGTGAGGTGTTGGGATGGGGATTGTGAGGTGTTGCGATGGGGATTGTGAGGTGTTGCGATGGGGATTCTGTGGTGTTGGGATGGCGATTCTGTGGTGTTGGGATTGGGATTGTGAGGTGTTGGGATGAGGATTCTGTGGTGTTGGGATGGCGATTCTGTGGTGTTGGGATGGGGATTCTGTGGTGTTGGGATTGGGATTCTGAGGTGTTGGGATTGGGATTGTGAGGTGTTGGGATGGGGATTCTGTGGTGTTGGGTTGGGGATTCTGTGGTGTTGGGATGGGGATTCTGTGGTGTTGGGATTGGGATTGTGAGGTGTTGGGATGAGGATTCTGTGGTGTTGGGATGGGGATTCTGTGGTGTTGGTTTTGGGATTCTGTGGTGTTGGGATGGGGATTCTGTGGTGTTGGGATGGGGATTCTGTGGTGTTGGTTTTGGGATTCTGTGGTGTTGGGATGGGGATTCTGTGGTGTTGGTTTAGGGATTCTGTGGTGTTGGGATGGGGATTCTGTGGTGTTGGTTTAGGGATTCTGTGGTGTTGGGATGGGGATTCTGTGGTGTTGGGATGGGGATTCTGTGGTGTTGGTTTAGGGATTCTGTGGTGATGGGATGGGGATTCTGTGGTTTTGGGATGGGATAGAAGAAATAAATGTTTGTGCCTGTGCTGATTACATCAGCTGCTGTGTCGGAACTTTTAGATTTAGGATAACTCAATGTCCCAATTCGATAGTCGTAGATAAATGACCTACTTAAATATTTACCCATTCATTCAAACCGAATCTTCCAACTCAAGGTGAGCGATGACGTTAAGGAGCACATCGTCAGTGGCTCAGCTGAAAATTTGACAGCCGTTATTCGCAAGTACCAATCCCTGGAGCAGGTACTGCTGTTCCTATTGAAGTACCTGAAAGAGCGCGGACCGCTTGTCAAGTTCAAGTACAACAATCAAGATATGCTAGAAAAAGTTGTGCTCAACCCACGCTACCTAGTTTCCACCTTCATGACCACCCTGTGCGAATTCGAGCTGGAATTTCACTCGACAGTCGTCATCGGCGACTATCTCAATTACTTACTCTTCGTGGCCTTCGCTCACGATCTGTTCTGGATCAAGGACCTCCTGGCCGAAGTCTGGGGCCCGCTGCTAATCGAATTTGTCAACGTCGGCTTGGCCAATTCCGAGCCGATGAATGAGAAACAGAAACGTGATAATATCAGAGTGATCACTTTGCGACTATTGGAGACCATTCCGTGGGGGAGACTAAAGAGCGCCGAAAATATGAAGATTACTATGAATCCTCAGGTCAGTATAGCGAGTTGTCTGCTTTATTAAATTTATTTACAGGTATGCTGCACATCTTCAAAGACAAAACTGGACCTCTTCAAAGACAAAACTGGACCTCTTCAAAGACAAAACTGGACCTCTTCAAAGACAAAACTGGACCTCTTCAAAGACAAAACTGGACCTCTTCAAAGACAAAACTGGACCTCTTCAAAGACAAAACTGGACCTCTTCAAAGACAAAACTGGACCTCTTCAAAGACAAAACTGGACCTCTTCAAAGACAAAACTGGACCTCTTCAAAGACAAAACTGGACCTCTTCAAAGACAAAACTGGACCTCCTCAAAGACAAAACTGGACCTCTTCAAAGACAAAACTGCACCTCTTCAGAGACTGCATCTGAAGGCTGCGTAACGGCTGTTCAGTCCATGGACTGGGGGAACGCTACACCCCGCCCTAACTAACACAACTGTACCTCTCTTCAAAAACAAACTTAGCACGTTTCACTCTCGCATCAAAGTCCTTGAGCTCGAATCCTTGGCGAGGCTAAATTCATTTGTCTTATAATTTACGCTCTTAGGGTGCCGACCCCACGAGGCACCCCAAAAGAGTCAGGGAAGATGTTGACACCTGTGTGCCTGTGTGAGTCAGTGGAATGGCAGAATTGCCTCCTCGCTGGCTGCAGTTCTACGTGTCACCAAAATGTCCCAGTGCCCACAACCGTTAACCGCCCCCCCGCACCTATTCAGGTGAACGACTCCAACATGAAGCGCAAAGTAACGGAGACTGCAAATGAAATTAGCCGACTGACCACCAAGCCGTTGAACCAAGTGACGCTACTGTCCGTGGACTCGCAAAGCAGTCTCAGCAGCATTATTAGCCTATTGGGCGACCTAGAAAATAAATCATCAGCGGTTGCCGGAGCTTCAAATGTGAATGAAGCAGCCGCGATCGCCGACCCGGAGGCAGCCCAGCTTGAGAAGAAACCAGTCGAAGAGGAAGAGAAGGCCGCCAAGAACGCCGTCGCCGACCAGAAGAACAAGGACTCGAGCGCCCAGAATGACTGCTCAAATAAGTTACTAGAGAAGCCCGCCCGGAAGGGTTGCAAGAAGGGTTGTCACGCGTATTGACGAAGTAGGGCATTGAGTTCGGGCACAAGTTGACTGTTAAACTATAATTTAAAATTCACTGTAATGTGTTTTATCATCAAGAGAAAAAATATTACTCTAAAAATACGTTTTTTTGGGGATCATTCATTTTCCAGACATTGGCGAAGATTTTCGCATCAATTTCGGTAATCTTGAATTCTACGAATGTTCACTGTCACTATCGGGTTGTAAAACTCTGTCACAGTTATCTTTTTAGTGTACTCAAATGAAAAAATTGGCTCTTCAAGCACAATGCCGAGCTGAAAGCCCTATTTAAATATATTTGCGTTTTTACCCACTGCTATTTATAACAAAGTCACATTTAGCTTGCGTTATTCGTATTTTTAATACTAAATCCACAACCAACCAACACTGGATCCACAACCAACCAATATTTAATTCACAACCAACAAACACTGGATCCACAACCAACCAACACTGGATCCACAACCAACCAACACTGGATCCAAAACCAAGCAAGACTGGATCCACAACCAACCAACACTGGATCCACAACCAACCAACACTGGATCCACAACCAACCAACACTGGATCCACAACCAACCAATATTTAATTCACAACCAACAAACACTGGATCCACAACCAACCAACACTGGATCCACAACCAACCAACACTGGATCCACAACCAACCAACACTGGATCCACAACCAACCAACACTGGATCCACAACCAACCAACACTGGATCCACAACCAACCAACACTGGATCCACAACCAACCAACACTGGATCCACAACCAACCAACACTGAATCCACAACTAAACAACACTGGATCCACAACTAAACAACACTGGATCCACAACCAAGCAAGACTGGATCCACAACCAACCAACACTGGATCCACAACCAACCAATATTTAATTCACAACCAATCAACACTGGATCCACAACCAACCAACACTGGATCCACAACCAACCAATATTTAATTCACAACCAACCAACACTGAATCCACAACTAAACAACACTGAATCCACAACCAACCAACACTGAATCCACAACTAAACAACACTGAATCCACAACTAAACAACACTGGATCCACAACCAAGCAAGACTGGATCCACAACCAACCAACACTGGATCCACAACCAACCAATATTTAATTCACAACCAATCAACACTGGATCCACAACCAACCAACACTGGATCCACAACCAACCAATATTTAATTCACAACCAACCAACACTGCAGGATCCACAACCAACCAATATTTAATTCACAACCAACCAACACTGGATCCACAACCAACCAATATTTAATTCACAACCAACCAACACTGGATCCACAACCAACCAACACTGGATCCACAACCAAGCAAGACTGGATCCACAACCAACCAACACTGGATTCACAACCAACCAATATTTAATTCACAACCAACCAACACTGGATCCACAACCAACCAACACTGGATCCACAACCAAGCAAGACTGGATCCACAACCAACCAACACTGGATCCACAACCAACCAATATTTAATTCACAACCAATCAACACTGGATCCACAACCAACCAACACTGGATCCACAACCAATCAAAATTTAATTCACAGCCAACCAAAATTTAATTCACAACCAACCTATATTCGATCCAGAACAAATAAATCGACAACCATTCAAAATTTTAAGCATAACTCGCCCCAAAAGTAACCTAGTAATAATAATAATAATAATAAAAATAATAATAATAATAATAATAATAATTGCAGGAGAGCTGCGGGCAATGGCACATCATTTGGTGACACTAGACACGCAGCCAGCGAGGAGGCAATTCTGCCCATTTCGCTGACTCCTGAGCACACACGCACACAGATAATGTACGCAGGCACACGCTCTCACAGGTGAGTACATCTGCCCTGACTTTCTCATCGTCAGGCAGTGTACACTATCACTGTGCCTTGGAGGTTGGTCCTCAATGGCGAAAATTGCACGACAAGCCGCCAAGCCTTCTCTCCGCGGCTGCGCCCCAAATAAATGTGGCCTCGCCGTGGAATCGAACTTAGGGACCTTGGTGCGAAAGGCAAACGCGATAACCGCTCTGCCACCGACCCCCTAAAAGGAACCTAATTTTAACACTGCAACGGCTGAAAATATGGAACTCTTGAAACACGGAGTTACCGTGAAGCACTGAGGTACACACACTCGTTGAAGCGAGTTTACTTCTAGCTAGGATGAGATATTTCTAAGGTGAATTTCAGCATTCACATTTTGCTTGTTCTCACCACCATTGGCCGATCTGGACAAAAAATAATAAACGAGAAAGCAAAAGACTAAGTTACCAATAAAGCAGAAGAATAAGGTTTCAAAAGCAGTCTCATTTATCGCTATCTGGCTTGTTGGGCACATTCCATTTCTCGAGTAGAGGCCAAACTGATCTGCAAAAATTAGTGACGAACTAATTGTTACCGGTTTAAACTACTTACAGTAGCTTGAAAGCACTTTGAAATTAAGTATTCATTTCAAAGACTGAATTGTGAATTAATAAAAACTAATGAATTAATGAATGAATGAATGAATGAAATAATTAATTAATTAATTTGTTAATTAATTAATTAATTATTAAATAAATAAATGATTGAATGAATGAATGAATGAATAAATGAATTAATTAATGAATTAATTAATGAATGAATGAATTAATTAATTAATTAATAAATGAATGATTGAATGAATTAATTAATTATTAAATAAATGAATGATTGAATGAATGAATGAATGAATGAATGAATGAATGAATGAATGAACGAATGAATGAATGATTGAATGAATGAATGAATGAATGAATGAATGAATGATTGAATGAATGAATGAATGAATGAATGAATGAATGAATGAATGAATGAATGAATGAATGAATGAATGAATGATTGAATGAATGAATGAATGAATGAATTAATTAATTAATTAATTAATGATTGAATAAACGAATGAATTAATGAATGAATGAATTAATTAATTAATTAATGATTGAATTAACGAATGAATGAATGAAGGAATGAATGAATGAATTAATTAATTAATTAATGATTGAATAAACGAATGAATGAATGAATGAATGAATTTATGATGAATGATGAAGAATCACTCCTCGTCCTCACTTGTAAATCTCGTACAGTGTGTCGTCATTCTTCTTGACTACGACATCTTTCTGCTCGGCAGTGAGACTGGAACCGAGCGACTCCTTGAAGCTGCTGAGGTACACGTCCCACAGGCTGCAGTGTTGTTTTAGCTCTTCTATCAGCGTCGTGAGGTCCTTGCTCTGACTGCGGTCAGCTCGCTGGCGCCGGTGAATAGCCGGGCTGATGCAGCGAATGGAGTCTGCATGGCAACAAAGGACGGTGGAATGCTCACGTTAGCCAAACTTGAGATGTCTCACCTTTCCTCTGTCTCATCACTCCTGTCTATTCTAGAATCTCTATTCTATAGGAATCTCCATCCTAGAGTGGTGAGTGGCAGAGCGGTTAACGCGTTTGCCTCTCACACCAAGAAAGGTCCCTGAGCTCGATTCCGCGGCGAGGCCACATTCACTTGGGGTGCAGCCGCGGAGAGAATCTTGGCGTCTTGCCGTGCAATTTACGTCCTTGAGGGCCAACCTCCAAGGAACAGTGAAGGTGTACACTGCCTGACGATGAGAAAGTCAGAGCAGATGTACACACCTGTGTGAGCGTATGCCTGCGTACAGTATCTGTGTGCGTGTGTACTTAGGAGTCAGTGGAATGGGCAGAATTGCCTCCTCGCTGGCTGTGGGTCTAGTGACACCAAATGATGTGCCATTGCCCGCAGCCCTCCTGCGATTGTTAATATCAATCAATCTCTTTCTCCAGTCTAACATCTATCCTGTCTAACACCTCTCCTGTCTAACATCTCTCCTGTCTAACACCTCTTCTGTCTAACATCTATCCTGTCTAACACCTCTCCTGTCTAACACCTCGCCTGTCTAACACATCGCCTGTCTAATGCCTCTCCCGTCTTATATTTATCCTGTCTAACATCTGTCCTGTCTACCATTTATCCTGTCTAACACCTCTCCTGTCTAACATCTCTCCTGTCTAACATCTCTCCTGTCTAACATCTCTCCTGTCTAACATCTCTCCTGTCTAACACCTCTCCTGTCTACCATCTCTCCTGTCTACCATCTCTCCTGTCTACCATCTATCCTGTCTAACACCTCTCCTGTCTACCATCTCTCCTGTCTACCATCTCTCCTGTCTACCATCTATCCTGTCTAACACCTCTCCTGTCTAATACCTCGCCTGTCTAACACATCGCCTGTCTAACACATCGCCTGTCTAACACCTCTCCTGTCTTAAATTTATTCTGTCTAAAATCTCTCCTGTCTAACATCTATCCTGTCTAGCACCTCGCCTGTCTAACACATCTCCTGTCTAACACATCTCCTGTCTAACACATCTCCTGTCTAACACATCTCCTGTCTAACACATCTCCTGTCTAACACATCTCCTGTCCAACACATCTCCTGTCTAACACATCTCCTGTCTCAAACTCAAAACTCACAGTTTAGCCCTCTTGATTTGTACTTCTCCAGTTTCGCGGCCAACTGTCGCTCTCGCTCTTTTTCGCTGGCTGCCGAGGAGGGCGGCACCAGCTGCGACTTATCGATGCCCTTCAGCAGATCGCTGTAGGCAGCCAGCGCCCACTTGACCATCTCCTCAGCGGTTCCCTGTTCGCTACGAATTATTTCGCAGAGGTGGCTATAAAAAGCTTGAGCAATCTTTGGAATCCTGGTGCGCAGCTGCTGCTGCTGTTTCTGCTGTTGTTGCTGCTGCAGCTGCTGCTGCGGTTTCTGCTGTTGTTGTTGCTGCTGCTGCTGCTGCTGTTTCTGCTGTTGTTGTTGCTGCTGCTGCTGCTGCTGCTGCTGTTTCTGCTGTTGTTGCTGCTGCAGCTGCTGCTGCTGCTGTAATCTTCTCGACATAGTCTCACCCTGACGAGTGGACGCGGTAGCTGAAACTGAATAATTGCGATTTCTTGTTGCCATGCTTCGGTAGGAATAAGCTCAATTTAAAAACCCTTAAAAAGTAGAAAATGTTTAGCACTGATGATTAATAATATTGCTATTCTTTTAATTTACAATATTCTCCAGAGTAGATAAGCGAGTTCATCTTCTCTTTACGAGGGGCGCATTTCTAGATTAGATTACTGTCTATGGCCAATCATCGTTCCAATAAAGCTCTCTACATTTTTGGCTTCAGGTAGTATCTTTAATTGCTTTGCATATTTCAGCAACCTTTCAGGGACTTAAAAATTTTTAAAGGTATCTAGGTTGCTGACATTCTCTCCAAGTAGCTGACATTCTCTCCAAGTCGCTGACATTCTCTCATAGTAGCTGACATTCTCTCATAGTAGCTGACATTCGCTAATAGTAGCTGAAATTCGCTAATAGTAGCTGACATTCTCTTCTAGTAGCTGACATTCTCTCATAGTAGCTGACATTCTCTCCAAGTAGCTGACATTTTCTCCAAGTAGTTGACATTCTCTCATAGTAGCTGACATTCGCTAATAGTAGCTGACATTCTCTCATAGTAGCTGACATTCTCTCCAAGTAGCTGAAATTCTCTCCAAGTAGCTGACATTTTCTCCAAGTAGTTGACATTCTCTCATAGTAGCTGACATTCGCTAATAGTAGCTGACATTCTCTCATAGTAGCTGACATTCTCTCCAAGTAGCTGACATTCTCTCATAGTAGCTGACATTCGCTAATAGTAGCTGACATTCTCTCATAGTAGCTGACATTCTCTCATAGTAGCTGACATTCTCTCCAAGTAGCTGAGATTCTCTCATAGTAGCTGACATTCTCTCATAGTAGCTGACATTCGCTAATAGTAGCTGACATTCTCTCATAGTAGCTGACATTCGCTAATAGTAGCTGACATTCTCTCATAGTAGCTGACATTCTCTCCAACTAGCTGACATTCTCTCATAGTAGCTGACATTCGCTAATAGTAGCTGACATTCTCTCATAGTAGCTGACATTCTCTCCAACTAGCTGACATTCTCTCATAGTAGCTGACATTCGCTAATAGTAGCTGACATTCTCTCATAGTAGCTGACATTCGCTAATAGTAGCTGACATTCTCTCATAGTAGCTGACATTCTCTCCAACTAGCTGACATTCTCTCATAGTAGCTGACATTCGCTAATAGTAGCTGACATTCTCTCATAGTAGCTGACATTCTCTCCAAGTAGCTGACATTCTCTCATAGTAGCTGACATTCGCTAATAGTAGCTGACATTCTCTCATAGTAGCTGACATTCTCTCCAAGTAGCTGACATTCTCTCATAGTAGCTGACATTCGCTAATAGTAGCTGACATTCTCTCATAGTAGCTGACATTCGCTAATAGTAGCTGACATTCTCTCCAAGTAGTTAACATTCTCTCATAGTAGCTGACATTCTCTCATAGTAGCTGACATTTTCTCATAGTAGCTGACATTCGCTAATAGTAGCTGACATTCTCTACAATTAGCTGACATTCTCTCCAAGTAGCTGACATTTTCTCCAAGTAGTTGACATTCTCTCCAGGTAGCTGACATTGTCTTCTAGTAGCTGACATTCTCTCATAGAAGCTGACATTCTCTCTAGGTAGCTGACATTCTCTCATAGAAGCTGACATTCTCTCCAAGTAGCTGGTATTATCTTCTAGTAGCTGACATTCTCTCTAGGTAACTGACATTCTTTCCAGGTAGCTGACATTCTTTCCAGGTAGCTGACATTCTCTCTAGGTAGCTGACATTCTCTCTAGGTAACTGACATTCTCTCAAGGTAGCTGACATTTTCTGGTATATGAAAAGCAAAAATAATATTCGAAGTTATACTGAATATTTATTGGCACTAAAACATTTCACGCAGTAAAATATGTCGTACTTTAATAGGAATACCATTGTATTGTGTCGAAACAATTTCGGCACAATTATTTTAAGCTAAATTACAATTGCCTTGACCTAAACGTCTGTCATAAGAGCTGTGTTTATAAAAAGTTCAAACTTTTGTTTTAATTTTCAAACCCTGCCTTCCAACCCAGCCTGATTACAACTGTCACCATCTAACCAAGGCCATAGGGTCAAGGTCAGCAAAAGGTGATGCCATTGCCGATTGCTATAGAAGTTCAGCATATATGAAATTGTCAAGCTTACATTAGATTTCTCTAAATGCATCACTATTTGATTTAATATGACTTAATCTTCTTAATCAATTAGTTTTTTAGTATTTTATTGATATCTTTGTCTCATTTCTTCGCAAACAATTAAGTCGGCAAAAATATTCAAATTAAAAATTTCGCCGATTTAGCGCGATAGCGATAGATTTATCGTTATTATATCACAAATTAACTGCTTATTTTTCTCGTTACATGTGCGTTATGTTCGCGCCAATTTAAACTGACCTGGTCATTTAATTTACATCGATCGTTTAATAATATTATATTTACCAACCAAATATACATCGTTCAATATTGGCAAAACTGGTATTTTGCCTGAGCGAAAATCTACTACTACCGCGAAAAGCACTTGTTGGCTCGTACTTTTAACTTTCTCAACACTTTCTTAACCAGGGTGGATTTTTCCCCTGAGAATTGTATTAAATTTTTGGGGAAAAATTAGCTGTGAATTTTTCTTTTTGTGCTGCACCCGTACGGAGCAACGCAAGCACTCGAAACTCAAGAACACGGGCCAAATTTTGTTGCGCATCTTCTGAAAAAATCAAGTCGCCAGATCTTCAGACCGTCGAGATATTCAATGTTTCTGGCCGAAGGTCTGATTTTTCCTATAAGAGCTAGTGTATTTCATACACCCCTATATACAAATTTGCACTGCGCCTCAGTGCGGCCTTGCCAGGCCTTCACAATTCATCAGCATGTCACCCGATTGTGCCTGCATCATCTCCGTCTTCGGTGGTCGAATCCATTGATTCCACCTGTTGTATCAATGGATACAACAGGTGGAAATAAGGAACTATGGACACCCTGACGCGAATTTCTCCAATTTCACTGCTCAAGCCAAAATATTAGGCGCAGCTCAACCTCAGTACACCATCGCCTATTCTGTCAACCAATCAGTCACCACTTAACGCTGTCAGCATTCAGGCGCTGCCAAAATAATTACTTGGTATAAAAATGGGCGGCAAAATGGCTTGGTACTCCAACTGTTAATCGCCTAACCCTTTCGTCTGCTAGCCTAGTCTGCTAGTCTACAATTAATTATCGATTTATTTCCTTCCCCCCCAGTGAGCCCCAAGGGTTGTTTCTCTAACCCCTCGTTTGGTCATAGTCAGATTTGCTTAGTGTGGGGCTCAATGTACGCTGTACCCCTGTACATGTATACCCCTCAGCTTACGAGTGTCAATGATTGGGGGCCAATGATTTAGGACCTTTGGCTCGCGCATAAAATCTCTACCACTCTTACTCGTTCAATGACATTGCACAAGAGACATGCTGGGAAATTATTTAAGGTCACAGAAAAGTATACTGAGTTGATGGTAATATTTTATCAGGATATAGTCTACTTCTCGATACTGACATAAAATTAGTGACTGATATACGCTCGTGTTTAGAAGCATATTTTAATTAGCCAATCAATTAGCATTAAGCAGTTTAATTTTAATGATAATATCAGAACAATAGAAATAGAGTTGCCACAGGCGCAGCTGTTGCGCAACGCATCTAAAGGCTTCGTGTCCATCTGTTCAGTCCATGGACTGGGGACATCGCCTAGCGAATTTCTACCCCAGCTGGATGAACTGAATCACTCGGAAACGTATTGCCTTGTACAAACGCGCAAATCAATTATTTTCCCTGGGCTGAGATTCGAACTCCCGACCTCACAGCCAAACCACTGGGCTATAAGTTCCACTTAAGGTAGCTGACTGACAGTCTTAGAATTAGTTACAAATCGTGTCTGCAAGGTACTTCTACCACTAATCGCAGCTGATTACAGTAGAGGTCAAGATTAAAGCTGTTTATCAGTTCACATGGACCATATGCACAGTGTTGTTGAAGATTTCCGCCTTGCCATCGCTAATTAGAGCCACTTCAATCAAGGCCAATGTGACAGTGTCATTGGCATTACCGCCGATATTATTCAGCTCAGTAGAGCAGACTGTAAAGTGCTTCAAATATTTTTGCTTGAACTTGACCATGCCGTCAGCAGAAGCTGGCTGTCCCGCAAAGCTCGTTGAAACAGACTGAAGGCCGTTGGCTCTGGACAGAGTAGCTCGAAAGTGGCATTGCTTTTGTCCATAACGAATGTCGTTCTGGACTTTAACGAAGGTGCCGACGCTGCCACTTGAAAGCTCCATGGCTTTGTGCACAATGCGATGACCCTGGACGCACACCTGAGATACGTTTCCACTGATGTAGCTAGGCAACGTCTGGCAGGTTTCGTTGACTAAATTACATCTGCGAGATTGCATTTGAGTTGGTTGATTGTCAGGTGGTTTGAGTTGGTTGATTGTCAGGTGGTTTGAGTTGGTTGATTGTTAGATGGGTTTGAGTTGGTTGATTGTCAGGTGGATTGAGTTGGTTGATTGTCAGGTGGGTTTGTGTTGGTTGATTGTCAGGTGGGTTTGAGTTGGTTGATTGTCAGGTGGGTTTGTGTTGGTTGATTGTCAGGTGGATTGAGTTGGTTGATTGTCAGGTGGGTTTGTGTTGGTTGATTGTCAGGTGGGTTTGAGTTGGTTGATTGTCAGGTGGTTTGAGTTGGTTGATTGTCAGGTGGTTTGAGTTGGTTGATTGTTAGATGGGTTTGAGTTGGTTGATTGTCAGGTGGATTGAGTTGGTTGATTGTCAGGTGGGTTTGTGTTGGTTGATTGTCAGGTGGGTTTGTGTTGGTTGATTGTCAGGTGGGTTTGAGTTGGTTGATTGTCAGGTGGTTTGAGTTGGTTGATTGTCAGGTGGGTTTGAGTTGGTTGATTGTCAGGTGGGTTTGAGTTGGTTGATTGTCAGGTGGGTTTGAGTTGGTTGATTGTCAGGTGGTTTGAGTTGGTTGATTGTCAGGTGGGTTTGAGTTGGTTGATTGTCAGGTGGGTTTGAGTTGGTTGATTGTCAGGTGGGTTTGAGTTGGTTGATTGTCAGCTGGGTTTGAGTTGGTTGATTGTCAGGTGGTTTGAGTTGGTTGATTGTCAGGTGGGTTTGAGTTGGTTGATTGTCAGGTGGGTTTGAGTTGGTTGATTGTCAGGTGGTTTGAGTTGGTTGATATCGACGATGATTTACTGGGATGTAGGCCACACTGCCTCAGCTCACTTAAAATTCAAAGTATTGCCTTGTGATAACACTGCAGTCTGGTTGAAGCCAATTGGACAGGCTACGCTGTAACAGGCGTAGCGCCCGCGATAGTTGAAGCAACTGGAGCCAGCAGTTGAGCATTCGTTATCGACCAGCTGGCATTCGTCAATGTCTGCATGAATCGCATCGGAAGACGGATAATGTTATTTCGTACAACTGAGGCATATCATAAGTTTAGGGCACTAGAACAATAGCGTTGAATTAGCTGTGGGGATAATTTGTTAGCTTTGTTGAATCAGAAATGAAAATGCTCGTACGCGCTACCAGAAGGCTGGCTAAACTAGCTATTGGCTACTATTTTAAAACCTTTTTGGAAACCTCTTTTCCACAGCCTGTCTCCGCGTCTCACCCTCGCAGAGGTTGGTGCTGCGGTTGAACACGAAGCCGCTTCGGCAATGGCAATCGTAGCCGCCAAGCGTGTTGCGACACGCGGCTTCAGCCGGGCAGGCGTTCAGCTTGCACTCGTCGATGTCAGCGCAGGTGCCGCCAACAATTTCGGTGGCCATGTATCCAGGCGGGCAGTTGCAGGTGTAGCCTCCGACTGGTCGATTGTGGCAGGTGCCAACTAGGCCGCAGACACCCGGCCGCTCGGAGCATTCGTCAATGTCCGCGCAGGCTGAAACCGTAGCATTGTTGGAGGCCAGTTCACGACGTCGATAGCCATCGGGGCAGGCGCACAAATAAGATCCGGGACTGTTGCGACACACCAGGGGCGCGGAGCACAGCTTAATTCCATTGGTTGAGCATTCGTCTATGTCTGTTAAGTGTTCGGATCGCATTTCGGAAACAATGTAACTTTTAAAAATCAATATAGTTTATGGCTTAGCTTTTAGTTTTGATTCTAAACTGATCTTTTCGATCCGATTCTGATTGAGTTGTTTTCCATATAGAAATATTTATAGTCGGATGCTTACCAATGCACTCCTTGTGAAAGCCAACCCGTTGAAAGCCAGGCGTGCAATGGCAGGCGTACGAGCCGTGGGTGTTGTTGCACACCTCATTTCGCCCACACTTGTATTGGCCTAGACGGCACTCGTCGATGTCTTGAGGGAGGTAGCATAATAGGAATTATACATCGGTAGCAATTTTTGACACATTCTAAATTTATATTAAACAGTGCATGACAACGCTTTACCAACGCAGCTAGAGTGATCGAAGCTCAATCCGAAGCCGGGCTCGCAAACCTTGTCCCGCGACAGGCAGTCGAAATGGCCTCGCGTGTTACGGCACACGTCGTTGATGTCGCAATTGTGCAGGCCTTCTGTGCATTCGTTAATGTCTGTAACATCCAAAAAGCACAATGATTTAGTCAAGAAAATTATTTTTTTGAGCTGGCGACAAAGCAACCTCCAGCCCGAGAGTAACCACCTCCGACAGCCACCCCACTCTTACAGCTACCCGCTCTGACAGCCACCCCATCCCGACAGCCACCCCACTCCGACAGCCACCTCACTCCGACAGCCACCCCACTCTGACAGCTACCCGCTCTGACAGCCACCCCATCCCGACAGCCACCCCACTCCGACAGCCACCTCACTCCGACAGCCACCCCACTCTGACAGCTACCCGCTCTGACAGCCACCCCATCCCGACAGCCACCCCACTCCGACAGCCACCTCACTCCGACAGCCACCCCACTCTGACAGCTACCCGCTCTGACAGCCACCCCATCCCGACAGCCACCCCACTCCGACAGCCACCTCACTCCGACAGCCACCCCACTCTGACAGCTACCCGCTCTGACAGCCACCCCATCCCGACAGCCACCTCACTCTGACAACCCCTCGAATCCGATCCCTACAATAACCCAAAAATCACTCTTACTGCTACGTAGCAAATCGTCAGTAGATAGGCGAAGTTAAACAAATACCTGACCTTCACATAACCTCGTTGTCGCATTCATTCGAAAGCCTTCCGTGCAGACACACTCGCCGGTTTGTGAGTTCAGCCTGTTAAAAGTTTAAAGAGAAGGGCTTTAAGAGAGGAGTTTCAGATTTACATAAATAATTTGACTTCTTGGATTGAATGTGCGGGTTGGTGTTAATAAAATTTGATTGCAACGACTGATAATAAATTTACCGCTAGATACTTACTCCTGCAATTTTCCACACTGCTTTGACTCGCACCGATAAGAGCCATCCAGATTGATGCAGTTGCGCGCGACCCCGCAGATTCGGACGTGCTCTGCGCACTCGTTAATGTCTGTGTAAAGCATTTCGATTGTGCGTGCTTCATGGAAGTGTAGAATTTCTTTAGGAATACTTTCTACTAAATCTTATGTACCTAAATAAAAAGGCCTCCTATTTTAAAACACGATGCTTTCTATGAAATTGAACGAAATTTTAACGCACCGATGCACATGGTTCCATTGTAGTTAGCTCTCCTGCCCATCGGGCAGAAGATCTTGGGCCTACATTCGTATCCGCCAGCGTAATTAATGCATCGTAAATGCGGTGGACAGCTCTTGACTTTGCCGCTGCTGTTCTTGGGCCTTGACGCGTTGCATTCGTTGATATCGACGCAAACATTTCGATTGTCTAGCTCGAAGCCACGCCTGCATGGATTGCATTGTCCGGTAGTTCGGTCCAGGTGCTTTCCTGGCGGACAACTCCGGTAGTCGCAGCGAAACGTGCCTTCTAGATTGACGCACACTTTAATTGGCAGCTTCAGGCCGCAAGCTGCTTCGTAGCCAAGGATGGTACATTCGTCAATATCTAGACGCGATTGATTTGGTGGCATCAGTCTTTGAGTTGGTTGATTGTCAAGTGGAATTGAGTTGGTTGATTGTCAGGTGGGTTTGAGTTGGTTGATTGTCAGGTGGGATTGAGTTGGTTGATTGTCAAGTGGGATTGAGTTGGTTGATTGTCAGGTGGGATCGAGTTGGTTGATTGTCAGGTGGGATTAAGTTGGTTGATTGTCAGGTGGGTTTGAGTTGGTTGATTGTCAGGTGGGTTTGAGTTGGTTGATTGTCAAGTGGGATTGAGTTGGTTGATTGTCAAGTGGGATTGAGTTGGTTGATTGTCAGGAGGGATCGAGTTGGTTGATTGTCAGGTGGGATTGAGTTGGTTGATTGTCAGGTGGGTTTGAGTTAGTTGATTGTCAGGTGGGATTGAGTTGGTTGATTGTCAGGTGGGTTTGAGTTGGTTGATTGTCAGGTGGGTTTGAGTTAGTTGATTGTCAGGTGGGTTTGAGTTGGTTGATTGTCAGGTGGGTTTGAGTTAGTTGATTGTCAGGTGGGTTTGAGTTGGTTGATTGTCAGGTGGGTTTGAGTTAGTTGATTGTCAGGTGGGATTGAGTTGGTTGATTGTCAGGTGGGTTTGAGTTGGTTGATTGTCAGGTGGGTTTGAGTTAGTTGATTGTCAGGTGGGTTTGAGTTGGTTGATTGTCAGGTGGGTTTGAGTTGGTTGATTGTCAGGTGGGTTTGAGTTAGTTGATTGTCAGGTGGGATTGAGTTGGTTGATTGTCAGGTGGGATCGAGTTGGTTGATTGTCAGGTGGGATTGAGTTGGTTGATTGTCAGGTGGGTTTGAGTTAGTTGATTGTCAGGTGGGATTGAGTTGGTTGATTGTCAGGTGGGATTGAGTTGGTTGATTGTCAGGTGGGATTGAGTTGGTTGATTGTCAGGTGGGTTTGAGTTGGTTGATTGTCAGGTGGGATTGAGTTGGTTGATTGTCAGGTGGGTTTGAGTTGGTTGATTTTCAGGTGGGTTTGAGTTGGTTGATTGTCAGGTGGGTTTGAGTTGGTTGATTGTCAAGTGGGTTTGAGTTAGTTGATTGTCAGGTGGGATTGAGTTGGTTGATTGTCAGGTGGGATCGAGTTGGTTGATTGTCAGGTGGGATTGAGTTGGTTGATTGTCAGGTGGGTTTGAGTTGGTTGATTTTCAGGTGGGTTTGAGTTGGTTGATTGTCAGGTGGGATTAAGTTGGTTGATTGTCAGGTGGGTTTGAGTTGGTTGATTTTCAGGTGGGTTTAAGTTGGTTGGTTGTCAGGTGGTTTGAGTTGGTTGATTGTCAGGTGGGTTTGAGTTGGTTGATTGTCAGGTGGGTTTGAGTTGGTTGATTGTCAGGTGGGTTTGAGTTGGTTGATTGTCAGGTGGGTTTGAGTTGGTTGATTGTCAGGTGGTTTGAGTTGGTTGATTGTCAGGTGGTTTGAGTTGGTTGATTGTCAG
The DNA here is from genome assembly GCA_950097015.1 of Macrostomum hystrix. Taxonomy (NCBI): domain Eukaryota; kingdom Metazoa; phylum Platyhelminthes; family Macrostomidae; genus Macrostomum; species Macrostomum hystrix. The sequence continues at coordinate 20,743,457 of CATNEN010000038.1, forward strand.
TTGGGTTTGAGTTGGTTGATTGTCAGGTGGGTTTGAGTTGGTTGATTGTCAGGTGGTTTGAGTTGGTTGATTGTCAGGTGGGTTTGAGTTGGTTGATTGTCAGGTGGGTTTGAGTTGGTTGATTGACGTTGATTTACTGGGATGTAGGCCGCACTGGTTCTGCTCACTTAATGCTCTTTAACACTGTCATGAAATGAAATGTTTTGGTGTCTATTTGTTTTCCGAGCGGAAATACACTCGAATGTCACTAAAGTAGGACCATGCTCCATTATTTTGTAAGGTTATATTCCGGCTTGTCATTTGCTGTGTGCATATCAAGAGGTTCTATTTATGAGCAGTTATCTACCACATATGATTGCTCCTGTTTTTTCAAACAAGCACAGTGACATGTAAGAACCAAATCCACCCCCTCTTCCTCACCCATGCATTTGCCGAGTGTCTCATTTAGTTTGTAGCCGAAGCCGCAGTCTACAATGCGCTCGCACCGGTAGGAACCTGGCGTGTTGACGCAGCGATAGCCGGGCCTGTTACTGTGCAAATAGTTGCCGCAAATGTCTCGACGATCCTCCTCCAGGACAGCGGCAGTTTCCGTGAAGCCTCGGCATTCATCTATGTCAGCGCAGGTACCGTCGCTGGAGGCTTTAAAGCCCTTAGAGCATCCAGACGCGTCACTAGAGTAGCCAGAATCTGCGAATGCTGTCGTGAAATTAGTGCAGCAGAATTATTATCAGTAATGAATTTGATTTGCAATCGATCAACTATTTTACCTGTACTAGCCATCTTGCTGCCGCTAGGACTGTGGCTCTCAATGGTGCGAGTCGTGTATTCTGTCGTTTCCAGCGAACTGTTGCCGATTACCAGTAAAGCGTCAGTTTTCTGAACTTCAACGAGGCACAGAGCGCCTATCAGCAATAATTGCATGAAAATCAATTTACTGTTCATTTCTGGCTTGCGTTATTGTGGCTCTACAAGTCTACTGTGCCCGATGTCTTCTTAGAAACTTGTGCTAAGTCAGCGCAATTTATGACCACGTTGCCAAGGTCAAGTTTAGATATTTTAAATAAAAATGCCTCTCTTATCTGGCTCTGTTTGTATTTGTTTACATTTGAGAGACAACGCAGGTCAGGTTGTTATAAGTGTCGCATTGAAAGTCACTTCATCTTCTGGTCTGTTAGACCAATTAAATCAAAGCTTTGAAACTGGTAAAAGATTATGTGCAGAAAATGTGTTCGCGCGAAAAATGTAACTTCTAACTGCATTTTTGCAAATGAATACATCAAATCTTAAATTTAGAAAGTGTTCTTGCTGTCAGAGAAATTAAATTAGCTATTGTAGATAAACTTTGTATTTGTTGTAAATTGACTTATTCAGTATCTTTAACATTCAAGTTTAAATAATCGTTTAAATAATCAATTTCGGAAGATTTTCGATAAAAATATGACTACGCATTGTGCTGACAGAGTCTACTAATCTATTTAGACAGAGTTCATTTCGAAATAAAATTCGTATTTTTGATCAACACGCTTGGTGGCAATGCCCGATGCGGCTTTGTAACTCACGACGTTAACATTGAAACTGCCGCTGAAAGTCAAAATAGTGATCAGGCATTAGAAAATTGGGCTAAGATTATGATAGAAACGTGAAAAGGTTCATTGGGCAGATTATTGACCACAGGTTAGATCAGCCAAGGACCTCCTACCAAGAGGTTGGTTCGTTGGGTGTGCATTTGGTTGGATGTGGCGCCCCCCAGTCCATGGACTGAGCCATGACTGTGCACAACAGAATCAAGATTTTTCTATATGGATTTTATAATTCGAGCTCTATATGTCTCAGCGGTGCTAAGTATAGAATAATACCCCCTGATTTCGTTTCGCCATAGGCAACGATTTCAGGGGGGGTATTATACTCGTAGTATTTAATCCTAAAGCCTGGCCCGGCTCACGAGATTGCACTACTAAAACTGTTTACAACAACTGCAACCATAGACTACATGTTCAATAGATTATATACTTATTTGGCCGATAGAGTGACCGAGGCTGCATTTATTGGCCGAGGCGAAGCCGAGGCCATAGAAATGCAGCCCGAGGTCACTCTTGAGGCCCAAATTAAATGAGCCCATAGTGGTAATACTCTATTTATCCCTCGCTTGGCTGAGGGCGCCAAAGTCTGTAGTCTATGGTAAAAACTGGCCGGGCCAGATAAATGAATCTTGCTTTCGTATTGGCGGAGCCATTTATTTGGCCGGGCCAGATAAATGAATCTTGCTTTCCTATTGGCGGAGCCATTTATTTGGCCCGGCCCAAGTGCGGATAAATCGATAGTACGAGTACTAGAATACTGAAGGATCAATTGCGATTATTGCAATCGTAAGTCATGAAAGCACAATACCAGTACCACTCACTAATAGCCGCCAGCTCCGCACTGTGTGAAGACGCACAAGTCGAAGTTGCTCGTCACGTTCACTTTGTTGAGCTCTCTAGCTCTTTCGTCACTGGAGTTGAGACATTTCAGTACTTTTATTGCTAGCACTATTTTCGCTAATACTAGACGATTAATTTGCAGGAGGGCTGTGGACGTTGGAAAAGGATAATTTGACACCAGAACCGCAGCCGGCGAGGAGGCAATTCTGCACATTCCGCTGACCCCTGAGCACGTACACGCACACCGATACTGTACGCAGGCACACACTCACACATGTGTGTACATATGCCCTGACTTTCAGGCACTTTCAGGCAGTGTAAAGTCTCACTGTGCCTTGGAGGTTGGCCCACAAGGGTGTGAACTGCACTACAAGTCCTCCAGCCTTTTATCCGTGGCTGTGCCCAAAACAAATGTGGCCTCGGCGCGTTGTCCGCTATGCCACTCACCCAAATGTAACTCCCCGTTGTTTAAGAATGCTCAAATTGCCTAAATCTGACGATATCTGATGGACTTACTCATTCTCAATATTGATGATTTCGCTGTACTTGGCGCTGCAGTCTTCAATCAGTTCGTGGTAGTTCAGCGTCTTGTTCTTAAATAGGCGCACCATTTCCTCATTGTTAAATCGACGAGGTGGAAAGACTTTGCCAACACATTCCAGGTAGACCAGGTAGCACTTGCTGAAGCATTCCTCTGTCCAATACTTGGTAACCCCTACCCGAGAGTGATGCTCCTCGCCCTCTTCGTCCTGAGCTATTGCCGGTGTCGTCACAAAGAATAGTAGAAGCAGCAACATTTGTAGAAAAAGCACGAGCTTTTTTAACGACGAAACCATTTTTCCAACTGATTTCAGGTAGAAAATGTATACTGAAACGGTGGCAGTGAAGAAGAGTGGCTAAGAGGTCGTTTTGACAAAGCGAGTCGGCTCCTCTTCGTTTGCTACTCAAAAAGCAGCCTGCAATGCGCTTTCTCCTTATCTTGTTGAGCAAATGATTGACCCTAGAAATCTAGTCCGCAGAGCTTGTGAGCAGTGGTAAATTGTTTGTACAAGTTTTCTCTCTTTAATTCAATGTACTTGTCTCACATTGAGATAACCAATGGTCCTAACTTACCATTTGGTTGGGTCCACAAATACAGACCACATTACTAAAATATGCTATTATATTCTACTCGTAGAAGTTTTGCAAAACTGCAAACTTTCGCTTTTCTCGCCGTTGTCACTTGCTCGCTATTGTTGCGGAATAAATTCTATTGGAAGGTGTTGTCACGTGGAAAAATGGGAATAGTTTTTTCTTTAAAATAGTACGCGCAGTTTTAGATTTTAGCATGTTTAAAGCTAAAACCAATGACAAGAATAGTCTGAATGTATTTAGCTACACTAGACAGCTTGTGAAAAGGATCAGTTTAATTGCCCCTGGAGGCTTCATTAGTATGACATTCGGTCCGTAAAACCGGAATTGTGACTTTAAAGATAAGAACTGCCGTTGAACCGCTTACAAGCGATGAGTAACGATAATGAAACGCCTCTCTCAATTTAAATAGTAGAAGATAAGAATTCAAAACAATGTTCAAAAGCGACGCGACCAGTTTTTAGGAACTAGATTTCGTAAGTTATTCACTGGGCTCGCAATGGCTGAGGCGGACGCATTGTTTGAAGCAGCCCTGGAAAGCTGCACAATGTCTGCAGCCGGAGGCGGCAAGATTCGGTCCTACACCGCTAATATCCTTGACGCAGAAATGACTGCGTCCACCATTTCCGGCAGCGCTTCGAACCTCGCGTCGAACCCTGAGGGCGTCGCTAGCTCTGCTCCAGCAAGCAATCTGCCAGATTCTATCGCCAATGCCGACTCTCCCGCTGACTCTGCTGCCAACAATGCGTTGACAGTCGACGAAGCAGCCACAGAGGAGCTGTTCGATCCTAATTGTGATCCGAGTGCGCCGCAGACCATCAGATTTCAGGACGTGAGCGCGGCCGCTTACAAGATTCGCAAGGGCATCATCAGGACGCCTTGCGATGTAAGTTCAGCCTGCTTATAGACGCAGAAATTGTCAAACACATCACAATTGCATCTGCATCCACATGAATCCATTTAAAACAAATGAGGCTAAAAGTGGGGATAGAACCATGCGGGCAGCCATTGCCAGTGAGTCTTCACCTCTTGGCGACATTTTCTAGCCTGCCATGTTAGAAATTCGGGCAATATTTAAAAAGCTCTACTATGAGTAAGCAAAGTCGTAACAAAAGCGACAAAATCATTCCAACCCATCACAGAAGTCTCACATGTCCCGCCTAACGAACATGGACATCTATCTGAAGAAGGACTTTCTACAGTACACTGGCAGCTTCAAAGAGCGGGGCGCCCGGTACACACTGCAGTGCTTATCGAAGGTCTGTATTACTCTGGATTGACATTGCAACTTCCGCTACTTTATGTCCGTTAGATTTGGACGTTGGAAGTTTGTGTATTTGTATGCGTGCGTGTGCTCAGGGGTATTATATAGCGAAATGGATATAAAAGTTGCTATTCAGTCAATATTGCGTTGGGTTTTTAGCTGTAGGACTACCAAACCATTTTGCCGCCTGCTTTTATACCTAGAGGCCACCTGAAAAAAATTTTGGCAGCGCCTGAATGCTAACAGCGTTGAGTGGTGACTGATTGGTTTACAGACTAGGCGATGGTGTACTGAGGTTGAGCTGCGTCTAATATTTTGGCTTGAGCAGTGAAATTGGAGAAATTCGCGTCAGGGTGTCCATAGTTGCCTTATTTCCACCTGTTGTATCCATTGAAGGTCCAGCAAATCCGTCTAGATAAAGGTAGGTGACCACCGAAGACGGAGATGATGCAGGCACATTCGGGTGACATGCTGATAAATTGTGAAGGCCTGGCAAGGCCGCACTGAGGCGCAGTGCTAATATGTGTATAGGGGTGTTTGAAATACACTGGCTCCTATGGTAAAAATCAGACCTTCGGCCAGAAACATTGAACATCTCGACGGTCTGAAGAGCTGGCGACTTGATTCTTTTTTCAGAAGATGCGCAACAAAAAGTTGGTCCGTGTTCTTGAGTTTCGTGTGCTTGCATTGTTCCGTTCAGTTATGCTTGCTTTCAATTATGAAAGCAACTATCAGATTGCCTGTATGGTTTTTTTCTACGAAAAATGGACGGCTCGTTTGAGAGGCCAGAATTGTTAGATATAATCGAAACAGTTATCTTTAAATTTAAGTACGTGTTGTAACTACAAAAAAGCTTGTTTGTGTCTCTATGATCTTTATGACTACCAAGGGGTCGGTAGCAGAGCGGGTAACACGGGTAATCTCCCTAAGTTCCATTCTGCGAAGAGGCCACATTTAGGCGGGGCGCACCCGCTGAGAGAAGGCTTGGTGGCTTGTCGTGCAATTTCCGCCCTTGAGGGCCAACCTAAGAGGCACAGTCAGAGTGTACACTGACTGACCATGAGAAAGTCAGGGCAGATGTACACACCTGTGTGTGCGTGTGTGCTCAGGAGTCAGCGAAATGGGTAGAATTGTCTCCTCGCTGACTGCGGGTCTAGCGTCACCAAATGATGTTGCATTGCCCGCAGCCATCCAGAGGTTCTATTCTTTGGCGGAGGGGGTGGGTAACGCTGCTTAGAGCTGATTGGTGCAAGGTTCAGTCGGGAAGAAAGGAGAACAGGAGAGAGCAGAATGACCAGCCAATCGAGCTCAGAGTCTAAGTACATAGACTAAGTACATAAGTGCACTCAGTACATGTAACTATATTATCCATTTCTCCGTCTAGGAACAGCGCAAGATGGGCGTTGTCGCCGCATCCGCTGGCAATCACGCGCTAGCGTTGGCCTACCACGGCCAGGAGCTCGGAGTCCCTGTTGTGGTTGTCATGCCAACGATGGCGCCACTGATGAAGATCAACGCCTGCATGCAGTACGGCGCGCGGGTGATCGTAATGGGCAACGATTTTGGCGAATCGAAGATTGTCGCCATGAGGATAGCCAAGTCTGAGGGTCTGCTCTATGTGAACGGGTGTGTTTGCAGTATTTGTACTCTTCCTGAACATATTTAATCCCCTCTGCATCTGAATCCATTATTTATCCTTCAGCTACGATCATCCACACATTCTGGCCGGCCAGGGCACCATCGGCCTGGAGATTGTCGAGCAGATGAGTCAGCAGGTTGATGCCGTTGTTGTACCCGTCGGCGGTGGCGGTCTGATCGCCGGAATCGCTGTAGCCATCAAGACTATGTCGCCTAATACACTGATTATTGTGAGCTTAGCAAGTAGGGCATCCTATTGGCTGAGCAGACAACACATTTGGGTCTACGCGAAAATTCGCCCAACGCATCATAGTTTCTAACATTTATTTCTGTCTAACACATAATCCTGTCTAATATTTAATTCTGCCTAAAAAGTAATTCAGTCCAAGAGGTAACAATGACTAACAGGTAATCTTGTCTTACAGGTAGTTCTGTCTACTATGTAATCCTGTCCAACAGGTAATCCTGTCTAACAGGTGATCCTGTCTATCAGGTAATCCTGTCTAACAGGTAATCTTGTCTAACCGGCAATCTTGTCTAAAAGGTAATCCTGTCTCACAGGTTATCCTGTCTAACCGGTAATCTTGTCTAACAGGTAATCCTGCCCAACAGGTAGGATCCTGTCTAACAGGTAATCCTGTCTAACAGGTAATCCTGTCCAACATGTAATCCTGTCTAACAGGTAATCCTGTCCAACAGGTGATCCTGTCTAACAGGTAATCCTGTCTAACAGGTAATCCTGTCTAACAGGTAATCCTGTCCAACAGGTAATCCTGTCTAACAGGTAATCCTGTCCAACAGGTAATCCTGTCTAACAGGTAATCCTGTCCAACAGGTAATCCTGTCTAACAGTTAATCCAAAACTACGTCAAGCTGATTGGTTCTGTTCTAAAGGAAATTCTCTCCTTCAAACTAATTTCTAGGGCGCAGAGTCCGAGCGCTGTCCGAGCTTCTCGGAGGCGCTGAAAGCCGGTCAACCGGTGTCAGCAGGTGTGAAATCCTCTCTGGCTGACGGCCTCTCCGTTCCCAAAGTGGGAAGCAACGCTTTCTATTCCTGCCGGGATCTAATAGACCGCATGGTCACCGTATCCGAGGAGTACATCGCGCTGGCGATCCTGCGACTTATTGAGCTCGAGAAGATGGTTGTTGAAGGCGCCGGTGCGGTTGGTCTCGCCGCCATTCTTCAGGGTCTGCTGCTCGAACTGCAGGGCAAAACGTAAGGGCGAACTGGCCCATTTAAAATCAAAATTTGTTTACTATGCTGCCTCATTCCGCTGACCCCTGAGAAGTCACAAGCACGCATGCGTACCGTCTAACAGCGCATACTCAAGGACGCGATTGTAACCTCTAAAATTCGCACAAAACATTTTAGCGTTGTGGTGATCCTCTGCGGCGGCAACATTGACACAACGGTTCTGGGCCGGGTGATCGAACGCGGCCTGGCAGTTGACGGCCGTCTGATTCACTTCGTGACCACGGTGTCAGATCGTCCCGGTGGCATCGCCGAGCTGAGCGCCACTCTGGCCGGTATGGGCGTCTCCATCAAGGACATATTTCATGAGCGCGCCTGGCTGAAGTCTGACATCTTCAAGGTCAAAGTCAGGTGAGCATCAAGGGCATTAAGTCGAGTCCACATCACTTGATCTTGAGATGGAGTGAGGTGGTTGGTCTTATGGTCGCACCAGGGACACTTGAACTTGAGATGGAGTGAGGTGGTTGGTCTTATGGGCGCACCAGGGACACTTGACCTTGAAATGGAGTGAGGTGGTAGCTTTTGGGGACGCAGCACCAACACTTGACCTTGAGATGGAGTGAGGTGGTGGGTCTTGAGAAAGCTGCAGTGACACCTGACCTTGAGATGGAGTGAGGTGGTCGTTCTTAGGAACGCAGCAGATCTGATTGGTTTGGTTGATGTGATTGCGCATTTACATGATCAAAAGAAAAAGTCGATGCTTTGCTTTGCTTTCAAACTTTGCTTTCAAGGTGTGTTTGTGAAGTTCGCGACAAAGAGCACGGCGAGGAGCTTCTGGCGAAGCTGCGCGAGAAGTACGGTCACGTGACGGTCGATTGAAGCACTGCAGAACAAAATACGAACTTTAACTGACTTAGTCTAACAAAACATTTATTAGCGCACTTAAAGCTAGATATAAACAATAAATAAATAAAATCCGAAAGGTATCCGTTTCTAATGCACCACCATTTGGTGACAGTCGGCCCGAAGACAAGTATGCTCTTTCCGCTGAATCCTGAGCACGTACTCACACTTGTGTGCTCAGGTACGAGTACATCTGTCGCGAATTTTTCATTGTCACGCAAATCGAAATCGTTAATTTACTTTAATTTACACAGAAACAATCAAAGTAAACTTGGCTCACATAGCCACGTAAAATGTGTATTTACTTATTGCAAGTGGTGTAGTATTTGCATTACTCAAAAAGCCAAACCAATCAATAAAATAGATATCGATAAAATTCGATCGATCAGTTTTGAATTTGCGACAAGAGCGAGCTGCCAATCCAGCGGAACAGATCTAGCCCCAGTGCAATGATCCAGGGCACCGATGACATCAGCATTGTCAGGAAGATGGAGAACAGAACCATGACAAAGTCGTGAGTAGATTTCACGCTCACGTTTCTCGCATACAGGTCAGCCACTCCGATTTCTGACTGCTCATCTGCTGCTCTAGCGGCCTGGAGAGCTAAAGATTAAAGAATAATTATCATTTGGAGCTTAACAACCAAATTTGACCTTTGATTAGCACAGATTTTAGGAAATAAAATAGACAATATCCGAATTTACTCACAGCTGCCCAGGAGAAGCAAAACAGCCAAGCAAAATTTGTCCAGCATTTTTTCTATGCTATGTTCACTGCAAATATAATTCAACTATAAGATTTGCTTTCAAACTGAAAGTAATTTTGAGGCTAAAGTGAACCTTTGAGCAGAGTTTAATATGACAGTTTATCTGCTCAGTTATAAAGGCTAGAATGGACTCAATTGATAATGACGTGTGCAGCATTCGCATGCCAGCTATTGGCTTCGGGTTGAGCTAAAAGCTAAAAAAGCAGAAGGACGATCTAAGACAAGACTGCATAGATACCGCAGTTTGTACCAGGCTCTCGCGTCTTTTTCATTTCAAGGCCCATTGCTACTAATAAGCGTGCAGGGTGCATGGCTCAATGCATTATAGCGAGTGAGTGCAAGGCCACGACTCAAACAGACACTATACAAAGAGATGGAGCTCATCTATTACCTAGGGCTTGATTGTGCGTGCGCGTGTACTCAAAATGGGCCATCTGAGTTAAAACTTTCTACAAAAACGCATTGCAAAAAGCACCGTCGAACCATTCGGCTAAAGTCGACACACAGCCAGCGAGCAGGCGATTCTGCCCATTCTGTTGGCTCCCAAAGTATAACGATCGACTTTTCCCCAAATCCATGCCGGTGGATACGTACTCAGGCACACACTCATTGCTGGTTTGTACATCTGTCCTGACTTTCTCATTGTCAAGCGTTGAACACTCTCACTATGCCCTGGAGATTGGCCCTCAACAGTAGAACTATTCCAAGGGGTGTTTCAAATACCCAAATTTTTTCTGTAAACCATGAAAATCCCGAACGCGGCCAAGAATTTTTCTGTAAACCATGAAAATCCCGAACGCGGCCAAGAATTTTTCTGTAAACCATGAAAATCCCGAACGCGGCCAAGAATTTTTCTGTAAACCATGAAAATCCCGAACGCGGCCAAGAATTTTTCTGTAAACCATGAAAATCCCGAACGCGGGCTAGAATTTTTCTGTAAACCATGAAAATCCCGAACGCGGCCAAGAATTTTTCTGTAAACCATGAAAATCCCGAACGCGGGCTAGAATTTTTCTGTAAACCATGAAAATCCCGAACGCGGGCTAGAATTTTTCTGTAAACCATGAAAATCCCGAACGCGGCCAAGAATTTTTCTGTAAACCATGAAAATCCCGAACGCGGGCTAGAATTTTTCTGTAAACCATGAAAATCCCGAACACGGCCAAGAATTTTTCTGTAAACCATGAAAATCCCGAACACGGCCAAGAATTTTTCTGTAAACCATGAAAATCCCGAACACGGCCAAGAATTTTTCTGTAAACCATGAAAATCCCGAACACGGCCAAGAATTTTTCTGTAAACCATGAAAATCCCGAACACGGCCAAGAATTTTTCTGTAAACCATGAAATTCCCGATCGCGGGCTAGAATTTTTCTGTAAACCATGAAAATCCCGAACGCGGCCAAGAATTTTTCTGTAAACCATGAAAATCCCGAACACGGCCAAGAATTTTTCTGTAAACCATGAAAATCCCGAACGCGGGCTAGAATTTTTCTGTAAACCATGAAAATCCCGAACGCGGCCAAGAATTTTTCTGTAAACCATGAAAATCCCGAACGCGGGCTAGAATTTTTCTGTAAACCATGAAAATCCCGAACGCGGCCAAGAATTTTTCTGTAAACCATGAAAATCCCGAACGCGGGCTAGAATTTTTCTGTAAACCATGAAAATCCCGAACGCGGCCAAGAATTTTTCTGTAAACCATGAAAATCCCGAACGCGGGCTAGAATTTTTCTGTAAACCATGAAAATCCCGAACGCGGCCTAGAATTTTTCTGTAAACCATGAAAATCCCGAACGCGGCCAAGAATTTTTCTGTAAACCATGAAAATCCCGAACGCGGGCTAGAATTTTTCTGTAAACCATGAAAATCCCGAACGCGGGCTAGAATTTTTCTGTAAACCATGAAAATCCCGAACGCGGGCTAGAATTTTTCTGTAAACCATGAAAATCCCGAACGCGGGCTAGAATTTTTCTGTAAACCATGAAAATCCCGAACGCGGGCTAGAATTTTTCTGTAAACCATGAAAATCCCGAACGCGGGCTAGAATTTTTCTGTAAACCATGAAAATCCCGAACACGGCCAAGAATTTTTCTGTAAACCATGAAAATCCCGAACGCGGGCTAGAATAGTATATTATTACCCAGGCTTTCAGGGCGATAATGGGAAAGCCAGAGGGCGCCGAAGGCGCCCGAGGGATTTCTCATTATCGCCCGCAAAGCCTGGGTAATACTGTGATTGTACCATAGACTATGTGGCTTATAGTATGTGGCTATACGTTAAAATACACAAAAATAATCCATTATCGGCCCAACTTTTCGGGCCAAAATGACATCGTCTATGGCAATAATCGAATATCAGCCCGCCCGATAGCCACGTAGTCATGGTACAATTTTTCTGTAAACCATGAAAATCCCGAACGCGGGCTAGAATTTTTCTGTAAACCATGAAAATCCCGAACACGGCCAAGAATTTTTCTGTAAACCATGAAAATCCCGAACACGGCCAAGAATTTTTCTGTAAACCATGAAAATCCCGAACGCGGGCTAGAATTTTTCTGTAAACCATGAAAATCCCGAACGCGGGCTAGAATTTTTCTGTAAACCATGAAAATCCCGAACGCGGGCTAGAATTTTTCTGTAAACCATGTGTCGCTTGGGACAAAACTTCTTTGCTTGTATTTGACTTGTATATTGAAAGTATTTGGTTCGAAGCTCTTGTGGGCTTAGTGCGCACTAGAAGCAACTAAAGGGGAACTGTACCGAGAAAGGAATTAGAAACATAGACAACGATTGAGTAACAAGGGGCGGGCAGGATGCGTAGTCTATGGGCTAAAAGGACGATAGAAAGCGAAACAATTAAAGTGCAGTGAAACGTACTGATTAACTAGTTGGTGAGCAAGAGAGAAAAGAGGAGAGTCGAAGGAAACGACGAGAAGGAGTTCTGGAGGAAGCATTTCCGACAGGGTGGGGGGGGCGAAGTTACGCAATGTTAAAAGGAGAGTCACGTAGAAGTTGTCGTCGCATGGCCCGTCGAGCGCGGTTGGTTTGTACCGGATCGTCCTTGCTGCCAGAACCGGGTGGAACTAGAGTCCTGCCGGCGTTGGCCGCGGTCTGGAAATCGATAATGTCGGCCTCGAGAGGGACGAGATGCGTGATGGCACGGCGGGACTCGTGACCGGTGCTCGTTCGGACAGTGACATAACGGGTGATATCATGACTGTCGGGATGGACTTCGATGACGCGGCACGTCTTCCAGTTTGACCGCGGAGTCTGGTCGGCGAGGAGGTAGAGCTGTCCAACGAGGGGCTGGTGTGAGTGCTCGCCGTGTCGTCTACGGTGTTGTAAGTGGATCGAGTGGAGTTGTTGAATGTAGTCACGGTTCCATCGCGCCCAGAAAGCGTCAATGATTTGCTCGCGGCGTCGATAGAGAACTCGTAGTTGGTTGCTGGTCGTGTTCCCAGTAGATGGAAAAAGGTGCTCAGGCGCTGCAGGCAAGTCAAGTCGAGCGCTAGGAGCGATGAGATCGGCTGCCGTTAGGGGGCGCGTATCGCTAGGGTCATTCGAGAAAGATGTCAGCGGGCGAGAGTTCAAGACAGCCTCGATCTTTGTCAGCAGGGTGAGGAACTCTTCGTCCGAGATCCGCCGGCGCCAAAGTGCGGGTCGAAGGCTGGCTTTGACCATCCCAACCAGTCGCTCGACGGCTCCTTGGTGCCACGGAGCGCGTGCCGGTGCGAATTTGAAGTGGAGTTGTCTAGCAGTGGCGAATGGTTGGAGGAGGTCAGCTAGGAGTTTGTGCTGGAACGTTGGTGTTAGCAGAGAGTCGATGATTTTGCCGGCCGCTTGGAAGGCGGTTGCCTGGTCTAGGAAGATGCTGGCTTCGGTGAGTCCCCGGCGGGCCCAGAATCGCTCGAAAGCATGGAGAACTGAGTCCGCAGAATAGTCATGGAGGTACTCGAGATGGACCGCGCGGCTTGAGGCGCAACAGAGGAGCATTGCCCATCGTTTGTTGATAGTGCGGGTCTTCGTATCGGTCGTCAAGACGGGGCCCAGCTGGTCGACGAGCAGAGAGCTGAACGCCGGGCCTGATGAGTTGAGGCGCTCTGGTGGTAGCTGGCCATGCTGTGGGGGAGGGAGTGTGCGTCCCTTCGTGAATCGGCATTGAAGACACTGGCGGAGGCTTGAGCGGACAGTGGAGAGACCACGGACAATCCAGAAACGGTCGCGAAGGCTCCGTAGAACAGATATGGCGCTGCTGTGGCAATCTCGTTTGTGGAAGTAGAGTATGAGCAGGTGAGTGAGATGATGATCGGGTGGAAGGAGCATTGGGTAGATTGCGTCTGCGTCTAAGGTTGCGTTTGCCATACGGGAATTGAGGCGGATCAGACCTTCGTCATCCAAGAAGAGGTCAAGCTGCGCGACTATCTTGCAGCTTTTGGGTCTGCCTTCCTGTATGGCATTGATTGCGTCAGCGTAGCGCTCTCTCTGTACCCATTTGATCCACAAGTGAAGAGCAGCCTGGCGTTCCGAGGCATCTGGCGCGGTGACTCGGTTTCTTCGCTTGACGAAACGGATAACATATGCGAGAGTTCCGAGAAGGGCACTGAGTTTGCCGAAGCGGTTGATGTCCATGTCTGCAGGGGGGACGCATCTGTTCGATGCAGACAGGAAAGCGCTTGTCTTCTTGGTCTTTTTCTGGGCTGGTGGGATGCCTTGGAGAATCGTGGAGTTCGTGGGTGTGGGTGTTGTCTGAGATGGCCACTCCCCATGTGGCTGTCGGAGGAATCGAGGTCCGGTGAAGAAATTTGAATTGAGAAGTTGGCTGAGTGTAAGTGGCCTTGTGCAACAATCGGCAGGGTTCTCAGCGGTGTTGACGTAGCGGTAGTCGTCAGTCAGGTTGGACTCCAAGATCTCCTGAACGCGACGGGCCTCATAGGGACGGAGCTTGGCCCCATTGTGGATCCAATGTAGGACTATCTGACTGTCCATGAAGTGGGTTATGCCACTGAGCCTCTTGCCTAGGTTAAAGGAGTCGCGTAGGAAAATCGCGGCTCGGTTGGCGATTAATGCGGCCCAGAGCTCAAGGCGAGGAACCGTGATGAGTACATTCTTGCGGCCAGATGGAGCGAGGCGGGCCTTGGCGTTGATGAGGCAGCAGTTGGTGAGGTCCTTCCCATTCTGATGCAGGTAAATTGTGTACCCGTAAGCTCGAGGTGAGGCGTCGCTGAAGATCACGAGCCTACTGGGTAGTGCCTGGTCTGCGAGGCAGCGACGAGGAACGGTAATACGGCAGATCTCGTTGAAATCATTGAGGAGTCTGCGCCAGCTCTCAACAGTATCGGTTGAGGCAGGCTTGTTCCATGCATCCATAGGACCGAAGCTTTCGTGATATAGAAGACGTCCAGCTAGAAGCAGGGGCGCTGCGTAACCGCACGGGTCGTATGGCGTAGAGATTCCCTTAAGAAGACTGGCCCGGTTGAGATTAGGGTCCAATTTCAGCTGTGGACTGGCCAGGCTCAGTCGGTCACTCTGTGTGTCCCAGAGGATTCCGAGGCTCTTGACGACTGGTTCGTGGATCTGATCTGCCCAGGGCACGTCGCAGAGCGCTCCTGGGTCACTGGCGGCAAACTGGCGGAGGTGAAACCCAGCGGATCGGAAGAGAGCTCGGGTTGCGGCAACGATACGTGGGCCCTCTTCTTGAACGTCATAGCCCTGGACCAAGTTGTCGACATAGAGGCTGTAGGGTAGCTGCTCAAGCTGTCGAGAGCTAAGACCTGATTTTCCGGAATCCATGGCATCCAGGCAGAGTTTCCGAATGACGGCGGCAAGGATCCACGGTGATGATCTGGCTCCCATGACGATACGGGTGAAGCGCCAGACTTGGAAATTGTCACGTGTAAGCGGCAGGTCGATGTTTTTGGGTAGGATAACACGTTGGGCGTCCCGACAATGCTCGTGCACGAGTACTTGGTAAAAGGCGGCCTGGATGTCGCTGAGGCAGATAAACTTTGAGGTTCGGAGACGTAGCTGAACCTTGAAGAGGTTGGTGAGCAAGTTTGGCCCAGACTCCATGAGGTCGTTGAGAGAGACGCCCCCTAGAGATGTTGGCGCTGAGGCGTCTACAACTGGTCGTACTTTTGTGGTGTTTGAAGACATCTTGATGACGGGAAAGTGCGGCAGGACACTTTCCTTTTGGACTAGTGTCATCGACGATTTCCAGGATCCCTTCTGCTTTGTGCTTTTCAAACTCTCCATAGTACTCTTGACGCTCCGCCTGTGAAAGACGACGGTGTGTAGCCTGAGCGCGACCCCAAGCTTGTCCGAAGTTTGATGGGAGTTGCTCCGCTCCAGGCTTGAAGGGTAATGCGACCGAGTAACGACCGTCCGATCCACGTGTGGCCGAGTCCAGGAGGTCTTTCGTCAAAACGTCGCCTCGTGGATTGGGTTGTTCGGCCCCTCTTTCGATGCCGAGCAGCTCGAGGCTGGTCATTCGGTCGACCAGACATTCAAGGTTGTCGGGACGGGATTGTGACAGAAGTGAGTTGGCGATGAGTTGACTAGAGTTGAGAAGCCCACTGGATTTACGATCGTCGGTATTTTCGAGGCAGCCTGTGAGGACGGCACCAAACGGGGTGAGGTGCGCGGTAAGACTTGGCCGCAGTGGGATTGCAGGAACGCTCGGGCCTATTAACCGCTGAGCATAGTCGTTACCGATGAGCAAATCTAACTCAAGTTCCCCGTCTTGGGAAGGTGGGAGATTGGCTATTCCATGGGGCAAGTGTTGCAGAGTGGCCAGAATATCACTTGGTAGCTGGACAGCTGGTATGTGGATTGGTGGAGCGATGTGCTCGGTTGCCAGAACTCGGAGTGGTAAACGGCGGCCATCGGGTGTTGAGAGTTCGAGTTCGACGATGTCTGCGGTCACTCGGCGTCGAGAGTTGGTGTGACATGAAGAGCTGTCAAGCGAGATTCGGCGATGTAAACGAAGACCGAGTTTTCGAGCCACATCGAGTTTTATGTACGTGAAACTGCAGCCGCCATCGATGAGGACCGACACTCGCGTAGTTCCGCCGCTAGTCGGGTTTACAGCAGTGGCAGAGAATGTGGCCATGATGGATGGTCTTATCAACTCGTCGCAGGTGGAGGAGATGCAGGAGACGGTATTGATGGTGTTATCGTTCATGGCTTTTAAGTTGGCGAATGCCGTCGGCAATGCGGTCGTCGAGTCGAGGTTGCTGTTGGCTTTCGCTGTTGAGTCGACGTGAAGAACATGCGGTGGTGGATTGAAACGCGCTCCGTGAAGTGATGTGTGGTGCAATGCTCGACACTCGCGGCATCTGTTCCGGGAGCTACAGTTTGAGGTGGCATGGCTACGCAGGCAGTTGAGGCACAGGGCCTTGCTTCGAATAATGCGGAGCCGATCATCGGGCTTCGAAATTACGCCGCATGTCTGACTGGAGTGTCCTGACCGTTCGCAGTAGACGCAGATCGGTGCATGTGCACGTGTGTGCACGTGACCAGCACTCGGAGTGGATGAAGTTACGGAGCGGTTTGTGGCAGCGTTGATTAGACTAGCTCCGGCATAGGGGGCGAAACCAGCTGTTGCGTAGTTGGTTTGCGAGGCACGGATGGCACGAAGCTTGTTGTCGAGGTGTCCCTGGAGCTCTTGCATTGTTGGAATTAGCGGTTGCAACGCCTTACAACGCACATCCTGGATATCTGATTGGAGCGCCGGTGGGAGCTTTGGCCACAGTGCATGCACGTAGGGATCCAGGGCAGCACTGGTTTCACCGAGGCGAGTTAGCTGGCCGACTGTGAGGCGAAGTGTGTCTGAAAATTCCTCCAGGCTCTGGTGGTCGATGTTGCAAAGCTGCGGCATCGCGAGAAGTCGCCTGAAGCAGGTGCTCTTCTGCTCCCACAGGTCGCCATAATTAGCTTGGAGAATTTGGCAGGCTTGGTTGTAGGCCCCCGGTTGACAGGCGTCCAGACCACCTAGTTTCCGGAGGGCAGCGCCAGCGAGAAGCCCGCGAAGAGCTTCAAATTTATCAACGTCTGTGTAGTTGCAGCTGTCGATGCGGTAAGTGAAAGAACTCCAAAATGCAGGGAAACTAGCTGGGTCTTCACCGTCGAAACCCTGAAGTTGAACATTGCGGAGGATGGTGTCGCCGAAGAGGGACGTCGGTCGAGGCGTCGGAGGGGCGGGCTGGGATGTGGTCTGGTTTATGTGAAGCTTTTGTACGAGCAGCTGGTTCTGCTGCATCATCTGAGCCATTGCGCCAATAAGTTGTTGTACAGCGTCCTGTTGGTTAGGTACACCGAATGCGATAGAGCCGACTAGACTGGCAGGTGCGGCGAGGCCGCTGGTGGGTGCGGCGAGGCCGCTGGCAGGTGCGGCGAGGCCGCTGGTGGGTGCGGCGAGGCCGCTGGTGGGTGCGGCGAGGCCGCTGGTGGGTGCGGCGAGGCCGCTGGTAGGTGCGGCGAGGCCGCTGGCAGATGCGGCGAGGCCGCTGGTGGGTGAGGCGAGGGCGCTGGCAGGTGCGGCGAGGCCGCTAGCAGGTGCGGCGAGGCCGCTGGTGGGTGCGGCGAGGCCGCTGGTAGGTGCGGCGAGGCCGCTAGCAGGTGCGGCGAGGCCGCTAGCAGGTGCGGCGAGGCCGCTGGTAGGTGCGGCGAGGCCGCTGGCAGATGCGGCGAGGCCGCTGGTAGGTGCGGCGAGGCCGCTAGCAGGTGCGGCGAGGCCGCTAGCAGGTGCGGCGAGGCCGCTAGCAGGTGCGGCGAGGCCGCTAGCAGGTGCGGCGAGGCCGCTGGTAGGTGCGGCGAGGCCGCTTGTAGGTGCGGCGAGGCCGCTGGCAGGAGCTGCGAGGCCGCTGGCAGATGCGGCGAGGCCGCTGGTAGTCAGGTTAGTGTATGTAGGTCTTACTCGGCTTTGAGATTTGTGACCGAGCTTTCCACGAGTGGTGCTGCGCGTCTTCATTTTTGACTTGGCTGTGTGGATACGTTAGTGCGCTCTGCTACCAATTTGTCGCTTGGGACAAAACTTCTTTGCTTGTATTTGACTTGTATATTGAAAGTATTTGGTTCGAAGCTCTTGTGGGCTTAGTGCGCACTAGAAGCAACTAAAGGGGAACTGTACCGAGAAAGGAATTAGAAACATAGACAACGATTGAGTAACAAGGGGCGGGCAGGATGCGTAGTCTATGGGCTAAAAGGACGATAGAAAGCGAAACAATTAAAGTGCAGTGAAACGTACTGATTAACTAGTTGGTGAGCAAGAGAGAAAAGAGGAGAGTCGAAGGAAACGACGAGAAGGAGTTCTGGAGGAAGCATTAATAATAATAATAATAATTGCAGGAGGGCTGCGGGCAATGACACATAGTTTGGTGACACTAGACCCGCAGCCAGCGAGGAGGCAATTCTGCCCATTTCGCTGACTCCTGAGCACACACGCACACAGATACCGTACGCAGGCATACGCTCACACAGCTGTGTACATCTGCCCTGACTTTCTCATCGTCAGGCAGTGTACACTCTCACTGTGCCTTGGAGGTTGGCCCTCAAGGGCGTAAATTGCACGACAAGCCCCCAAGCCTTCTCTCCGCGGCTGCGCCCCAAATAAATGTGGCCTCGCCGTGGAATCGAACTTAGGGACTGTGGTGCGAGTGGCAAACGCGTTAACCGCTCTGCCACCGACCCCCGGAGGAAGCATTTCCGACACCATGAAAATCCCGAACGCGGGCTAGAATTTTTCTGTAAACCATGAAAATCCCGAACGCGGGCTAGAATTTTTCTGTAAACCATGAAAATCCCGAACGCGGGCTAGAATTTTTCTGTAAACCATGAAAATCCCGAACGCGGGCTAGAATTTTTCTGTAAAACCATGAAAATCCCGAACGCGGGCTAGAATTTTTCTGTAAACCATGAAAATCCCGAACGCGGGCTAGAATTTTTCTGTAAACCATGAAAATCCCGAACGCGGGCTAGAATTTTTCTGTAAACCATGAAAATCCCGAACGCGGGCTAGAATTTTTCTGTAAACCATGAAAATCCCGAACGCGGGCTAGAATTTTCCGCTCAATCCAATGAAACAATCCTCCTCGGGGTGTCTCGTGGCAAAAACAACCAAATAACCTCCGTGGTCTTTCCCCAGGTGAGGTCGTTTTTTTACTGCTAAGGGTGTAAATTGAGTGACAAGCCTCCAAGACTTGTCTCTGCGGCTGCGCCCAAAATGAATGAAATGCGTGGCCTCGCCGCAGATTGAGCTCAACGGAGCTTTGCGCGAGAATCGAGCTCACACAGGTGTGTACATCTGCCCTGACTTTCTCATCGTCAGGCAGCGTACACCTTCACTGTGCCTTGGAGGTTGGCCCTTAAGGGCGTAAATTGCACGACAAGCCCCTTGTCTCCGCGGCTGCGCCCCAAATAAATGTGGCCTCGCCGTGGAATCGAACTTAGGGACCGTGGTGCGAGAGGCAAACGCGGAAACCGCTCTGACACCGACCCCCTTCGTGGCTGCAACAAAACAAGAATAATTTTCCAACACCATTGTTTGCAAGATAATTCACGACCGAGAAAGCAATCAAAACAGAAACTTAGTATTTCTCGAAATTGAAAGAATACGAGTAAATAAAGCTGCATTATTTAATATGCAGTCGCGAGAAGAGGAAAAAGAATGAGTAATTGTGTCATGAGTATTCTTGGCCCAATACTCTGGAAAACGCATATAATATGCAATCTAAGAAAACAAATGAGTTTTCTATACCGCGATTTTCGGTAAAAACTAATTGCTTTTTGTTCCGATTGCATTTCTTGTAGAGATATCTTGCACAGATATTCCAAGGATCAAATAAGTAAAAGGGTTATTTTAGATGTGGGGTATTCTCGGCAAAAGTTTCCTTAATTTTACTGATACTTAGCTTGCTTTCTTCATACTAGCTACATCAAGTCACAGACTCGAACCGAAAAACATCTAAGCAAGAAGCGACCGCCGTCGGCTACACAACAGTTAAGAAGTTCTCGCAAAAATGTAATATTTAAAATCACAGCTGGGTCCGTAAGCTCGAATACGCGGCGAGGCCACACTCTAAACACGTACTAAACACCGTGGATTTGGGTGAGCCTTTGGGTCTCATCGTCCCTCCCTGGCAACGCCCATGCATCGGCCTAGGGGAGCATTCTGTTCTGTCTCATTGGTCCGTTGCATAATCAGCCTATACGACAGAGGAACGGATTGGGGAAGAATGCTGCAAAGCAATCTTAATAAATAATGAATCTTTTTAGGCAGAGGAGATTGCTTCGGGGACTCAAGAACGCTTAAACAAGTTTGATTCTTTAATTTTGCATTCGATAAAACTGCCACTCAGACATGTCGTCAGCCGCTTCAAAGGTGACTTTCACCCGGCTGTGCCTGCTGCTGGCACTGGCAATTGTCCTCCTAGATGACAAAGCCGAAGCCTTCAATGCCGGTGGACCTGGAGGCATCGAGGAGGAGGGCCGCATCAGTCCAGGCCAGTGGCGAACCCTGACAAAACGGTGGCTTCGCGAGTTGCAGGCCACAGGAGGCAGGCACGGCGGCGAGACGCGTTTTAGCCGGTGAGGGACCGCAAAAATTTCCGGATGTCCGGGTTTTTACGAACTTTCCGGGTTTTACGGACTTTCCGGGTTTTACAGACTTTCCGGGTTTTACGGACTTTCCGGTTTTATGGACTTTCCGGGTTTTACGGATTTTCCGGTTTTACAGACTTTCCGGGTTTTACGGACTTTCCGGTTTTACGGACTTTCCGGGTTTTACGGACTTTCCGGTTTTACGGACTTTCCGGGTTTTACGGACTTTCCGGGTTTTACAGATTCTCCGTACTTGTCGACAGAAAAATCCCCATCGTAATCATCATTCTTGTTGTTTATACTTTAAAATTTATTTTTTTGCTGAATCTTTTATAAACATTTTGCTAAGTTTACCCTGGGTGCTAAGTGCTTTGCTAATTTAGATTAAAGTAAATTAAGCAAGCGAGTTTTTTGAATATTTTATTGGAATTTAGATAACATCCAAATTTGCCAGAAAAGGTTTAAAAAAGATTTTTCCATTGTTGCAGCAACCGCAAATGGTGGCCAGTGAAGTACTGGGAGGTTCCGCCAGAAGAGATCGAAGTTCGGCGATAAACTCGTCGAGATGGAAGACGTCCTCCTCTCATTGGCTGCGACGTCGGCTGTGCAACGCTAAAACTAATGATCCCAATAATTGATTTTTCACTTTTTGA
The DNA here is from genome assembly GCA_950097015.1 of Macrostomum hystrix. Taxonomy (NCBI): domain Eukaryota; kingdom Metazoa; phylum Platyhelminthes; family Macrostomidae; genus Macrostomum; species Macrostomum hystrix. The sequence goes on from CATNEN010000038.1 coordinate 20,765,021, forward strand.
GTTTCTGAACTTTGAACAATTCTGCATTGAATCAGTGAAAATAAAAGACCTAGAAAACTGTCGATTGAAGTCGGCGTCATGCAAAGTTAAACTTTATGTTCAATAAAAATAATGTGATATACTTTCATATGGCCTGAAAACCATTTTGACTTGTCGTTTCATTGAATTTCTATACATGGCTAGCTTTAAATCGAAATGTAGCTCGTATTAATAGAAGACACAGCTCAAAAGACACGATCAGAAGACAGGTTAAAAGACATAATAGACACAACTCGGAAGACAAAGACCAGTAGACACAACTCGAAGACAAAGACCAGTAGACACAACTCGAAGACAAAGACCAGTAGACACAACTCGAAGACAAAGACCAGTAGACACAACTCGAAGACAAAGACCAGTAGACACAACTCGGAAGACAAAGACCAGTAGACACAACTCGAAGACAAAGACCAGTAGACACAACTCGGAAGACAAAGACCAGTAGACACAACTCGAAGACAAAGACCAGTAGACACAACTCGAAGACAAAGACCAGTAGACACAACTCGAAGACAAAGATCAGTAGACACAACTCGAAGACAAAGACCAGTAGACACAACTCGAAGACAAAGATCAGTAGACACAACTCGAAGACAAAGACCAGTAGACACAACTCGAAGACAAAGACCAGTAGACACAACTCGAAGACAAAGACCAGTAGACACAACTCGGAAGACAAAGACCAGTAGACACAACTCGAAGACAAAGACCAGTAGACACAACTATAAGACAAAGACCATGCAGTAGATACGAAAAAAGCTCTCTCAAACAAGGTAACGATTTAGCTGCTGCCGATAAAAACATTACAAAATTATTTTTTTAATTTCCCCGATGACAGACCAGCATTATTGACTTAAGAAACGTAGCTAGTCTATCGCTGGCGTGGTAGATACAGAAATAAAAACCGTACAGTATACATGACACATGTTTTGCCAATTTCCACCGTAAGGCAATTGACATCATTGTCTTCATCTTAAATCTGGTTTTCAATGTTATTTCAGCTAAAAAACATACATCGACCAAGGCCTCTGTGTTTGTTCGCTTTTTTTAGAGGCATTGTGTCAAGGAATTTGTTCCAGTTCTAATTGTTGGTACGAAAGATTGCCTAACATTGTTATGCTGTGTATGCAGCGTACCCTGGAGCTGTTTTTGCTACAGCTTTACTTTTCAGGAAATTTTTCTAAACGGTGCATTGTGACGGAGAAAACTGGAATATAGAAAATTTATATTTATTCAGTACGAGCCAGTGACATTGGAAGGATCGCCTTAGACAAAAACAAAAATGTCTACTTCGGTGTCCTGTTATGTCCATGGTTATGGTATCGTTTTGGAGGTGTACGAGCCGTATTTTTGGGTCTAACAACCAATAAAAAATAACGTATTTTAAAATATATATAACGCGAGTAGTTCTTTGAGCTAAAATTAGACTGTCAGTTTTTTGGTCTTACAATTAACCAGAGAACGCTGACTAATATCAGCGCACCGATGCAATAAATTGTACGTGCAAATTAATTTAGACACAAATTAGCCAAACCTAAATTGATTGACTAATTTGTTTACGCACTAGATAGCCGAAAAATCATGAATCTATTACACTTCCATGGATATGAAAAGCAATGATGTTGGTTATGAAGCTCAATTTACTAATGCCTAACTGAGTTTTTGTTTATATGCCTACCGCTATCAGATAATAAAATATGTCAAATAGTGTACTTTACCACGGCTTGGACAAGCCAGTTCTGGCCAAATAGAGATCCAAAAGAACATGTAGACCATTGTACAGGCCAAACGGATTGTGAGATGACAGATGAGACAGCGGGAGATGAGACGGCGGAGAGATGAGAAAGCGGAGAGATGAGACAGCGGAGAGACATGGGACACAAGAGAGATCTTTAGAGAGAGGACTTTCAGGAGAGATCAGATAGGGAAGAGAGGAGATGAGGGAGAGATCAGATGTGGAGAGATCAGATAGGGGAGAGATCAGGTAGGGGAGAGATCAGGTAGGGGAGAGAGGAGATAAGGGAGAGATCAGATGTGGAGAGATCAGGTAGGGGAGAGATCAGGTAGGGGAGAAATCAGGTAGGGGAGAGATCAGGTAGGGGAGAGATCAGATAGGGGAGAGATCAGGTAGGGGAGAGATCAGGTAGGGGAGAGATCAGGTAGGGGAGAGATCAGATAGGGGAGAGATCAGATAGGGGAGAGATCAGATAGGGGAGAGATCAGATAGGGGAGAGATCAGGTAGGGGAGAGATCAGGTAGGGGAGAGATCAGGTAGGGGAGAGATCAGATAGGGGAGAGATCAGATAGGGGAGAGATCAGATAGGGGAGAGATCAGATAGGGGAGAGATCAGATAGGGGAGAGATCAGATAGGGGAGAGATCAGATAGGGGAGAGATCAGATAGGGGAGAGATCAGGTAGGGGAGAGAGGAGATAAGGGAGAGATCAGATGTGGAGAGATCAGATAGGGGAGAGATCAGATAGGGAAGAGAGGAGATAAGGGAGAGATCAGATGTGGAGAGATCAGGTAGGGGAGAGATCAGATAGGGGAGAGATCAGATAGGGGAGAGATCAGGTAGGGGAGAGATCAGGTAGGGGAGAGATCAGGTAGGGGAGAAATCAGGTAGGGGAGAGATCAGGTAGGGGAGAGATCAGATAGGGGAGAGATCAGGTAGGGGAGAGATCAGGTAGGGGAGAGATCAGGTAGGGGAGAGATCAGATAGGGGAGAGATCAGATAGGGGAGAGATCAGGTAGGGGAGAGATCAGGTAGGGGAGAGATCAGGTAGGGGAGAGATCAGGTAGGGGAGAGATCAGGTAGGGGAGAGATCAGGTAGGGGAGAGATCAGGTAGGGGAGAGATGAGACAGGGGAGAGATGAGACAAAAAAGGCCAAAACACATTTAGAATCCGTGTTTAGAAGCCATTCTCGAATGTGCGTTGCAAGTGAAATCTCTTATCCGCGAAAAATATGTCTCGCAATAGACTATAGGATGAATAATAAATTAATTTTTTCATAGTCTTTAGGAGACTGAACGTCACTTTACCAGACCATACATCTGACAATCACGCCACTTGACAAACGCGTCACACTAGCGGAGTGCTTGCAGGCCACTCAAAAGTGTAGCTTAGCGCATCCGTAGTGGAAATGCGTCAGCATACATCGAGATGGATACATCGAAATTAGAATTTTAGAATTCAGGAATTTGCTAATTAGAATTCTAAGCTTAAAATACATTTACGGTTCGCACCAGGTACGCTGTCTATCCACATTTGCGAAAAACGTCTTCGTGACATACCTGACGCCTCAACTTACACCTGACCTCAGCTGTCATACCTGACACCTCAACTGTCATACCTGACACCTCAACTGTCATAACTGACACCTCAACTGTCATATCTGACACCTCAACTGTCATATCTGACACCTCAACTGTCATACCTGACACCTCAACTGTCATACCTGACACCTCAACTGTCATACCTGACACCTCAACTGTCATATCTGACACCTCAACTGTCATATCTGACACCTCAACTGTCATATCTGACACCTCAACTGTCATACCTGACACCTCAACTGTCATATCTGACACCTCAACTGTCATACCTGACACCTCAACTGTCATACCTGACACCTCAACTATCATAACTGACACCTCAACTATCATAACTGACACCTCAACTATCATAACTGACACCTCAACTATCATAACTGACACCTCAACTATCATAACTGACACCTCAACTATCATAACTGACACCTCAACTATCATAACTGACACCTCAACTATCATAACTGACACCTCAACTGTCATAACTGACACCTAAACTGTCATATCTGACACCTCAACTGTCATACCTGACACATTAACTTTCATACCTTACACCTCAACTGTCATGCCTGACAGCTCAACTTTCATACCTGACACCTCAAATGTCATACCTGATACCTCAACTGTCATACCTGACACCTCAACTGGTATTTCATGACTGACACCTTAAGTCAAGTAATTTTCATCCTTTTTTCATTTGTCATAAATAAAGATTGCACAGATAAAATGAAAATATCGAAGTCCTGTTTATATGCACCTTTGAAGTTATGACGTAATCATTTTCTTATTTTTGGATAATGTTAAAATTATCCAACACTGCGATGCTAGTTTAGCTCAAAATTTGAGCACTTTAATCAACGGGTTGTAACAAAAAACTTCAGCTCTGATAGCGCACACAGACAGTCTTGACTTCGGTGTAGAAGTCCAGCGAGTCCTTGGCGCCTTCTCGACCTACGCCTGACTGCTTGCAGCCGCCGAATGGCATGTTCAGGTCGCGAACTAGCCAGCAGTTGGACCACACTGTGCCCACCTGGGGTGTAATTAGAGTGACTGAATGTGTGCTGATGGAGTGACTGAATGTGGGCAGAGGGAGTGACTGAATCTGGGCAGAGGGAGTGACTGAGTGTGGGCAGAGGGGGTGACTGAAAGTGTGCTGATGGAGTGACTGAATGTGTGCTGATGGAGTGACTGAATGTGGGCAGAGGGAGTGACTGAATGGGAGCAGAGGGAGTGACTGAATGTGGGCAGAGGGAGTGACTGAATGTGGGCAGAGGGAGTGACTGAATGTGGGCAGAGGGAGTGACTGAATGTGGGCAGAGGGAGTGACTGAATGTGGGCAGAGGGAGTGACTGAATGTGGGCTGAGGGAGTGACTGAATGTGGGCAGAGGGAGTGACTGAATGTGGGCAGAGGCAGTGACTGAATGTGGGCAGAGGGAGTGACTGAATCTGGGCAGAGGGAGTGACTGAGTGTGGGCAGAGGGGGTGACTGAATGTGTGCTGATGGAGTGACTGAATGTGTGCTGATGGAGTGACTGAATGTGGGCTGAGGGAGTGACTGAGTGTGGGCAGAGGGAGTGACTGAGTGGGAGAAATTAGAATAGGAAGGTGAGAAAGTTCTCACATCGAGCAGTCGCGAGACCCTGAGGATTTTACCAACATCTCTGCTGAACAGCGTTGCGCATAGCCCATACTTTACCGAGTTGGCACGCTTAACGACCTGTAAGAATACAATTTTGATACCTGCATTGTTATGAAAGATCATTTCACAATAGAAAAAAAGTTCACTAAGATGGATATTTTAATCATGCATTTTATCAATGCTAACATCGACAAAAAACTGTCTTATGTCACGCGCAGACATATCGGATTTCTTATTGATATTAACAATGCTCAGTGCGTGATGGATTAACAAAAAGTTGCCCCTAAATACTCTATGTAAGATTCTAGAAATAAGTGGAATCAATGGAGCCGCCAACGAGCCAAGAGACGATGAGAAGAATGCGTGAGACTGCGGATGAGATGATGAGAAAATCTGAGATACAGATTAGACGATGAGAAAATTTATGAGATACAGATTAGACGATGAGAAAATTTATGAGATACAGATTAGACGATGAGAAAATTTATGAGATACAGATTAGACGATGAGAAAATTTATGAGATACAGATTAGACGATGAGAAAATTTATGAGATACAGATTAGACGATGAGAAAATTTATGAGATACAGATTAGACGATGAGAAAATATATGAGATACAGATTAAACGATGAGAAAATTTATGAGATACAGATTAGACGATGAGAAAATTTATGAGATACAGATTAGACGTTGAGAAAATTTATGAGATACAGATTAGACGATGAGAAAATTTATGAGACTACAGATTAGACGATGAGAAAATTTATGAGATACAGATTAGACGTTGAGAAAATTTATGAGATACAGATTAGACGATGAGAAAAGTTTTGAGACTACAGATGTCCGTGAAATGATGAAAAATTGTACCGATTATTAAGATGAACTCTCCTACTCGCCATTTCAAACTGATCTGCAAGATAAGTAGATTTTTTAAAGCAGAGCACCATATTACCTTTGAAAATAATCTAAAATAATTGAGTAAATTTGAGCCCATAAATATGGCTCGGCTCAAATGACACCATTAGACTGGTCATGGCATCAGACTAATAATTTGTTTATGCACAATTTTAGACCGCCGTTTCATAGAAACTATCCATTAGGCACCGGTTAAGGAGGTTGTAGCCTTGTGGTTAGAGCGGCGGCCTCACGACTTGAAGGTCGGGGGTTCAATTCTTGACTTCACTGGAAACATTTGTGTCCTTTACAAATAGGCCCCGGTTATTAGGCCTCGGTTTTAAGAGTCAGAATGCACAGCGATACAAATTTTCGAAGCTTAATTCCTCAGTATTTTTTTCCTTCAACTAATTATAAAGGTGGCAAAGCCTCATATGATTTGAACCTGTCCACCCGGATTAGCAAATAGAAAGTTGCAGCCGAGTTAGCAGCTTGCCAATCAAACAGGAAATTGGCAACAATATCGGCTTTGACTTCATCGACTGCAACTTTTCCACCTATAGTTTCCGCGTGTTTGGCTATGTCTGCTCACTTTTTTGTTTAACTTGGGTCTGCATCAGCTGCATCAGCAGATTAAAATTAAACAAATGAAAATTCTCGAAATTGGTTCAGTGTCATGTAACCAGAATCCCTCTGCAAACTGCAAAAATTCTAATGCCTACGCGAAAAAATCCCAATCCAAAAGAAACAGCGAAACACGTTGTCAATGCATTCCCAGCTCAGTTGGCTTTTAATTTCCGTCAAATTATTTTGCTGACTAAGTCGCACTAGATCCCAAAGCGACTGAGTCTCATCACTATCTATTCCAATTCACACAGAATATAATCCCATTTACCATTTACAATCCCATCCTCATTGAATCCCATCCTCATTGAATCCCATCCTCATTGAATCCCATCCTCACTGTATCCCATCCTCATCGAATCCCATCCTCATTGAATCCCATCCTCATTAAGTCCCATCCTCATTAAGTCCCATCCTCATTGAATCCCATCCTCATTGAATCCCATCCTCATTGTATCCCATCCTCATTAAGTCCCATCCTCATTGAATCCCATCCTCATTGAATCCCATCCTCATTGTATCCCATCCTCACTGTATCCCATCCTCATCGAATCCCATCCTCATTGAATCCCATCCTCATTGAATCCCATCCTCATTAAGTCCCATCCTCATTGAATCCCATCCTCATTGAATCCCATCCTCATTGTATCCCATCCTCATTAAGTCCCATCCTCATTGAATCCCATCCTCATTGAATCCCATCCTCATTGAATCCCATCCTCATTAAGTCCCATCCTCATTGAATCCCATCCTCATTGAATCCCATCCTTATTTTGGATTCCATCCTCATTGAATCCCATCCTCATTGAATCCCATCCTCATTGAATCCCATCCTTATTTTGGATTCCATCCTCATTGAATCCCATCCTCATTGAATCCCATCCTTATTTTGGATTCCATCCTCATTGAATCCCATCCTCATTGAATCCCATCCTCATTGAATCCCATCCTCATTGAATCCCATCCTCATTGAATCCCATCCTTATTTTGGATTCCATCCTCATTGAATCCCATCCTCATTGAATCCCATCCTCATTGAATCCCATCCTCATTGAATCCCATCCTTATTTTGGATTCCATCCTCATTGAATCCCATCCTCATTGAATCCCATCCTCATTGAATCCCATCCTCATTGAATCCCATTTAATGGGATGAAAAAAATGATAGGACTCTCATTAAATCCAATCCACAATGAAGCCTTTCCAAATCGAATCCTATCCTCAAAAAAACTCATTAACACGAAATCCTATCCTCACATTTTACCATCTTCCCAAAGAGTCCAATATTCCTTTCATAATCCCATACTCGTTAAATCCCATGCAGACAAAGCTTATTGTTCACTTAGTCAAATCCCAGATCCCACCCTAAGAGTAGGGTTCCGTGAAATTTCTTTCAGAAGGATCAAGTCCCAAAAATGCCAACCTCACCTCAGCCTCAGAATCGAACGGCACAACGCAGGTGACGGGCCCGAAGATCTCGTCCCGCATGCAGGGCGCTTCGTCGTCCAATCCGCGAACGCCGTCGCCGACAATGACAGTCGGGCGAACGTAGTAGCCGCCAGAGAGTTCGGCGGGCAGTTGCAGTCGGTCTCCAGGAATCTCGCCGCATAGAATTCTGCCCCCGCTGGTTGGCGCCGACTCAATGTAGCCGAGAATTTTCTGTCGATGCTCGGCGCTAACAACTGCGCCTAGCTTGTTGGCCGGGTCTCGTCGATCCCCAACCCGCCATTTGCTGCGTTTTTGCAGTGAAAATTTACTTCGATTTTTTAAGATTATTTGCGCGTTATCTACTTTAAGTAATACGGAAGAAATATTGCAGTATTAATTGTGAGAATCATCAAACCTTGTTTCACTTTCAATCGAGAAAAGTGTCTAACAGTTTTCTAAATGTGTCCAACAGTTTTTTAAATGTGCTTAACAGTTTTCTAAATGTGCTTAACAGTTTTCTAAATGTGCTTAACAGTTATCTAAATGCGTTTAACAGTTGTCTAAATGCGTTTAACAGTTTTCTAAATGTTTGATAGTTTTCTCCATGTGTTTAACAGTTTTCTAAATGTGTTTAACAGTTTTCTAAAGTGTCCAACGATTTTCTAAATGTGTCGAACAGATTTCTAAATGTGTTTAACAGGTTTCCTAAATGTGTTTAATAGTTTCTAAATGTGTTTAACAGGTTTCCTAAATTTGTTTCATAGTTTCTAAATGTGTTTAACAGTTTTCTAAATGTGCTTAACATGTTTCACAATGTGTTTAACAGTTCTCTAAATGTGTTTAATAGTTTTCTAATGATTAATAGTTATGTAAACGTGTTTAACAGAACTCTAAATGTGTTTAACAGGTTTCTAAAACTGTTTAATAGTATTCTTGATGTGTCCAAGAGTTTTCTAAATGTTTTTAACAGTTTCCGAAATGTGTTTAACATTTTTTCTATGTGTTTTACAGTTTTCTAAATGTGTCTAATATAAGTTTTAAAAATGTGTTTAACAGGTTTCTTAAAAGTGTTTAGCAGTTGAAAATAGTTCTCTGCTGCTGGGGTGGAATTAGTTCTTTGCTGCTGGGGGGAATTAGTTCTTTGCTGCTGGGGGGAATTAGTTCTTTGCTGCTGGGGGGAATTAGTTCTTTGCTGCTGGGGGGAATTAGTTCTTTGCTGCTGGGGGGAATTAGTTCTCTGCTGCTGGGGGGAATTAGTTCTCTGCTGCTGGGGGGAATTAGTTCTTTGCTGCTGGGGTGGAATTAGTTCTCTGCTGCTGGGGTGGAATTAGTTCTTTCCTGCTGGGGGGAATTAGTTCTCTGCTGCTGGGGGGAATTAGTTCTTTGCTGCTGGGGGGAATTAGTTCTCTGCTGCTGGGGGGAATTAGTTCTCTGCTGCTGGGGTGGAATTAGTTCTTTGCTGCTGGGGGGAATTAGTTCTCTGCTGCTGGGGGGAATTAGTTCTCTGCTGCTGGGGTGGAATTAGTTCTTTGCTGCTGGGGGGAATTAGTTCTCTGCTGCTGGGGGGAATTAGTTCTCTGCTGCTGGGGTGGAATTAGTTCTCTGCTGCTGGGGGGGAATTAGTTCTTTGCTGCTGGGGTGGAATTAGTTCTTTGCTGCTGGGGGAATTTGTTCTCTGCTGCTGGGGGGAATTAGTTCTTTGCTGCTGGGGGGGGGCTTAGTGTGCTAGTATTAAAGCTAAATATCAAATAGAAATAAAATACGTTTTTACACATTCACATTAGCTATTGAGTCTTGCGTAAAAATCTAAAGCAGGAAATAAACAGCATCACAAATCTCATCTGAGCGTCACCAAACTACCAATTCGATCTCATTTATCTAAAAAACCGTGGTTTATTAGCTCAAATCTGGAACGGATAAGACTTATGAAAAAAGGTAACAAAAATAATAAATACAACTCACGAAGTCTCCTCGATAAACAGTTGCAGAAACTCATTATAGATCCCTCGCTCAACAAAGATACGACTCGTGCACAGACAGATTTCGCCCTGATTGGTGAAGCTCGACCTAAACACGAAAGTACAAATTTATACAATAATATTGTTGCTTAGAGGCTCTCAAAGTACAATTACACGTGACGGACTGACCTGACGCAGGTTTCAACCGTTGATGTCAGATCGCAATCAGCAAATACAATGGCCGCGTTTTTTCCGCCTAACTGTTTAACAAAGAAAGTTGAAAAATGAATTTCTATTGTGAGAAATTGAAATATGACACGTAGGGGGGTCGGTGGCAGAGCGGTTAACGCGTTTGCCACTCGCACCAAGGTCCCTAAGTTCGATTCCACGGCGAGGCCATATTTATTTAGGGCGCAGCCGCGGAGAGAAGGCTTGGGGGCTTGTCGTGCAATTTACGCCCTTGAGGGCCAACCTCCAAGGCACAGTGAGAGTGTACACTGCCTGACGATGAGAAAGTCAGGGCAGATGTACACACCTGTGTGAGCGTATGCCTGCGTACGGTATCTGTGTGCGTGTGTGCTCAGGAGTCAGCGAAATGGGCAGAATTGCCTCCTCGCTGGCTGCGGGTCTAGTGTCACCAAATGATGCGTCATTGCCCACAGCCCTCCTGCAATTTTTATTTTTATTATTATTACTGGCCAACTAAGAAGCTAGGGAACATGTAATCAGACCAACTGACTATATACCTTATACCTGACAGTCTGTGGGACTAGCTGACCTTATACCTGCCAATCTGTGGGACTAGCTGGCCGTATACCTGACAATCTGTGGGACTAGCTGACGTTATACCCTGTCCCTTGATCGTGGGACTGTGAGCTCAAACCTCAAGCGACAGTTTTTTGATCATCGGAGCCGTAAGCGCTTGAATTCGCGAGCCAATCAGGGTGCTGCCAGTGAAGGACAAAGCGGGCACCAGCGGATGCAGCACCAGAGCTTCGCCCGCGGTGGCGCCCCTGCCGAAGACCATGTTGACAACGCCTGGTGGCAGGCCGGCATCCGACATCAGCTGACAGAGTCGCCAGGCGGTCACGGAGGTCAGCTCGCTCGGTTTGCACACGGCTGTGTTGCCTTGTTATTTTCGTGCGATTGACATAAAAAAAGTTAGTTCTGCGTCATGTTACTTTCATAAGTAGGCTCTCTAGTCCAGTGTTTTCATTGTTTCATAATCACACCCAACCCAGTAGGGATAGAGGTACAGTGAAGCCGCTAACTGCCACTCAGCCATGTAAAATAAAAAAGCTATAAAGTTTCGAAGCTTAAAATGATCGATAATAGTTTCTGAATAGTCTCAGTGTATTTCATTCAATTCTTCGCAGTTAGCTTCAAGCAGTTGGATAACGTGAGAACATCGTGGAGCAGTTCAAACAGCTCGAAAACTGTGAGCAGGGAGCACCCGAGGTACAGGCCAAGAGCGCTCCCAATGTCCGCGATGAACTGCGTGAGCCGATAGTCCAGCCTGAATGTCGTCAGCGAGCTGTGCGTGGCTTCCGCTCTCAGCGTGACACTGACAGCTGCCCTCTGGAAGTACCTCGAGATCCCATCCTCTAAACTGATCACATTATTCCGATCAGCATAGTTCATTGTTCTCACGGCGGTATCCAGTGATCGGAAATCCGCTCGATACACGCCATCGAGCAGCGATCTCAGGATGTTATCAACCAGCCGAATCAGACTGGCCTGATTGGGCCATAGTCCAAATGATGACGTCACAGAGTAGGTGCGACGCCTGCAGAGCCGCTTGCCAGCGCAGGCCTGATCCCAAGTGTTGTTGCCGCTGTCCGCATCCAGACGAGCCTTCACTGCCGCCTTCATGTTTCTATGAATATTTTCCACAGTCCCAGCAGCCGTGAGGTTCAGGCACAGGGCCAGGTGTCTGAATTGCCAGGGTGTCGGATCAGGCTTAGGGCTGCAGTTGTACCTCTGCTGCATGTCTCTGGCGATCTCAGAGTAGTAGCAGTGGGCCTCGCTGTAGCTGAATGCGTCCGCTGAACCGCTGTACGGGTTCAGGAACAGAGCCGGATCGTGCTGATCGATGCACTGGTTGGGGAAGTCTTCGGGAGTCATCTGGGCGTCTCTCATTGAAATTGCCAGGTCGTATGCCCTGCCAGGTGCCAAGCTAATCACCGTGGAGGTCAGCCGCGACGGATACTGACCTCTGGAGGTCAGGTAGAGGTACATGCCGCTGCCTCTGTCGAATCCCAATGGGTTCTCCAGGTCCCAGTCGAATGGGTAGATGTAAGTCGGATGGCCGGATATTAAAACCATCGAGTTTGGCAGCCGGCTATCGCCAGGTGACATAAAACCAAGTATATCAAACTGGTAGAAGTGCGGGTCGAGCAGCAGGTTCAGCTTCAGCCTGCTGTTTGTGTCTTGCATCTTCGCCAGCTCAGTGGGAGTTAAAGCTAGCTTGAAACACTTCAGGTGGTTCGGATGGTACAGGGTTTCAACCGCAACAGGTGACCTGAGCAGACTCTCTGAGCCTGCCGTGAAGATGCCAAAGTTGCCGTAGAATGTCTGCAGCTTTCTCTGGCCCACAATGTCTGCGAGAAGTTTGTACTTCAGCGACTGAATCGAGCTGAGAAGCTTGAATTCACTGAAAGTAGAATTTTCTGACTCCGATGCATTCAGGGATTTGAGCACTTGATCGAATTTGGCTTGAGCAGCACTGAAAGGAACATTAACCTGGTCGGCCTCGGACTTGTTCAACAGGTAAATGAAAGATCCGGCTGCCTGCAGGCTGTTGCAGAAGTAGACGTCCGGAAACTCAAAGCGAACCTTCTCCGCCTGGAACTCGGACTGCACCTTGGGAGAGTTGAGTCGCGCCACGTAGGCTACGCAGCTGTTGAGCATCAGGCCCAAGAAGCCGAGAAACGCCAGCAGCCAGAAAAGCCTCAGAGCTGCGCTTCGGCTAGCGGGGGCCACCCTGCAGATGGCGTGAGCTGTTGAGTTGGCCACGGCCTCCCTCACAATCTCTGACAAAGGCAGTCGTGTGTCAGCAGTCATCTCTGCTACCTGCGGCTGGGCAGCCAATGGTTACTTGGACATTAGGAGTAATTGGGATAACTTTCAGGAATATATGCCCTAGTTTTGTTTGCTCTCACTAAAAGCTTGATGACGATTTATCCCAAATAGCAAATGTAAATGACAAGCAACTCCGTTAGCTGCATGGGCTCTAGTGCATGGAGACTGTGAGAAGTATTTCCGTTTCCATTACTACCATTACTGGCAATTGTGGGTAGTTCAGTTTGTCGTACGCAGAGTCAATTGTGTCCTATGTTCTATTTAGTTTGCATAGCCATGCCAACTACAACAGAGGACAAAAGCTCAGAATCTCACCTAGTGTTTTAGGCGAGCTCTAGGATAGGCAAACAGAAACCATGAGGCCATAAGTCTCAACCAATGCATTATTTTTTACTGTAACAGAACTTGATAAGGAATATAAACGAATGTATCGAAATCATGGATGAATAATATAACTGGATCGCCAGAAGCTCGATTTTTTTGGTCCTAGCCATAGACAAGCACCAGCATCACAAGAAGCTCAGAATGCCGTACTTTCACACATAGACAAATTGCCGCTGCAGAAGCTGCAAACCTTTATTTATAAGTATACTTAGTAGGATAAGTGAAACTATTGCAAATGTGAAGGCAAGCAAAGAAGAAAACGAATATGTAAGGGAATTAATACAAAACAGACACGAAAGCAGGCAAGTAAGCAAACAAGCACGTAGACAGACAGCAAACAAACAAACAATAAAAGGCGAAAACAAACAGCCAAATGAGTTGCAAGCAAACCGCGCAAGACAAAGGAGAGTCAAGTAAAGACAATAAATTCAAGGCGTCACCCGCACAATGCTAATTTGAAGTCACTGACCCATGAAAATAATTTTTTTTGTTAGCATCTGACGCACAGTTGTTGTGTTCACAGCGTTAAGCCTCCGAAGTACATGCCGCAACCGAATGCAAAGATATTTCTTAGAAATCGCTTGCTCCTCCCATGAGCCTGCATGTCTCGCTGCTCGAAGTGCAGCTCACAAAGGAACTTACGAGCTCCGAATTTGAAATGTGGCTTTGCTTGCACATTGCTGTTCCACTGCGCTAGTCGATACGGATCACCGATTGGATAAGAAAAAAGGGTGACAGGTTTCGTGCCTTGTCCACTTTTGGATAGGCATCCGATTGCAGCACAAATTCTGACGTCCTTATTCATCTCGCGAAGCCATCTTTTGCCGCCCTGCATATATTGCGAGCATGTGCTTGGACATAAAATGGAATATTTCATAAATAAAGGTTTCTGCAGCGGCAATTTGTCTATGTGTGAAAGTACGGCATTCTGAGCTTCTTGTGATGCTGGTGCTTGTCTATGGCTAGGACCAAAAAAATCGAGCTTCTGGCGATCCAGTTATATTATTCATCCATGATCGAAATATCTCATAAAAATCAAGTTTAACTTCCGTCGCAGAACTTATAGAAATGCCTTTTACAGATAACTACTCCAAAGTATATGTTTGGCATGTAAACAGGCATCTGGACAAACAGTTCCTGCTCAAGTAACGGATCGAGTCTGAGCCGCTAGAGCCGTCTTTGTGGAAGCCCTAGATCATCGAGATGATGGTCGAAGTCAGTTTGATGGTCCGCACTGAGAACCAGCAGCTTGTCTGTGCTCAGGTGCTCCAGGCAACGGACGTCAAAGGGCGAATGCTGTAGGCCTCATGTGTAGCTCCATGTTGAACTTTTGCACATAGTAGCAACTAGTACCTCTCGAGTTAAGACCTCACTACCATAAATACGTAGGGTCTCAATTCAACAATCCGGCGCCAGCCACAGTAAGTGCTGAAGCCCTCGCACAACGAGGAATCCGGAGCGGCTGCGAACTTCGCTCGTCGAGGACCAGCAGCAGGTGAACTTGGCGATGCTGCATTTGCTGCCCGAGTACTAACTTATTGTTTTCTGATACATTAGCATAGCAGCTCCAGGAGCAAGTACAATACTTTGACATTATTTATTCCAACCATCCGGCAAAGATTTCCGAGTCCAAAAACCGTCCAAAAGCCGTGAGAAGCTCACGGCCTCCTGACGGAGAGTGTCACTCTGCACAATGAACAGCTTGATGATGAGGCAGTGAACAGGACAGCAGTCAGCATCCTTGGCGCTTTGCTGATTGGTCACCTCCAGCAGATGACGGAAGTAGTCGAGAGCCAGACTGCAGCATGCCAGCTCGATGAGAGCCGCGCGAAGGCATCTCCGTCGGCTGCGGCCGCGACTGTCTCGCTGGCGTCAGTGCAGATGCTGTCAGGCGCAGAGTACATTGTGTCCAATGTTCTCTTTAGTTTAGGCAAATAGAGACTCCAGAGTGTCACCATGAGCAAATAAAAATACTTTATTTGCCATTACGAGTAGTTGAAAAATAGTTGAATATTTGAGTTTATTGATACCATATAGTTGAGTTTGCATTACTGATAATGTAGGATTGAAATTGTATTTAATTAACAAACTGACCAGACTGCATTGAGCAAAATTGAGACTAGAGTTCTCACAAAACTGTTCGCAAATATCGGCATTAGTTGCGTTGAAATAGCTGAAATAATTTGGTTCCGGAGGTACATGGAAAAGTATCTCATTAGTATACCTTTTAACAATTTTTTGGACATAAGTGAAGCTTATTTGGTCCTTGGCCAGCTCAGTCCTAGAAAAGTGAGTTTGATTTAGTCAGCAATCGGAGTTTACCGTAGACAATAGTGAGAAGTGAAATCGATTTAGTCAAGTGCCGCGTTTTTAAACCGTTCCATGACTTGATTTTAGTCAAAGTGAATTTTATTTAGTCATCATGGCGGCAGCTGTAGGCATTCGCAGAGTTACAATCTCTGAACAGGACCGGCGAAGACTCATCGACGCCTTTTTGGCAATGTCGATTGGCAGCAACTAGCGAGACAGCTAAACATTCCACGTCAGTCTGCCAGAAATGTTATCGTTAAATACGAACAAAGTGGACGCGTATCGGCATTGAGACGAGGAGGAAATAAGCAAAAAGCTTTAACTGAAGCTATGCTCGACAGCCCTGTTGAATTTGTTGGTGAAACACCATGACGCTCAATGACATGCGGCAGCTAGGCGACAGGAACGCTGCCAACGCACTTGGCATCAATCTACAAGAACACCGCGCCCTGGAGCGCGAACTGGAGGCGAGTATGGCAGCTGTCACACAGCCTCACTGCGAAGCCTGGCATCGTGAGAGCGTTCGGTACATACCCCGCTGCATTGCCATGGAAGACATTGTTGATTAAATTGAAAAGGGGAAGTGTCGTGACATAAAGTTTTTGGATTGTGTTGTTCTTGTTTAAGCTTTCGTCTCATGGCTATAACGACTAAATAAAATTCACTTTGACCTAATAAAAGTTAAAAAAAAGACGGATTTATAGGGACTTGACTAAATCGATATCATTTCTTTACTCTTGTCTACGGTAAACCCCGAGTGCTGACTAAATCAAACTCACTTTTCTAGGACTGAGCTGGCCAAGGACTAAATAAACTTCATTTATGTCCAAAAAATTGTTAAAATGTATATTTGCGAGCTGAAAAAATTGAAACCACGCAGACTCTGGCGTTTGGTGACATTTGGCGACAGTAAGACCCGCAACCAGCGAGGAGGCAGGCTCTCTCACTGCAGGTGCGTTAGATACTGGCCTCAAGGGAGTAAATTGCACGAAAAGCCCCCAAGCCTTCTCTCCTCGGCTGCGCTCCAAATAAATGTGATTTAAAAAGTCCTTCCAGTTTGCTTAGTAAACGTCTTACGCCAAAATGACCAAGCGATGATAATTTACTAATACAAGTGTATAATATCAAATTGAAACTAGCTCGCATCATGCTATGACCATTCCTCACATAACCTAAACTCAGACGATGAATTAAAACAAGCAAGAAAATAATAAGAAACGAACCTGCAGCCAGGCAAGGCGCTAATTTGAACGTCAGTAAGTACAGCGGCAGGTTCCATGGCGATATGAGGCCGCAGACGCCCACTGGACACCGGATGGTCCAGTTCTGCGTGGCGAACTCGGCTTGATGGCTAGCCCTGCGGGATCGAGAAAGAAGGATCCGGCATAAATGACAAATCTACAAAGATTTAGGCGCGATTTAGATCTGTACAGATTTGATATCGATAGATTGATATATCAATTAGATGGATTGATTGATAAGAAATATGAAATATTTTTTCGCCGGTACACACAGATTAGTGTACTCCTCGTATCGCAATGGCGTCAATTGCACTACAAGCCATCAAGCTTCACGGCTGCGTCCTAAAGAAATTTTTGATAAAAAAACAGTAGAGCTCACGTCTCCACGTGATGCAGATTGGCAGTGGCAAAAAATCTGAAATTGTGCACAGCCCTGGGAATGTCCACCGCTCTGGCCAGCCACACCGGCTTGCCCTGATCGCGCGACTCCAGCTCTGCCAGCTCCTCCAGGTGGTGCTCCAGTAGGTCAGCGATGAGTAGAAGCTGCCGACTTCTCTCGGTGGCAGACTTGCAAGACCAGCTGGTGGAGTGCATTTTGACGGAGGGAGCGCGTGAGTTATGGACGAGGATTCAAGTTTTTGCTTTTTTGATAGAGGTTGTAGCCGAGTCGTTAGGGCGTCGGACTCACGACTTGAAGGTTGGGGGTTCGATTCCCGACTCCACTGAAACAAATTGTGTCCGTTAGCAAGACACTTAACTCTGCAGTGCTTCAGTTCACCCAGCTGTTAAATGGTTTCCAGGATTAGCTGGGAGAATTGCAGGTGGGTGTGTCGTCCCCCAGTCCATGGACTAAACAGCTGTACGCAGTCTTCAGATGCGCCGCGCAATAGCTGCGGCTGTGCTGTCGGCTGCACATCTGACCCGATTGGGGCAGGTGTATTCAATTATTATTATTTTTATACTAAAAGCGACACTTTTGTTAGTTGGGAATACATTTATATTTATGCAGTTATTAGTTTTAGAGACATGTGATCTAGATAAATCGATAAAAAGTTAGAGAGATAGAAACCAAGAAGGTAAAAGCTTAAGGTAGAAAAAATCATTGGATATAGGATCTATAAAAGTTGATATTAGATCTAGATCAATGGATAAAGGATCTAGATAGATAATTATAGGATCTAGACCGGATCTAGACCAAGGTATGTATATATATTCTCTCAATGGATTACAGATAGTTACAGTGCAGGGTACAATGGATACAAATTCCAGATTGTTAATATGATAAAGGGAATAAGATCAGGATCAATAGATATGGGATCTAGACCAATCAAGGATTTAGGATCGAGATCAGTGGATAGAGGTTTGATTGCGGGATGTTTGCCATAGAGATATTGTTAAAAGAAGGGTCTAGATCAGGGGTCAGCAAAGTCCAGCCCGCTGGCCAGATGCGGCCCGCTGCCCCTTCCAATACTTATAGTAACCTGTCAAACTTCTCTCTAATCTGCAGATGGAGAGTCTTATCTATCCTGTCTCATTTCTCCCGTGTCTCCCGCCTCTCTCCCTGTCTCATGTCTTCTCTGTCTTATTTATCCCATTTCGACATGCGGCCCGCTGTCGTATTTTAAGTTCTTTCCGTGGCTCGCTCGCTAATTAGTCTGCCGACCCCTGGTTAATGTGGTCTAGACAATTAGATGGAGGATCTAGATTGAAAATATCTGAAATACCCTGGAAAAGCTTCCTCGGCAGCGCTAACAGCGGCATCGACGTCGGTCGAGTCGCTGTCCGGCACGCGAGCCCACACGGTTCCTGTGGACGGATCGATGCTGTCAAGGTAGCCACCTCCGGCTGGAGCAGCGAATTTGCCAGCGATGAAATTCTCCAACTGCAGCTGCGCACCGGTGGACATTGTTTAGATTTGGTTCCTAACTGTTTCAATCAACTAGACACAGGCTTTTCTTGTTAGCTGAAAATCAACAACAGTTTAGAATTAAAAGGTGTGTGCCACTAGAACAGCTACACATGACCTTGAAAGAGAGAAAATAGTAAACAATTTGGCTGGTGAGACTAGAGACTAGAGCTAGGCATAAATAGCTAAACCAGATAAGCCTTGCCTGGACGGTTTATACATTTAGCTGGGCATGTACATGAAAATGCTTGACTTGGGTTTTTTATACTGATAAGGGGCCGGGTTGGTTCGTCAGAATTAGAAAATAACTGAAGCTTTGTAACTTCTTGATTGCATATTTTTTGGATTAATAATATTTCGAAGAACCTATATGAGCACAGTCTTTTTAGTTCTCGAATGTCAAATATTAATTAAATGTTCTTATCTTCAAGTAAAAATGTATACTTTTATTGCTTTCTGATTTGCTGATCCACTAATGTGTGTATTATGAGGCAATTGTAAAACTTGTAATCTACGAGTATATCATAAATTGTTTTATGATATACTCTTTGCCCTATACCCTTAGCGTTTAGCTTTCGTTTTGTGTATTAGGTATCAAGTTGTTGTGTTGTCGTGGAAATTGTACTTTTCCAATATTGGCTTGGACAGCAAGCGTGCCCTTCATTCTCTGGCCGGTTGTCTGCCCGCCTGCCCACGCGATTCATTATCAACTTCTTCCCCCCAGTCTGGACCAAAACACTGTTGATTCACCCGCTATATTTTATCGATCGCAATATTAACCCAGCCACTAAAGGCACCCACAGGGTTCTTCATACCCTTGTTTTCTTCTCTGCTGCCCTCCCCACTCTGTCTTATTCCCAGCCAATCATATTTAGCTTGGCTGTTCTGTTATCTATTTGTTTTATCTAGTCCCGTAAACTAAATGGTTTCACTAATAATTTATTCATTTTATTACATAAGGCTTAATTGATGTTTGATTGTTTTCGCTGCAGCTAATTAAAGCACAGTGAATTAAAAAAGTTATACTTGATTACAGTATTTCAACAAGGACCACTAGGAGTAGAGAGTTCACGGACCTCCTAGTTGTCCTTGTAGTATTTATGTACTCGTACATTAGGGCAGAAAAACAAACAATTTATTAGTTTTAGGTCTAACGCCGCGGATAAATCTGAATTCTGAAGTAAGTACACCAGCTGAATAGCAAAGTTGGGGCATGACTGCGTGCTTATGAATCATTTTCTAATGAGTATGAGTAATTAACTAACAGTATTCACCGCTTTTTTTACTAAATTATACGCCTTTCCTGCAAAATAATACTTAACTGATATAAACGCAGAAATTAAATAAACACTCTAACAAATGTGCTCGCACAGAAGACCAAATATTTTAAGATTTTTAGAAGCGCTCATTTTATAATTCTCGCAGAAGCTCAAAGTTTATGAATTAATAAACAAAAATGTGTATTTTTGCATACTCGTTTATATTATCAAAGTATCAATAATTTGCACAGTTCACATTGATGGCTTTAAATAACCAAATATGAAGTAAAACATATATCAGAGATTGCGAATCGATGCGCATAAACGTTGAGATTAAGGGGGGCTTGAGAACAGGGGCTAGCTAAATGTCTGCTATTCCAGAAGCTCTTGAATAATAAAACTCAGCTGATAGCAAAAAGCAACTGAAAAATAGAGCGAGAAAAGTTAGGAAAAAAAAGTAAAAAAACAAGGTGACAAAACTAAACAATGCTTGTATTACAGGAGACAAACTAAATGAAACGAACCATCAATAAACAAACTAAAATTGTTACTAGTACAATACATTGTGAAAAGTAAACAGTTTAGCTGTTCCAATACGCTTCAGTTACGAATTGATGATGATGACAATATTTTGTTTATCCACACAAGGGCGCATTTGAAAATTAGAAAATTTAAAGTAGAAATGTTTTTAGAATATTAGTTATTACTAAATCAAACACAACAATTAAAATACTTAAATAATGCTTCAGCTAGCCAGCCAATTTGTGGAATATCTGGCAAAGACAGCAGTTAAACAATATAAATCGATATTTGTGTATCACAATGAATATGCAATCATCAAACTAAATGGCAGATTATACAACAATCCACATGTCTAACTAATTGTCTGGATTTCGAAGAACAAAACATGTTATTGCAGCGATAGGATAATAATAGTAATAATAGTTTTAATACTAAACATATGATTAAATCACAAGCTATTATCTGCCACAATAGCATTCATTAGAGAGTTGTGGAGGAAAACTCAATTTAACGGACACAGCAGCTGCAGCAACAATAATACAACTAACCTTGATTATCACAATAATTATTTTTCTCACAGGAGACACATTCTAATAAAGAAATAGAATGAATTTTTCATTGAATCCTATTCACATTATATATTGCACATGATGATAAACTGTTAATGTGTTTGCGACTAAATCGAACGGACAAGAAAAAAAGAACTATAAATAAACTGTTTATATTGCTTTTTAGGATGTCATTGCAGAATAATGAACATAATGTTTGTCTTTTGCGTCTCAATTTGCTGACATTATTCAGTGCGTTAAAATAGCAAAACAATTCACAAATTGATCCTTTACATATTACACACTACTAATAGTAAGAGTTATCAACCAAAAAGGTTTATTAAAAAAACATTAAGCCATTAAAAAGTCGCTCGTGACCTGTTTTCCAGCATAGCTGAAATATAATATTATACCTGTCTCTTTCCTAATTAGTCCCATGCTCCCTGTATTATATCCTTATCTAATCCCTTTTTTGTCTCATTTCTTCTTATCAGTTCCTTGTTGTAGTTATATATGAGGTATTTATATTGTAAAATATTTTACAGCATAATTAAGTCTTTAAGGCGTTTATCAGGGTTTGAGTATTCTGGTTTTTTCTAAAGCTTAAGTCTTTAAAGTTTTCTTGAGAACCAATTAGTATAAAAAAAAATAAGTGACAAAACAATAGCAAAGTATAACAACAGTATAAATCCGAGACAAAGAGAGAGGAAGTCACATTAAATAAAAGTTTATAAACAAGGGATAGAAATTGTGCTCATTAAGTTTTTGTGTCACAACACTAACTAAATAGATGCGAATGTTTCCGAACAAAAAATTAAATATCAATAAAAAGCAAATACAGCCGCTTGCTTATCTAAGAAGAGGCTATAGAATTCTGTAACAATATTAGCATATGCTTTTTAAAGACAATGATTAACTAGCTTGAATTTTCCTAATGCGCTACTTACTACAGGTAGACAAAAGTAGACAAAAAGTACATAAAGTACATTCCTTGCATTTATACTAGTAATATATCTAAAAGTTTGTAACCTCGTTTGAGTCCACAGCAGAGAAAGTTGAATGACCCATTCTCTTGATGGCAGTGGTGCTAGCAGTGGTAGCAGCAGCGGCAGCAGATTGGCCAGAAGGTAGAAAAGTTGAACTAGACGAGTCCACGGACCCGGTGCTGCTCTGACCACCGATAGACGGCTCGCGAACGTGCGATCGGCTTGAGATTGTAGATGACTGCTGCTGCTGCTGCTGCTGCTGCTGCTGAGGCGGTAGCGGCGCTTGAGGCTTCCTATGACGAACGGGGGATTGCAGTAGCTGCTGCTGCTGCTGCGGTGTTTGCGTGTGCTGTGTGCCTCCGCCGACTGAGCCGGAGTGGGAGCGTGTACTAAAAGTTTGAATCGATAGGTTTCACAAATGAGTAAATTAGCCACAACATTATTACGTTAATACGTTACTAAAAGTAGCGCTACTTACAGTATCTGTTTCATCATTATAGTTTCAGTATGATAAAATGTTAGGGCGCAGAAATGTACTACTTGGAAAAAAGTAGTATATCCAACTCTAGTGCGATAATCTGACTAGATCTCGACTGGTTGTGTATAAATATGAGCACTAATTTTCTCATTTTTATTACACACCCGTCTATGCGTACTTGCTTACGATTCGATTCGAATGATTTTAACACATGCGATGCAATTGTATGAAATCAGAGATTTAATATAAAAAAACTAATTTTAGTCGCATTTGCACTTTCAACAACAGATTGAGTCTACGAACAATGTCCAGTAGATTATTATTAGAGAGAATTTAGCTAAAGTCGTCTATGGTTAAAATTGTCGTAATTGTTGTTAATCTGACACTTGCTTTGCTATGTCAAGCTACTTGACATTTGCTATTTGCTTTTTCAAATAATATATTTCATTACAAGAGCTTCTTAGAACTAAATATACACATCATTTCTCTTTCATAATTCCAAGTGCTTTTCTATGCTATTTTTAGAACCTTAGCCATAGACAGCTAGAATGCATTTTATGCACCAACCTAAATGCACTCTAAAGGCCAATTACGAGTACCATTATTTGCACAAAAATGTTTCGGTCATGTACGCTTTAAAACGGGTTTAAAAATTTCATACGCAGATTAAAGAAAATAACTGAATACCTGACTGACAAAGACTTGGGTTTGTTGCGTCTTAGCAACAACTGTCTATGGAGGCTAGAAAAACGGGGTAATATAAATTAGGAATAGTTTTAGCACAGCAATACCATAGTTCATTCACCATAAGCAAAGAGCATTTTAAAGTTGAAATTTCATCATTCCGAGAGGTCGAGAGTTCCAGTCGCAGGCAAATGTAAACAAATAGGTGCGGCGCCCTCCAACCCAGTCCATGGACTGAAAAGCAGTACACTGCCTGTGCCATTGGCTATAAATCTAGCTCTTTTAGGGTAGGTTTAATTAAATATTTATGATTAAAAACGCACACAAGCATCACATGTAGATCAATCTGCACACACTCTATACTTACAGCCACACACACACACACACACACGCTTTGTTTTAACGATATATAGCATAGTTGGCGATAAATGCAACAAAAAAACAAAACAAGCTAGCAAAAACCTATTTTTTTTCAGTTACGCACTGAGTTAAAGTATGCAGAACATGATTTGGAGCTGAAAAATAAAATAATTGTTCTCCATTTTTGTTAAAAAAAGTATTCCGATGAGCAAAGTAAAACGGCACACGGAGCAGTTTAGAAAGAAAATAATTTAATGGATAACTAAATGTTTGAAAGTTAATTATTAAAATAATATTGCTTCTGTAGTCTATGGCCTATACTGCTATTGAATGGACTACCAGTATTTAGTCTATTCAGTATTTTTAGTGAAGTATATAATAAAACGTCACAGTAAATTAAGTACGAGTAATTTGATATAGTGTATAAATAGTGTGGTCATAACTATAAATATTAAACAATAAGTATTACTGAACAAATGAATCAGCAACTCGATTAAACATAAAATTGTTCTTGAATAATACGACTATTAAGATTTATTGTTAAGGAAACGTCTAATTTTATCGAAACGTTGGATAACACAACTTTCTCGCTGCTCCTAAAAGTACACAGACCTCAGTTTTCTTCTAAAGCTGCTGGTAGCCTTTAGAAAAGTGGTCAAACGTTTGACGTGACCATTATTTCTGCAACGATAATTAACGCAATAGGCGGAAATCAGCGATGCGTTATATGGTGCTACCGATTATTAGCAAATTTAAATTAAAATGATTTAGCAAAGCACAGGAAAGCACAACAACAAATGCAACAACAATTGCAGAAGACTAAACCTATTGCATCTAGCTGAAAACAATATACTTGTAAGAGCAAAGCGTAGAGGCGAATAAAAATGCTAACTAAATAGTAAACTACTGAATATATACTTAGTGAGTGAGTAGTAAATAAGGTAATTAATGTGAAATCAAAATGACTCACTCGGCAGATCGGGCACTGCTAGCTGCAGCAGCAGCTTCGCTACCGTCCCCAATGGTGGTTGTAGACACAGACAGTGAATGCTGCTGCAACAACTGGTGCTGCTGTTGAAAATCGTTGCTTGCCTGCGTTGGCATAGCAACAGCGCCGACGCAAGGCGCTTCAGCCGAGGTTGGCGACTGAGCCGGCGGTATGGACAGGTTGCTAGGCAAATTCATGAATTTTGGCTCTGGAGGAGGGGGAAGAATGGGAAGCCGATTTATTGACTATATAGAATTAGTATGCATCATACTACTAGGGCTGTTAGTAGTGATATGTACGCAAAACAATACATTTGGAAGACGACATGATTTGAATACTTATATACGGTTGATTTTAACGCAATAATTTTCGGCTCTTAAATGAAAGACTAAGAAAAGAAGTGAATTAGGATAGAAATCAACTCAAAGACATATCACACTCAGGTATTAAGATTTTTGCTGTACATTATATAATAAATTACAAACTTCAAAGTACCTATGTCCCTATTGTGCAGACTTTAAAACACGACAATTAAAACGGTGAAAACAAATACAAAAACACGACAAATACACAAATATATACAAAATTTGGGATAAAAAAGGGGAATATTTCTAACCAAGCTAGGTTAGAATATTTCCTAGGATTATCTAGGATTTTTAGTTAAGAATATGACACCACACAAATAGGACTAAGACTAATGATTAATACCGAATGGAGTAGTACAAAGGTTACTACTATTGAGGTTGCTCATTGATCGCAGGCGTTGCTGATTATTGGCGGCGAAATCGGACGGCGGCGAACGAAGATCTGTGATCGAAATTGACACATTAGATATTAAAAAACAATAAGAATACGCACATGCTTAGCAGGGTTTTTGTATACTTTAACTAAAGGAAATAAATGATAAGTTTGGTAATGAATCACAATTGTCAAACGAACTATAAGCTAACGACTTCATTACTGATGCTAATATGCCAGACAGTTGAAAGCGAAGAATTACACATTCAAGCTGTGGAGATCTAGCGGTGCCCATATATACTTCTGCAAGGATTCTGACTAAGAATTCTACAACGATTCTGTATACAATTTATGCTACGATTCTAACTACGATTCTGGCTGCGAATCCTGCTACGATTCTGGCTGCGAATCCTGCTACGATTCTGGCTGCGAATCCTGCTACGATTCTGGCTGCGAATCCTGCTACGATTCTGGCTGCGAATCCTGCTACGATTCTGGCTGCGAATCCTGCTACGATTCTGGCTGCGAATCCTGCTACGATTCTGGCTGCGAATCCTGCTACGATAATACTATTAGTAGCAATATTAATAAGTATTGTAAATGAGGTAAACAAACAATAGGTTGACAACAAAAACCGCAAGCCCAGAGAGGAACAACAAAGACTTTACTAAGATTTTACAAGCACACCTCAAATTAAGTAACAGACGCAGACAACAAAATTTTTTTGAGGAAAAGCTACTACAATAAAGCAGGATGGTAAGGTGAAAACAAAAGCTAATATCTAATAATTAGGCGGAGGAAGTGTAACGCAAAAGGTAAGCGCATTCTATGAGCTAGCAGAGGCAAAGCAAGGACCGCGATTGTAGACCTTTGAATCTCGTCAATCGCGGACTATCGACACCGCCAGATGCACTATTAGTTGACGAAGAAGCTCCAAGAGAGGCGGATTTCAACAGGTGACCTTCAAATATACTGCGCGCCTGTTTCACAAAATCGTGACTGGCAGTGCCAGAGCTACCAACCACGGCGGCTAAATTAGGATTAACCGGCAATGGCTGCAAAGGCCGATCTAGACGGCCTAGCGATCTATCTAGGCGAGGCTGCTGCTGACTACTGGACTGGCTGGGGCCTGAACTAACGGATGCAGCCGGAACAGACGAGGCGCCAGCTGCAGCGTCGGCCGCGGCTGCGACTCCGTTGCTACGCAAAGCGTGCAAAGTAAACGCCGTGTCGTATAGATCGGTGTGAAAACTCTTCGTAGAAAATTTCTGTCCACCACTACTACTATTAGTAGCGGAAGAGTCGAACGCGCCGAAATTAGTCGGCGTGCCAGGATCGGCAGCACCAACTCCGGCGGTTGACGACGAAGCGAATGAGGCGGCGCCCAGACTTCTCTCTGAGTCGCGTCTGAGCGGATGCTGCTGCTGACTGCGATGCGACAGTGAGCCAACTGGGGCTACTGGCAAGGGAGTTGGGTCTTACAGGGGAAATCAGGCGACAACGAGGAGGGAGAGAGAGGTAGGATAGGTTAATTATGTCAAATGACGGCTATTGAAACAGTATTTTTAACACGTCTGCCTCTTGCACCAAGGTCCCTGAGCTCGATTCCGCGGCGAGGTCATATTCGGTGCCGCGGAGACAAGCTTTTGGGGATGCCGTTCAATTTTCGCCCTTAAGGACCAACCTCCAATGGACAAGTGAGAGACTGTGCGCTGCCTGACGATGAGAAATTCAGGGCAGATATACACACCTGTGTGAGTCTAGCGTCACCAAATTATGTGCAATAATATGCAGCTCTCTTGCAAATATTTTCACATTTTTATGCACAAGAAAATCAATTGTAACAGCTGTAAAAATAGGGTGCATGTGCCAGTTTCAGGGACTGGAATGCATTTACACTGCTTTTGGAAGCGCTGTGCACCCTGGACTGTGCATCTATTTAATTCAATATTTACATATATCAGTGACTTTCATAGAAATTAAAAGACGTCTTTTCTTTCTATGCGTCCATTGGTAGAGTCAGAATTGATACAATTCGCATATTAATATCTCTGATTAGAATCATTAGTCAACAATTGAAACACTTCCGGAATGGGCGCAGCAGCAGAAACTGCCAGCACTAACCACATACGGACCCGTCTATTAGAAGGCGAAATTTTTTCTACAGGTAGCGAAATAATTCAACTGCCACTACATTTGTACAGTACTTATTCCAGTGCATGACTGTGTGAGTGTAAATTAACAATAAAAAAATTATTACGTCTCAGAAAAGAATTTACTCATAAGAAATTCACTCACCTTCGCTGCCGAAACAAAACTCCTGATGTACAATGAGATTCTCAACAATTAGTGTGCCCAAATTGGCGCTATGCAAATCGTCATAGTTAGGCGCCGATGCAGTTGTGCTTCCAGGAATGCCGGTTAGGGTCGCCGAACTGCCATTGGCTGGGAGGGTGGCAGCTCCCTACAATAGGGACAATAAATTGACGATGTTGATGCGGTGCCTTTATTAATCAATACGGTGGATTAATAAGGGGGTTTGAGCAATTGGCGACAGTGTATTGACCATGGCATTTAGACAAATCACATGACACTAAGGTGGTATGGCTTATAACCAATCAGGTGACACGTAGGTGGAATGGCTTATAACCAGGTGGCTTATATCAGGTGACACTTAGGTGGAATGGCTTATAACCAATCAGGTGACACTAAGTTGGAATGGCTTATAACCAATCAGGTGACACTTAGGTGGAATGGCTTATAACCAATCAGGTGACACTAAGGTGGAATGGCTTATAACCAATCAGGTGACACTTAGGTGGAATGGCTTATAACCAATCAGGTGACACTTAGGTGGAATGGCTTATAACCAATCAGGTGACACTAAGGTGGAATGGCTTATAACCAATCAGGTGACACTAAGGTGGAATGGCTTATAACCAATCAGGTGACACTTAGGTGGAATGGCTTATAACCAATCAGGTGACACTAAGGTGGAATGGCTTATAACCAATCAGGTGACACTAAGGTGGAATGGCTCATAACCAATCAGGTGACACTTAGGTGGAATGGCTTATAACCAATCAGGTGACACTTAGGTGGAATGGCTTATAACCAATCAGGTGACACTAAGGTGGAATGGCTTATAACCAATCAGGTGACACTTAGGTGGAATGGCTTATAACCAATCAGGTGACACTAAGGTGGAATGGCTTATAACCAATCAGGTGACACTAAGGTGGAATGGCTTATAACCAATCAGGTGACACTTAGGTGGAATGGCTTATAACCAATCAGGTGACACTAAGGTGGAATGGCTTATAACCAATCAGGTGACACTAAGGTGGAATGGCTTATAACCAATCAGGTGACACTAAGGTGGAATGGCTTATAACCAATCAGGTGACACTAAGGTGGAATGGCTTATAACCAATCAGGTGACACTAAGGTGGAATGGCTCATAACCAATCAGGTGACACTTAGGTGGAATGGCTTATAACCAATCAGGTGACACTAAGGTGGAATGGCTTATAACCAATCAGGTGACACTTAGGTGGAATGGCTTATAACCAATCAGGTGACATGAGGTGGTGAGGGTCATTACCAATCAGGTGACACTAGATTAGTAAGGTTAATGACCATGTGGGAGTGTGCAAATAATGGTGATTTTAGAAGTACAAAAAGTCAATAAAAAATCACCTGCAGTTGTTGCGCCACAGTGCCAACAATATTGGGCCCAATGCAGATGCCTAAATTCTTCGGCGACATTTTATTTCTCTCCTGCCTATCGCAGACTAGAGACAGAAATTTGATCAGATGGCGCAGATTTTCGTAATACTGCGGCTGCCTGCGGTGCAATTCGGAGCAGCAGCTGTGCAGAGCCATCCGACGTTCGTCTGAGCTGGCGAAAGCGCAGGCTTTCTTCCAGTCTGGCAGCAGGGATTGACCAATCAGAGGTTCGGGCAGCTGTTTCAGGTATTTCTTTAGGGCGCCGCAAATTGAGGCGCTATCGTAGCGGCTGATTTCAGTCTCGGCTTGCATAACGTCTAGGAAGGATTCGAGTTTCTGAACCGAACTAGTTGGCCCGTTGACTCGGAACAAGCCCTGGGCAGGTGGGAGGAAGTGGGAATAATTCTAGCTCACTATCATTATCAGTTACAGAATTAGGCTTCAACAATTATAAAACACTTTTGCAAGACTATTGCACAATATCATACTCATCAATACTGCTTGACCAATCAGAGAAGACCCTGCCCAATAATACAGCTTGACCAATCAGAGAAGACCCTGCCCAATAATACAGCTTGACCAATCAGAGAAGACCCTGCCCAATAATACAGCTTGACCAATCAGAGAAGACCCTGCCCAATAATACAGCTTGACCAATCAGAGAAGACCCTGCCCAATAATACAGCTTGACCAATCAGAGAAGACCCTGCCGAATAATACAGCTTGACCAATCAGAGAAGACCCTGCCCAATAATACAGCTTGACCAATAAGAGAAGACCCTGCCCAATAATACAGCTTGACCAATCAGAGAAGACCCTGCCCAATAATACTGCTTGACCAATCAGAGAAGACCCTGCCCAATAATACTGCTTGACCAATCAGAGAAGACCCTGCCCAATAAAACTGCTTGACCAATCAGAGAAGATCATGTCCATCAATATTGATTTACCAATCGGTGAAGACACTACCCAACGACATTGCTTGACCAATCAGTGAAGACTCGACTATTAATACTTGCTTGACCAATTAGAGAAGACCCAAGCGTCAATACTTGTTTAACAAATCAGAGAAGAGCGTATTAGACTAGTAATTTGACAGCAATAAAAAGGGTAAATAAAATAAAGAAATTCACAGAAATCTAATCAGCTTCTCAAACCTCTTCGTCCATGATATCGTCTCTTCGAAGAGCAGCGGTGCACACGTCGATAACGTAGGCGATGCGGCGCCCAGTTCTAGCCAGATGATCGCCAAGCGGTGTGCCGTAACAAGGCCCAGATAATTTAGTGATGCGAGACACTTCAGCTTGAAGGTAGGGCAGCTGTTTCTCCAAATGGCCCAGGCAGTTTTTATGATAGTTGAGACGAGCCTGCATGAGCTGTAGGAGCTGCTGACAGTGCGCGGGCTTCTCGCCCTGAAGCGAATTTAGCTGCACTATGTAGGCGTCGCGCTCTTTGCGCTCCTCATTTTCGCGAGTGGACACTTCCAGTTGTAGCTCACCTGGATTGATTTATTATTACGTACGGTGTACACGACGGCAAGAATAAGTGGCAAAAATCAGTAGTCCTGTCATAATAATAATAACTGGTTACACCTTCCTCAATCGGGCCAGATGTGCAGCTTACAGCACAGCCGCAGCTATTGCGCGGCGCATTTGAAGTCTGCATACAGCTTTTCAGTCCATGGACTGGGGGGGGGCGCCACACTGAGCTTCAATTACCCCAGCTAATACAGGTGCCCGCTTAACAGATGATTGTGATGAGAGCGTCTCTAAAGGAACGGGTGTGGGAAGAGAGCGGCCTGAAGGAACGGAGAGTGAAAAGAGAGCGGCCCTGAGGGACCAGGTGTGAGAAGAGGGCGACCCTGAGGGACCAGGTGTGAGAAGAGAGCGGCCCTGAGGGACCAGGTGTGAGAAGAGAGCGGCCCTGAGGGACCAGGTGTGAGAAGAGAGCGGCCCTGAGGGACCAGGTGTGAGAAGAGAGCGGCCCTGAGGGACCAGGTGTGAGAAGAGAGCGGCCCTGAGGGACCAGGTGTGAGAAGAGAGCGGCCCTGAGGGACTGGGGATGAGAAGGGAGCGGCCTTGAAGGAACGGGTGTGAGAAGAGCGGCCCTGAAGGACCAGGTGTGAGAAGAGAGCGGACTTTATTTGTAGTAGCGAGCATTGAATGAAAGGAGCGGTCCTAAGAGACCAAATTAAAAGCAACTGACGTACCAACAGCATCGGAGCCGCCTCCGCCACCGCCGCCACCGCTAGAGGCCTGCTGCTTTTGCATGGCGTGCCCCAATCGGCGACGCAGTTTAGTCAGATCGCTAGCCAGACGGGTCAGGCTGCGTCTCTGCTGCTGCAGATCGACTAGCCGGCGCTCCCGATCACGCAGGCCGGCTGACCATCTGGCATAATGCAGTTCGGAGTGGCAGACGATGAACTAACAGGTGTCTGAGCCTGCCTTCCCACACCTAGATAACAGGTGTCTGAGCCTGTCACCTGCCTTCCCACACCTAAATAACAGGTGTCTGAGCCCGTCACCCGCCTTCCCACACCTAAATAACAGGTGTCTGAGCCTGCCTTCCCACACCTAAATAACAGGTGTCTGAGCCTGTCACCTGCCTTCCCACACCTAAATAACAGGTGTCTGAGCCTGCCTTCCCACACCTAAATAACAGGTGTCTGAGCCTGTCACCAGCCTTCCCACACCTAAATAACAGGTGTCTGAGACCGTCACCTGCCTTCCCACACCTAAATAACAGGTGTCTGAGCCTGTCATCTGCCTTCCCACACACCTAAATAACAGGTGTCTGAGCCTGTCACCTGCCTTCCCACACCTAAATAACAGGTGTCTGAGCCTGCCTTCCCACACCTAAATAATAGGTGTCTGAGCCTGCCTTCCCACACCTAAATAACAGGTGTCTGAGCCTGTCACCAGCCTTCCCACACCTAAATAACAGGTGTCTGAGCCTGTCACCAGCCTTCCCACAACTAACTAATAGGTGTCTAAAGCCACCTATTTTATTTAGAAAGTTGTTAAAAACAAAACAGCGTGGTCCAATAAGACTATGTAGATAATCTCCAACCTACTTAGTAATTTCTTCGTTGAGATCTTCTCTGCGCTGCATGAGCTCTGTTTCGGTCACAGCTAAGCCATTCAGGACGCAATCAAACAGATTACTCCTAGTTCGCATTGAAAGAGCCGACTGATGAAAAGCATCTTGCAGAGCCTCCTCTGGTTGCTTGCGAACCAGGCACTTGTCGGCTCGTTTGCTAATTTTTTCTAAAGCGGCACGCAATGGCTCAATGGTGTCCTCAACTTGTTGGCATTGATCTGGCAGCGCTGACAGGTCCAATGTTCCAGAGTCAAGTGCAGATGAATCAACACCGCCGCCAATGTTGCCCATTGTACCAGCAGCTGATGATGCTGAAGCACCTGTTGGCATAGTTGATGCCTGGGCGCCTATGCCACCAGATGTCAGAGTGCCACCACTACCCTGATTGGTGCCTGGATTCATCCTAAATTTAATTTTAATGAGAGGTAAATATTCAACATTAAAAAGACATTAGGCTATTTCTAAGACATACGAGTATAGAGCCCTAGCAAATATAGAAGTAGCTATAGGCTAATGCTGCTTGTTTTCATCTAGACAGTGTACTTTGCTGTTATAGGTTAAACCTATATAACCCATGGCCATCCAAAGGTGATATAGACAGTGTGTCATGGCAAATTTCAAATCCTAGGGTGAGACCACTTCTGGTCCAGTTTTAATTTCAGTCTGATGACTTTCAATTCATCAGAAGGCATCAAGATTCATCCTGTCCATAAAAACATATTTTGTTTCTTTGCTTGGGATCACGTTGGTAGTTATATATAGCTCATGATAGTCCTAAGTCAAGTTTGCATGGCATAGAGTGCCATGTACCATGGTATGACAACAAGCTAAAGTGCCCTAAATGTTATCTACAAAAAGTAACTTTTTAAATAGGGTAGGTTAACATGTTAGCTGGCTTTTATATAGCTAATAGACTATAAAGTCTATATTTATGTGGTTGCTGTTGGAAAAGTTAGTGTGATTTTGGAAAGCTGCACTTCTATGCTTAATATAAGATAATTAATAGCTGATAGTAAATTTGTAATGACACTTTGCTGATGCATGTGCTAATCCTCATAGGTCATTAGTTAATGACTTAATACAAATACTTATAGGGCATCTAGACTAAAGTTAAAGTTAGTAAAGGTTCAATTATCTTAAAAGTCAAATATTTTGTATTAACCTAGTGACTAAGGTCCAGAAGTGCATGCACCAGCCAAACCCAACATAATTTAAACATTTGGTACAAAAATAGTAGGGCCTATATATAAGACAAATAATAGATTATGATAACAATTTACAACAAACAATTTTGACTTTAATACCATTTTAAAATAGGATAACAATTTCATTAAAAAAACTATAAGGTCTAACTTATAACTCTATTATAAGTAACTAACTTTAAATTAAAAATTATATACATTAACTTTGAATTAGCTGATTTATTTTTATCAATAAGCCTAATATTTTATGACTATTTAACCTAGTTTATGAGAATGAGACTATAGCACACAATAGAAATAGTTAAAATGGATTTTAGATTATTAGACAGAAAATAAATTCAAAATGTGTCATTGTTTAAATTTGCCAATGACTAGGTACCTTAACTATGGCTAATTAATATAATAGATAGGTCAAGCCTTATAACAAATAAATTCAATTTGAAAAACTTACACATTTTGAAATATTCCTTGAAAGAAGCTAGCCATTACTGTCTGCAGATGATAATTCTATTACTTAGCACTAATCCGCTAGCTAGGCCTAGTAGCTTATTCTAAAACCTAAATTTAACTTGCTTTAACTTTCTAAAAGACCTTGAAAATCAATGAGATGACTAGGCCTACTATTTATCTAGTTGCAAAAGTCTACTTGCTTTTACAATGACAGCTGTAATGATTGGCAAGCCAAGAATACTTTATTGATTGTTATACATTGTCTCTAACCACAACAGTGGCATTTTTCAAGTCACTGTAAAACTCGCTGTATGGGCATATGCAGTAGAGTAGGTCTAGGCCTATTTTTTTTTGTAACCTGTAGGCCTAAAGACTAAATTTAAGCTAGTTATTTGGAGATGTGAATCCCCATTCAATGATTTACAATAAAACAACTACAGTCCAGCAGAGTCAGACAGCAAGAAAGGAAACAGGAAACACTGCTTTGTGCTTTTAGGTAGGGCCTAGGCCTAGCGATGCATGTGCAAAAAGTTTAAGGAAAAGAATTAACCAGCCAACGTAGACAAGGGCTCAACCCTACTTATAAATTATATACTCATAGTTAAACTAGGCCCTATGTGTAAATTTCTTTTTTAGTATACTTCAACTCAACATGTACAAGCAATAAGCTTTACCTATTTTGCATCGTAAAAACTTTTCATTTTGAATGTGATAAGCCATATATAAGAAATTTATATAAGAAAATAGAAAATAGTAAAAAGTCAAATGTTACAACATAAACATTACTAAGTTAACTAACGTGTTTAAGACGTTACAATAGTTTTTTTTCTATAATTTATAAACATATATTTATAAACGACATGTTTTTATATATTACAAACATATAGTTTTTTGCTTTAAACACCGGTATTTTATTTTATTTGAGCCAATTTTTAATTAGCAATTAAATGCTATGTAACCTTACAAAAATGTCAAAAAAATTATTAACGCTTCACTCGCTTAATGCATTTTATACAAACATATTAGGATTGTCGTCGATGTTCGCCTGTCTCTTATCTCAAAGCCGCACAGCTCGTGTTAGGCTACAATAGCTTTAGCAGATTCCGGGAAATTGCACATGGCGTTTAGGCATAGAACTTCTGTAAAAGTTGCTTTAAATTTACGACTTAAAATTCTAGTTTTTCATATAATATTAGGGCCTATATGTATCAGTGTGTATGTTTAAAAATGGATATGTCATAGCTTTTTTTAATGCATTATCATTAGCTAATCCTGTTAATTTTTTGACTAGGCCTACTACTAGGCCTACTAGTTGCTTTTATTAGGCCTTTTTTGCTTGGGAGCTAATGAGCTTGACAGTGCTGTCATATATTACTAGATTGCCACCAGCGGTCGCTACCTGTGCAGCAGTCTCAGCTTAATATATAGGCAAATTTAGGAGTGTGCTTCTGACTTTCTGGTTTATTTTTCTGAGGCCCATTTTATGAGCAAACAACCATTAGGCCTAATCATAGGGGCCTATATCAATTAGATCAGAACTGACATCCATATGAGAGCAATGCACATGATTGAAGAGATGCTATAGAGGTTGGGTGGTTTTTATAGATAGGATGTCTTGGCCTATAGGCTAGGCTTATGCCTATAGCCTAGGCCCTATAGATACAGATAGGGCCTATAAACACATACATGCGCAACCTCCCAAATCTTAGCCGGCCTTGCGACTTAGTTTTTGCTCTCATTTGCGACTTAGTTCGTTTCATTGCTCTATTTACGACTTAGTTTGCTCTCATTTGCTCTCTTTTTCTCTCCCCTTTTTCCTTTTCTTCACGCCTTCCTTTTTTGTCCCTTGGTCCCCCCTTTGATTTTTTGGCGCTTGGTCGATTGGTTTTTGCGACTTACCTTGCTTGGCCCTCGTTTCACCCGGCCGGTTCGGCCGGGTCGGCCGGGTGTTGCGCATGTATGTATAAACAGATTTTGGTTCTATACAGTGATAGGCCCTACAGTGATACAGTGACTCTATAGACTTAAATAGTTAGCTATCTCATTATATATATCTATAAACTACATATATATGCCTAGGCCTAGTTAGTTATTGTTAATATTTTAGTTAGCTAGGCCTAGTACCTGCCTATGGGCTATTACTAGGTCTAGGCCCCCTATGATAATGATATCATGAGCAACTCTGAACTAAAGTCTAATGTTCTGAACTGAATTAAACTAGTCAGAAATAGTCAAAAGTGACACCAATGACAAGTAGCAACTATCTATCTGATAGGCCTACTTAAGCCCATGAGTCACACAACTTAAACTGTTGTGTTGTTAATTTCTAATGCAAGTATCCATGGACCATGATCAACTTCCCTAGCAACAATTGAGTAACCTATGTCATTCTTAGGCTTATCTTATAATAAAAATATTTATTTATATAGGCCTAGTTAAAAAAATATTATATATTTTGATGCTTCTCTTTGTTTTAATTTCTTTATAATTTTTTTAGTTTTAGGCCTAGGCCTAATAGGTATCTTTTAATTGTAATATAGCTAGCTAGTTAGGCTTATGAATTTTATTTCTATATCAGCCTATTTTTATTTTCTTTTGTATCTACTATTTTTATGAATTTCTGACATAGCTTCTTAAAAATTCTGTCTCTATGTATGCAGAGTAAAACTCTAGAGTTTGAACTCTAAACTCTAAATCAATCATAAAAATAAACATACTAAATAAGGTCTAGCTACAAATACTTATTTTCATGACTTTGCTTGTTCTAGCTAGTGCACTTTTTATTTTTATTTTGGCTTAAGAGGCCAACCTTTGGCTTTTTAGCCTATATATTTTTAAAACATATAGTCTTATATGATGTGTTATGCTTTTTTTATTTTTATATGTGATATATTATCTCTAAAAATAGTTGACTAGATAGAATGAATGCTATATTTTTGTTGACCTTAACTAGAGCTCAAGTTGTTCCTTCATACTAGCCTCTTGTTTTTACAGAGCCTATGTTTAGTTTGTTTAGAACTGACACAGTTTATATCATTAATAATTATTAATTATTTTTCAATTACTGCAGCATTAGTAAAATTATTTAGCACTCATGAGTCTGTATTTCAATTTTATTTTTGTTTAGCTATAACCGAGTTGTAATTGCCTATATTTAAAGCAGTCCAATAGATGTGTTTTTTGTATTAATGTAGGTTAACTATAAAAATGATTAACTTGGAGATCACTTTTAAATGCTCAATACAAATGTCATAAAGCTTTTAATAATATCAAATTAATATTTTCAGAAATGATGAACAATCTTTATTGAAACTAAAAAATTGCAGTTGTAATACTTGCCTTCATGAATAAAGTGCAGAAATGGATTTGCAGACAAAAATAGACAAGGTTTCTGGAAAGCTCAAGTCATTTGTTGATGTCAAATCAAGTAAGTCAAGTAAAATTGAATAAAGTTTTAGCTAATCATTAGAAAATTAAAATAAATATTTTATTTTATTTTTTCAACTAATTTTTAGCTTTGGAAACAAGGATTAAAGATGGCCAAGAGGCATGCGATATGCTTGAGGTGAGCAAGGGTTTATTAGAAATTGTGAATATTAATTGTTTTTTTAATTTTATCTTTGACACTTTTACAAATCATATATTTTTAGGGTTCCATGTTTCAAGAGCGAGAACCGAAATCTGTTGACCTGCTTAATGACATATGCAGCTCTGTTCAACAAGTGCTTGGCGAAACTCAACCCACTTTTATACAAGAATTTCCTATGCATCAGATTAGGCGCTTATCTTTGGAGATGCTGCAAAAGTTGCCCAACACGGAGCTGATGCGACCGCATGCTAAAAACATTCTTGGCCTTCTATTTCGCCTGCTTGAGGTGAGTTACTTTTGTTTTCGGTAAAGAATAGGCTGATTACTTCATCATACTATTTATTAGTAGAGTAAGTTGAATGTGCGATGCAAAACCTGAAAAGCCTGGCCCACATTGGCAGTATGATAACGAGGAAAACGTGCTGATGTGCCTGAAGCTGGTGATGGAGTATCACAAGACGTTCAAGCCGCCGTTTAGCACCGACGCGCTTAACTTTCTTAAATTTGTGCGCAGCGTCTACAAAGAGCTGCACTCACAGGAGCATAGAATCTTTGAGGCTGGAAAGAACGCTGCCAACTATTGTGTGAGCGAGATCTCCCTACTGGACATTCATTCGCTTATGCTGGACACATTCACTAAGACGCAGATAACTACTGAAGCTAAAAAGCCTGATGGAACTGCCTGTGTGGTAAGTTTTTTTCAAATATACAAGCAATATTGGTACAGTGGACCAATTTATTGAAATATCTTGTCGGCCATTATACAAATTTGAGTCCTCAATACATTTCTGACACATGTTGCAGTACACATTCCTACCAAAGAGCTGCTTCTCGTTGCGCGTTATGCACGACGTTCCACTACTAGTGGTGTTGCTTTACCAGCTGTACAAGAATCAGGAGACTGTACTAAGAGAAGTGAACGAATTCGTTCCTCTCGTACTTAATTTTATCAATGTAGAGCCGACGCAGCCACAGAAGGATCTGATGTCTGCTGTATCTGTTAGCATGGAAATATTCGTTGAATTCTTCACAGCTCAGATAAAGACTTTCTCATTGCTGGCCTTCATAGTGAAGTTATTCACCGAACAGATTCATCCGTTTCACAAACTGTTGGTTAGTGGCACCAAGAAGCTGTTGAAAAATTGTCCAAACGAGGTGGCTGCTCTGCGCAAAGAATTGCTCATTGCGTTTCGGCACATCCTGTCAGCGGATCTAAAGAAGTGTAAGTCTATTGTATTTTAGTATATTTGACTAGCAAGTTTGACCCAATTTCTAAATTTGTCCTTAATTGTTGTCCGGAGCATTGATTTATTCCGAAATTTGGCTGAACTGTCTTCAGCTTTCACTTGGCTGCACTTTAATTTTGCATATTGGACTAGCCATATCTGTCCTTCTTCCAGTTCTTTTTCAAGCTTTTTATGCAGGTCTGGACTAGCTAAATGCATGCATTTTTATGATTGACTTTTGCTATCGCTTTAATTAAAGTCTAGATTTTTTATCTATTCGAACACTCAGGTGCTAAACTAGGCTAACCCAATTTCCTGTCGCTATTAGCTTCATTAACTTAGTTCTGTCTTATCTAGGTCAACGCATAGTTTTTATTCCGTTTGAAATTATATGGACGTTTGTGGTCTCCGTGTTATATCAGTGGAACACTGTTTAGTACAAAGCGTGTCTAAAAGGGGCGGTTTAGTGCAAATTTCCGTGTTTCCCGTTAATGAAAAGCTTTTATGTTTAGGCCAAATAGTTTTATTTGATTGGTGATTTTTATTTCTGCTATCTTGCAGTAAACAATGCATATTAGTTTGTTGCTTTTTATTTTTCTGCAAGCACTTTTTAGTCATAAGTTGCTCCGTTTTCCGTAAATTTCTATAAAAATATGTCAGACACGGGTCGGCAAACTCCGGCCCGCGGGCCAGATGCGGCACTTAAAGCTACCGAATCCGACCCGTTGCCTCTTCAGACACCTATAGTATTATGGTTAATCTTTCCCCTGTCTTATCTCTCTTCGATCTCATCTCTCCCTGTCTCATCTCTCCCCTGTCTCATTTCTCCCGTGTCTCATCTCTCCCTGTCTCATCTCTCCCCTGTCTCATTTCTCCCGTGTCTCATCTCTCCCTGTCTCATCTCTCCCTGTGTCTCATCTCTCCCTGTGTCTCATCTCTCCTGTCTCATCTCTCCCCTGT
The DNA here is from genome assembly GCA_950097015.1 of Macrostomum hystrix. Lineage (NCBI taxonomy): Eukaryota > Metazoa > Platyhelminthes > Macrostomidae > Macrostomum > Macrostomum hystrix. Next base: position 20,804,675 of record CATNEN010000038.1, read on the forward strand.
CTCATTTCTCCCGTGTCTCATCTCTCCCTGTCTCATCTCTCCCTGTGTCTCATCTCTCCCTGTGTCTCATCTCTCCTGTCGCATCTCTCCCCTTTCTCATTTCTCCCGTGTCTCATCTCTCTCTGTGTCTCATCTCTCCTGTCTCATCTCTCCCCTGTCTCATTTCTCCCGTGTCTCATCTCTCCCTGTCTCATATCTCCCCTGTCTCATTTCTCCCGTGTCTCATCTCTCCCTGTCTCATCTCTCCCCTGTCTCATTTCTCCCGTGTCTCATCTCTCCCTGTCTCATCTCTCCCCTGTCTCATTTCTCCCGTGTCTCATCTCTCCCTGTCTCATCTCTCCCCTGTCTCATTTCTCCCGTGTCTCATCTCTCCCTGTCTCATCTCTCCCTGTGTCTCATCTCTCCCTGTGTCTCATCTCTCCTGTCTCATCTCTCCCCTGTCTCATTTCTCCCGTGTCTCATCTCTCCCTGTCTCATCTCTCCCTGTGTCTCATCTCTCCCTGTGTCTCATCTCTCCTGTCTCATCTCTCCCCTGTCTCATTTCTCCCGTGTCTAGTCTCTCCCTGTGTCTTATCTCTCCCTGTGTCTCATCTCGCCCTGTTTCTCATCTCTCCTGTCTCATCTCTCCCCTGTCTCATTTTTTCCGGTGTCTAGTCTCTCCCTGTGTCTAGTCTCTCCCTGTGTCTCATCTTTAGTGTGCTCAGCTCTTTTATGTTTTTTCTCTCCCCTTCATGTCTTCTCTGACTCATCTCTCCCCTATTTCATATTTCTACAGTCAAATCGGCCCGCTGTCGTCTTTTAGGTTCTCTGTTTGGCCCGCTAGAAAATAAGTTTGCCGACCCGATGATAAAGATATTATCTAAAACCACTTTTCTACTTTTAGTCTCGTTAATTAAAACTTGTTAAATCTCGACAAGAACTGTTAAATCGCGTGTCTAGCGATGTCTCGCGTGTATATTTGTTTTCACCCCCGTTAGTTTCTACTCTTTGCTATTATCCTTGCACGGCTAAACGGGCTAGGCTTTAGTTCCGTAATTTTTCTTTCTAACTGGTAACCAACAGCTTTGCAAGACTGAAACAGCGTCTCGAATTCCAGGTCTTAATTCTGTTGGTCCATCTGCACCTGCATTGTAGCTTAGATGCTAGAATGGCAAATATATGCTTATAGGACAAAAGAAGAGGCAGAACCACTGTCTCGTCTGATTTGTTTTTCTCTTCCTGTCCAAGCCGTCGGTGTCCGATTTCCTAGTCGGATTCCTTCGTCCCAGAGTTTTTGTTGTTGCCCTTTTAGAGCTAGACGAAAATTGTAGATAAGAGTCTAGATAAGAGAACATAAGAGTTTTTATGTCCTCAAGCGTTGTCTTTGTGTTTTTTTCAGGTCCCACTTTTCGGTTTTTGATATTTTACGAACGATTGTGAACTTCTAAAATATTATTAATCTACGTGTTTTACCACAATAACAATAGTAATTATTTACAACTGCCCTTTTTGGGTCAGAATTGCAACCAGCAGCACAGCCCGCTGTTCAGTCCATGGACTGGGGTGATACCACACCCACCCTCAATTACCCCAGCTAATGCCATTCCACCCATTTAACAGCTGAGTGAATTGCAGAGTTAAGCATTTTGCTATGAGACACGAATTGTTTTAGTGGTGTATTCGGGAATCGAACCCCCGACCTTCGAGTCTTTATTCCGACGCTCTTACTACCTTATGTAGCCTCATCTTAAAATTACTTGGACCGTGGGTCGTGCTGAAGTTTAAATTCTGCTCCCCAATAGTAGCGTTTCGTCATCTCCTATCCGATCCTTCAACACAGACTACGTGCCAATGATAGACGAGCTGCTAAACAAAGACCTGCTGTTGGGCACCGGCTACACTGTGCTAGAGACCCAGCGCCCGATAGCCTATTCTACCTTAGCCGATCTTATTCATCATACTAGAAACGATTTGTCAGTACCAACAATGGCTATAGCCACCGAGCTATTTGCCACCTGTCTGCACGACGACACCCTGTCGCATTCCATCCAGATTATGTCGCTGAAGCTCATGCTAAATCTGGTTGAATTTATTCGCACCAAATCAGACAAGGAGGAGCGTCTAGAAGGTCGCGAAATTCTAATGCGCATCTTTGCCGTGATTGTGCAAAAGTTCAAAGTTGTCGCCCAACGCGACTTGGAGCTGCTGAAAAGCTTGTGGTGAGTGAATTTTGTTGCGCTGATTTGAATTATTGATGAACAGAAAGTTTATCAAATCTAATATTCATATTTTAGCGTCATCGACTCGAGTGACTCTCGAGCTACTGAGTCTGATCAATCAGCAGCTACTGCTGCTTCTGCGTCTGTCAGATCGGCGCCAACAGTCGCTGCCGCTGTTGATACCCCGGTACCTGGAGCTGATACCCAGCGGCCAAAGCTCATATTCTACTCCGATGAGAAGCCAGTTCACGTGGACACTGTGACGTCCGTGTTCAATCCGTACGCAGCCCAATCGCCCAAGGAGATGTACCAAGACATGCGCGCCCTGGTTAAAATTCTAATCCAAGGCATCAAAACGGTGGCCTGGAATATCAACGTGATCAGTTATCAGCCGCCGGATAATAATCCAAAGCAGTTGCGCGCTAAAGAGGTCCGGCACTTTGTGGACTTGGCTATCTACGCATTTCAAGCACTGGATGTGTTTGTCATCTCATACAAGGATAATCAGCTTGTGATGCGGCCGCCACAGTGAGTGCTTCGTTTCAGTATAATTAACATTAAACTGGCTTTTTTTAATTTATGCCACTGATCTTTTAAAACGAAGCACGTGTTTTTAACGTGTTTCATAATTAAACCGTCAAAAATTTAGTTTGCTAACTGTTAGTTTGTCCTTGTGACCTTAATATTTTGGGTTTTACGTAATTTTTATTCTTTGCCTTAATTTGACTTGAAATTTAGTAAGGAAAAGAGAATACTAAAGTAGGTATCATCTTTCATGTTCGATTTATTACTTAAGATATTACTAAATAATTTATACTTATTTACCGGGGGTTCGGTGAAAGAGCGGTTAACGCGTTTGCCTCTCGCACCTAGGATCCCTGAGTTCGATTCCACGGCGAGGCCACATTTATTTGGGGCGCAGCCGCGGAGAGAAGGCTTGGCGGCTTGTCGTGCAATTTACGCCCTTGAGGGCCAACCTCCAAGGCACAGTGAGAGTGTACACTGCCTGACGATGAGAAAGTCAGGGCAGATGTACACACCTGTGTGAGCGTGTGCCTGCGTACAGTATCTGTGTGCGTGTGAGCTCAGGAGTCAGTGGGCAGAATTGCCTGGCTGCGGGTCTAGTTTCACCAAATGATGTGCCATTCTGCAGTTATGATTATGATTATTTTTATTTTATTTTTATTATACTTATTTAACCAATCCTTGTGCACGTTAGCTTGTCCATCCACTATCTGAAGACCAAGGAAGACAAGGACATCATGGATCATCTGGGCACTGTGTACACAATGCTAACACCAGTGTCATTCAGAGAAATTTTCGCCTCGGTAATTGATGTAAGTGTTCTCTTATTGAGTTCTTGTTTAATCAAAATTACTGAAAAATACTGAAAGATACTGATACTGATACTGAAAATTAGGACTTGACGCTCGAAACATTTCCATCTTTGCTGATTAAATATTCACATATTAATGCTGTCCAGTGATTAAATTAAAGTATTTGAACTCCTGTTTTAAATAAAATTCAAATGGTTGACTGAAAATTAGTTAACCCTAAATTAACTCAAGGCAAATTTCAATTTCTAATCAATTCCAAGCTGGAAAGAAAGTTTTGGTGTCATCTTTTAACCTTATTTGTTACTTTTCTCTGCACTTAGATCCCATATCAGCTTTTAACTTCTTCCATTATCACCCGTAATTACCAGGTTCACCAATCATCATCCCAGATCCTCAGGCTCACCAATCATCTTTTTAGATCGTCAGGTTTACCAATCATCTTTCTAGATCCTCAGGCTCACCAATCATCTTTTTAGATCGTCAGGTTTACCAATCATCTTTCTAGATCCTCAGGCTCACCAATCATCTTCCCAGATCCTCAGGCTCACCAATCATCTTTCTAGATCCTCAGGCTCACCAATCATCTTCCCAAATTGTCAGGCTCACCAATCATCTTCCCAGATCCTCAGGCTCACCAATCATCATCCCAGATCCTCAGGCTCACCAATCATCATCCCAGTTCCTCAGGCTCACCAATCATCATCCCAGATCCTCAGGCTCACCAATCATCATCCCAGATCCTCAGGCTCACCAATCATCTTCCCAGATCCTCAGGCTCACCAATCATCATCCCAGATCCTCAGGCTCACCAATCATCATCCCATATCCTCAGGCTCACCAATCATCATCCCATATCCTCAGGCTCACCAATCATCATCCCATATCCTCAGGCTCACCAATTATCATCCCAGATCCTCAGGCTCACCAATCATCATCCCAGATCCTCAGGCTCACCAATCATCATCCCAGATCCTCAGGCTCACCAATCATCATCCCATATCCTCAGGCTCACCAATCATCTTTTTAGATCGTCAGGTTTACCAATCATCTTTCTAGATCCTCAGGCTCACCAATCATCTTTTTAGATCGTCAGGTTTACCAATCATCTTTCTAGATCCTCAGGCTCACCAATCATCTTCCCAGATCCTCAGGCTCACCAATCATCTTTCTAGATCCTCAGGCTCACCAATCATCTTCCCAAATTGTCAGGCTCACCAATCATCTTCCCAGATCCTCAGGCTCACCAATCATCATCCCAGATCCTCAGGCTCACCAATCATCATCCCAGTTCCTCAGGCTCACCAATCATCATCCCAGATCCTCAGGCTCACCAATCATCATCCCAGATCCTCAGGCTCACCAATCATCTTCCCAGATCCTCAGGCTCACCAATCATCATCCCAGATCCTCAGGCTCACCAATCATCATCCCATATCCTCAGGCTCACCAATCATCATCCCATATCCTCAGGCTCACCAATCATCATCCCATATCCTCAGGCTCACCAATTATCATCCCAGATCCTCAGGCTCACCAATCATCATCCCAGATCCTCAGGCTCACCAATCATCATCCCAGATCCTCAGGCTCACCAATCATCATCCCAGATCCTCAGGTTCATAAAAAATCTACCTAGATTCTCAGGCTAATAGTCCATTTTTCACGGGCAGAACACGAATCATTTTAGATTAAGTATACAGCACCTTGCTTCAAAGTGTTGCCTGAACTTTAATCTACATTATTTCCGCAGTACTACATGGAGCGCACAAAGAAGAACTCTGCAATACAGTTGCTGGCGCAGACATTTCTAGCCTATCCGACAATCTCCAGCTCATTCGCCAGCCTGCTGTTAGACTATCTGTTGCGCAGACTTGAAGAGCTTGGCAACAATGGCGACGTGGCCACTCTCTATCTAAAGCTGTTCAAACTGGTATTCAGCTCCGTTTCACTTATTCCGGCAGAGAATGAGCAGATGCTCAAGCCGCACTTGCGCACTCTGGTTAATAATTCAATTCGATTGGCAAAGATTTCTAAGGAGCCCTACAATTATTTCTTACTGCTCAGGGCTTTGTTCAGGTAATACTTTATTCTCTTTAAACACTAAGTTTGCGCAAAGGCAGGTGAATTCTAAACCTTTTTAACTCGACATGTACCAGTTGTTGTACACTGATCTCGACCACCCTATTCCTCAATGTACATGCAGTCTCAACCACCTCATTTATAAATGTACATCGTTTCGTTTCGACCACTTCATTCCTTAATGTACATTTAGTCCCACCCCATTCCCCAATGTACATCCTGTCTGAACCACCCCATTCCCCAATGTACATCCTATCTGAACCACCCCATTCCCCAATGTACATCCTGTCTGAACCACCCCATTCCCCAATGTACATCCTGTCTGAACCACCCCATTCCCCAATGTACATTCCGTCTCGCCCAGCCCATTCCTTGCTGTACATCAATATAATCCTGACCGACCTAATTCTAGATGTACATACTGGTTAATCGCTTTAATCCTCAATGATTCAATGGCGCCAATCAATTTCCCATTCGCAGGTCAATCGGAGGCGGAAATCACGATATGCTCTATCAGGAGTTTCTGCCACTGCTGCCTAATCTGCTGCAAACGTTGAACAACTTTCAAAGCTGGCCACAGCGCGGCCAAATGAAGGACCTGTTTATCGAACTGTGCCTAACTGTTCCAGTCAGGTTGAGCTCGCTGCTGCCCTACCTGAATCTGCTCATGGATCCGCTAGTGTCTGCTCTCAATGGATCTCAGGCCCTAGTTAGTCAGGGCTTGCGCACATTGGAACTCTGCGTGGACAATCTGCAGCCGGATTTTCTCTACGACCAGATTCACCCAGTTAGGGCCGGCATGATGCAGGCCCTATGGCAGGCAATGCGCAGCCCGCACGATGCCATTAGACAGGCCGCTTTTCGCATTCTGGGTAATGGTCTTCGGGGGGAATGTTTGTCTTATAAGGATTGGCAAATTTTAATAAGGAATAGATGGGATAGATATGGATTGGATGGGATAGATATTGATTTGATGGAGTAGATAGGGATTTGATGGGTTAGATAAGGATTGGTAGGGTAGATAATGATTGGTAGGGTAGATAAGGATTGTGTGGGGTAGATAAGGATTAAAATGAGTAGATAAGGATTGTGTGGGGTAGATAAGGATTGTGTGGGGTAGATAAGGATTGTGTGGGGTAGATAAGGATTGTGTGGGGTAGATAAGGATTGTGTGGGGTAGATAAGGATTGTGTGGGGTAGATAAGGATTGTGTGGGGTAGATAAGGATTAGAATGAGTAGATAAGGATTGGCTGAGTCAAAGAAGGATCTAATTAGGTATATAAGGATTGGATAGGGTAGATAGAATTTGATGATGTAGACAAGGTTTTGAGATAAAAGGCTAGGTTGAGTTAGATTCAGTATGGTTAGATGGAGTAGCAAAGCGGATTAAGTAAGTGAACTGATTATTTTTCAACTGTCAACTGTTATTTCGGCTGATTGTACAGGCAAATTCGGCGGTAGTAATCGCAGAACTCTTCACGAATACCAGACTCTGGCGCCGTCCAAACGTTCGCTAGCCGCTGCAGCCGCCATTGACGAAGGCAGCTATCGGGGCCCTGGCGCTGAGCTAGCCAATAGAGGCAGCGATTCCGCAGATTCTACGGTTGCTATGCTAATTAGATTCGGCGGGGCTAAACGCGACACGGAAGTGCCAGTCGACGAGCTATTGGCTACTGCCCGGCGGTGCCTGGCCGGCCAATTAGAATTAAATAGTCCGTTAACCCTGCAATATTATCGATTGGCTAGCCTACGATTGGTTAAAGCATTTTTAGCCGCTGTGTTCGCAAACGCTGAATTATCTACTTCCAGTAATAGTAGTAGTGCAGCAACCGTGGCCCCGGCTAGCGATTGCGTAATAAGCGAATCAGATGCCTGTCCCGCTTTAGTGTCGGCTCTTACAGCTGTCCTATTGGCTGCCAGTCAATCCGAATTGAGAATGGAAGCCGCTCCGATTGCCGCCTTTGCTATTCGACGGGTGGCTGCTATGTCAACGTCTGTTACTGCTGACACTGCCTCAATGCGAGTGTTTGCAGCATCGCTTATTGAAGCTATTGCTGAGGTAGGGTGTGTCATGCTTTCTGTCCGTTTTTTTGCAGCCCTAAACAATCATCTCTAATATGGGCGTTGATCCGATAACTTCTTAACCTAGCAACACACCATTACCTTAGCAACACACCATTACAGATCACAGATCAGGCGATTCACCCACTGGGTCACAGATCAAACGATTCACACACTGGGTCACAGATCAGGCGATTCACACACTGGGTCATAGATCAGGCGATTCACACACTGGGTCACAGATCAGGCGATTCACACACTGGGTCATAGATCAGGCGATTCACACACTGGGTCACAGATCAAACGATTCACCCACTTGGTCACAGATCTGGCGATTCACACACTGGGTCACAGATCAAACGATTCACCCACTTGGTCACAGATCTGGCGATTCACCCACTGGGTCACAGATCAGGCGATTCACCCACTTGGTCACAGATCAGGCGATTCACACACTGGGTCACAGATCAAACGATTCACCCACTTGGTCACAGATCAGGCGATTCACCCACTGGGTCACAGATCAGGCGATTCACCCACTTGGTCACAGATCAGGCGATTCACACACTGGGTCACAGATCAGGCGATTCACACACTGGGTCATAGATCAGGCGATTCACACACTGGGTCATAGATCAGGCGATTCACACACTGGGTCATAGATCAGGCGATTCACACACTGGGTCACAGATCAGGCGATTCACCCACTGTTTAGTAAGTCATTGTGATTGCTCTTCACTGCGCAGGTCCTCGCCGACGAAGAGAAGCAGCTTGCCTCGGTGGGCTGCGCTGCTCTCGATCAGCTGCAGGCCGTCTGCCTGGCGAAACTCCGCGGCAACGAAGATTCGGTTCGCCGGCTGCCGATATTCTCCGCAGCCGCCAGTCGTTGCCTTCGACTCTGCTACGCTCGCTCCTGGTTCGCCAAGGGCGGCGGCTGCTGCGGCTTGAAGCGCCTGATGCGCCTACTTGGCCGCAGTTTCCTGCTACCTAGGCAGGCCCAATTAGCCAAGGCGCTGCTGTTTGTACTGGCCGACTTAGCTGCCGAGATTGGCCAGGGAGCGCCGAAATTGGCCGAGCAGACGCTGGAAATGATGACTAGAATGCTGTGCGAGATTCCCGCTGGAGTTGGGGTTGGTGCTGTCGTTTCTGTATTATTTACCACCCTTAAACATTATTGCTGAGTCCTACTATTTAAAGGCATCTTGATAAAAAACATAGATCCCAGAAAATCTTAAAGATCTTCATCCCATATGATCTAGGAATCTTCATCCTTAAAATGAAGAGATATTGATCCCAGAAAATCTGTGAGCTTAATCCCAGAAAATCCGCGATCTTAATCCCACAAAATCTGTGATCCTAATCCCACAAAATCTGTGAGCTTAATCGCAGAAAATCTGTTATCTTAATCCCAGAAAATCTGTGATCCTAATCCCAGAAAATCTGTGATCTTAATCCCAGAAAATCTTAAAGATCTTCATCCCATATGATCTAGGAATCTTCATCCTTAAAATGAAGAGATATTGATCCCAGAAAATCTGTGAGCTTAATCCCAGAAAATCCGCGATCCTAATCCCACAAAATCTGTGAGCTTAATCGCAGAAAATCTGTGATCCTAATCCCAGAAAATCTGTGATCCTAATCCCTCAAAATCTGTGATCTTAATCCCACAAAATCTGTGATCTTAATCCCACAAAATCTGTGATCCTAATCCCAGAAAATCTTTGATCCTAATCCCAGAAAATCTGTGATCCTAATCCCACAAAATCTTTGATCCTAATCCCACAAAATCTTTGATCCTAATCCCACAAAATCTGTTATCTTAATCCCACAAAATCTGTTATCTTAATCCCACAAAATCTCTTATCTTAATCCCACAAAATCTGTGATCTTAATCCCAGAAAATCTGTGATCCTAATCCCAGAAAATCTGTGATCTTAATCCCAGAAAATCTGTGATCCTAATCCCACAAAATCTGTGATCTAAATCCCACAAAATCTGTGATCCTAATCCCACAAAATCTGTGATCCTAATCCCACAAAATCTGTGATCCTAATCCCACAAAATCTTTGATCCTAATCCCACAAAATCTGTTATCTTAATCCCACAAAATCTGTTATCTTAATCCCACAAAATCTCTTATCTTAATCCCACAAAATCTGTGATCTTAATCCCAGAAAATCTGTGATCCTAATCCCAGAAAATCTGTGATCTTAATCCCAGAAAATCTGTGATCCTAATCCCACAAAATCTGTGATCTAAATCCCACAAAATCTGTGATCCTAATCCCAGAAAATCTGTGATCCTAATCCCAGAAAATCTGTGATCCTAATCCCACAAAATCCGTGATCTTAATCCCAGAAAGTCTGTGATCCTAATCCCACAAAATCCGTGATCCTAATCCCACAAAATCCGTGATCTTAATCCCAGAAAATCTGTGATCCTAATCCCACAAAATCCGTGATCTTAATCCCAGAAAATCTGTGATCTTATTCCCAGAAAGTCTGCGATCTTATTCCCAGAAAGTCTGCGATCTTATTCCCAGAAAGTCTGCGATCTTATTCCCAGAAAGTCTGCGATCTTATTCCCAGAAAGTCTGCGATCTTAATCCCAGAAAACCTGCGATCTTAATCCCAGAAAATCTGCGATCTTAATCCCAGAAAATCTGCGATCTTAATCCCACAAAATCTGCGATCTTAATCCCAGAAAACCTGCGATCTTAATCCCAGAAAATCTGCGATCTTAATCCCAGAAAATCTGCGATCTTAATCCCAGAAAATCTGCGATCTTAATCCCATAAAATCTGCGCTCTTGATTCCAGAGATTTTTATCCCATTAGATCTGGATCCCAAAATGTTAATCCTGGGATTCAGATCCCAGCTAAACAGGGATACGATTCTCTTACAGCTAAGAGAATCGCTTACCCAGTTGTTTTCCAATTCCTACTTAGAAAATACATTTGCTCCTCCCTCTCTAAATTGTATTTCTAGGAAGAGCAGAAGCAGCAGAAGCAGCAACAAACAGTGTCCGCAGTTGGTCCCTTCCTAGCTGTGCTAGCGCAGCACTTGGCCAATCCAAACGATTCAGCTAGGCAAGCCTCAATGAATACTCTGATTTTGATAGGCCAGCTAACTGGCCAGGAGGTGTCGGCATTGCTAGCCCCGCTGCGGGACCAGTATCTGGACGATTGTCTGCCGCCAACGAGACTGCTCAAACAGCATCTGCTGGCTCAACAGGTTGGTTTTTTAATACAGAATGCTAGTAATATCGATACAAAAGCACGTAGTGCTTCACAATTTATAAATAAATTTCTGCCAGAACCGAATTTTTTTAATCTTAAATTGATGTTTTAATAACTAGACTGAATATTTTTTTAAAGAAAATATTTCTTTAAGAAAGAAAGATTTATTATTTACAAAAATATGTGCCGCAAGCCTAGCGACATGTACTATTGATGTGTTGCTATGGAAATAATATGTTTATTGGATACGTGTTCGTATAGAAATAATGGATTAGGTAGAATTTGTTGCTCGGGAAACAATGTTTCTAGAGGAATTTGTTGCTAGAGGAAATAGATTATATTCCTAAGGTTATGGTGTGTTGCTAGGGTGTTGGTGTTGTTGCTAGGGTGAGCGTGTGTTGCTAGGGTGATGGTGTTGTTGCTAGAATGATGGTGTGTTGCTAGGGTGATGGTGTGTTGCTAGGGTGATGGTGTGTTGCTAGGGTGATGGTGTGTTGCTAGGGTGATGGTGTTGTTGCTAGGATGATGGTGTGTGTGTTGCTAGGGTGATGGTGTGTTGCTTGGGTGATTGTGTTGTTGCTAGCTGGTGATAGTGAGTTCCTAGGCTGATAGTGTGCTGCTAAAGGTGACGGAGATAGTGGGTTTGCTAGGCCAGCTAGGGTTATGATGTGTTGCTAGGGTGACGGTGTGTTGCTAGGCTGAAGTATGTTGTTAGGGTGAAAGTGTGTTGCTAGGGTGACGGTGTGTTTGTAGGCAGATTTTCAAATAGAATAATATTTGTTACCACATTTAAAGAACTGTGCTCAGTTATCGCTATCTTGAACTCACTAATAGGTGGCCATAGTCGACTGCAACAGGTTCTGCTCGGAGCTCACGCCGCCCCTAGTTACACTGGAGCCTGAGCGCTGCGAGCATCACAAAGCATTCCTAGCGGATTTAATCAAGATTGCCGAAAGCAACGAGGCCAGTCTAAAAAAACAGCCCTGCTATGCCAATGCGAAATCGCTTACCCAGCTCAAATGCCTAGTGGCTAAATTATTGGCTAGTGTGAACTTTGTACAGCAGCGAGATGCTAATACCGATAAGCGAATCTTTGAAGTACTTTTCCAAGAGATGTGCTCGGATGTACCCGAACTACACGATTCCGCTTTCAACTGTTTGCAACGGTTCTGGCGCCGGGCCCACCTTGACGTGACCCTGCTGCAGCAGAATGTAAAACCAATTTTATCCGACCTGCGCAACTGGCTTAGCATGACCACCGCCACTCTGCAGAGGCTGGCCTATTGTACCAAGCTCTACTCGGGCGTGTTTAGCGAGAGACTGTGCGACTCGCTGCAGGCTCATCTGCAGCCGCTGCTGGAAGCTCTGGTCAATGCTTACAAGACTAACGCACAGAACATCATGAAAGATGTCATGCCTAAGGTTGGTAAAACCTGAATGTTTGATTTCCATAGTTCTTATAATATTGGTTGATTACACCTGCCCCAATAGGGCCAGATCTGTAGCCGACAGCACAGCCGGATCTGAAGGCTGCGTACGACTGTTCAGTCCATGGACTGGGCAGGGGGCCACACCGCAGCTATTGCGGTTACCCATTTAACAGCTGGGTGAACTGAAGTAATGCATAGTTAATTGTGTCTTGCTAAATGGCACAAATTGTTCCAGCGTAGTCGGGAATCGAACCCCCGACCTTCCGTAATTCTAGTCAATCAGTCCCCTATGCGTAGTTCTATAATCCTTATCCACGTAGCCTAGATTGGTAGATTTCTGTAGTTCAACAATCCTTATCTAGTCTAGAATTGTATATTTCTGTAGTTCTTCAATCCTTATCTAGTCTAGATTGGTAGAGTTCTGTACTTCTACAATCCTTATCTAGTCTAGAATTGTATATTTCTGTAGTTCTTCAATCCTTATCTAGTCTAGAATTGTATATTTCTGTAGTTCTTCAATCCTTATCTAGTCTAGAATTGTATATTTCTGTAGTTCTTCAATCCTTATCTAGTCTAGATTGGTAGAGTTCTGTACTTCTACAATCCCTATCTAGTCTAGAATGGTAGATTTCTGTAGTTCTTCAATCCTTATCTAGTCTAGATTGGTAGAGTTCTGTAGTTCAACAATCCTTATCTAGTCTAGAATGGTAGATTTCTGTAGTACTACAATAATATCTAGTCAAAAAGGGTAGATATCAAATTGTTTATAGCATTCTTGGTTTTTTAAATCAGGCTAAAGGTACATTTATTTTATCGAACCCGATCACCTGCTACAGGAGATGCTAATCTGCGTCAAGGTCCTGGACATTTTTCATTTGATTCCATCTGCATCGTCCAAGTACATTGAGCCACTGTGCAAAATGGTGCTGGACACTGAGAAGATGCTACACATAGAGCCTAGCAGTCCTCTGAGAGAGCCTCTGTTGCGCTTTCTATTGCGCTATCCGCAGGAATTTTTGACATTCAGTTTTCGACCGCCAGTGTTTAATGACTGTCATTATAGGCGATTCTTTCTAGTAAGTGTCATCGTCTTGGATTTACAATTCCATGATTCTAGTCCCAATCATTTGATCCCAGTCCCAAGTCCTATCCAAGTCCAATCCAAGTCCCAACCCTATGATCCCAGTCCCAATCCTATGATCCCAATTATCTAAGTCCCAGTTATATAATCTCAGATCCAATTCCACGATCCCAGTCCCAATTTTATGATCCCAGTCCCTATTCCATGATCCCAGTCCCAATCCTATGATTCCAGTCTCAATTCCATGATCCCAGTCCCAATCCCATGATCCCAGTCCCAATCCCATGATCCCCGTCCCATTTATATGATCCCAGTCCCAATTCCATAATCCCCGTCCCAATCCTATGATCCCAGTCCCAATTCCATAATCCCCGTCCCATTTATATGATCCCAGTCTCAATTCCATAATCCCCGTCCCAATCCTATGATCCCAGTCTCAATTCCATGATCCCAGTCCCTATTATATGATCCCAGTCTCAATTCCATGATCCCAGTCCCTATTATATGATCCCAGTCTCAATTCCATGATCCCCGTCCCAATCCTATGATCCCAGTCTCAATTCCATGATCCCAGTCCCTATTATATGATCCCAGTCTCAATTCCATGATCCCAGTCTCAATCCCATGATCCCAGTCCCTATTATATGATCCCAGTCTCAATTCCATGATCCCAGTCCCTTTTTCTCAGTCCCTGTGATCCTAGTCCTAGTGCCAATCCTGTACTCTACTTTTCCTTATCCCAGTGGTGCCTCCGCCAAGAGTCCAGCGCCGAATTGCGTCGTCATGTGACTAACAGCGCCGCCCAGCTGACCGAGATGCTGCAGAAGGCTTCAGCGCCAGGCGGCCAACTGCTTCTTAGTCCAGCTAGCGACGTGGATCCTCGCTACTTCATTCTGTGCGCAGTGAACACCGTCAAAGACTGGGAGCCAGACCTGCTGCTGCGTCAGCTAGATCTGATCAATGCTGTGCTGCAGTTCTGGATTACCAACGGCTCCATCGCCTGCTGGGCTCCCAGGACCGGAGGCGGCGGTGGCAGCATTCAGCAACAGCAGCAGCAGCTGAGAAACTTAACACCGGCTTTCTATACGGAGTCGGATCTGCCTGAGATCGTGGTTGAAATACTACTGTACTTTTATAAGTGAGTCTTTTTTATAAAATGTGCATTTCAGCCATTTCTATTCGTTTTTTTTTCACCTAGTGGTTTTAATATTTCACTAGTGGTTTACTGAAGGAAATTGTATCCTTGTGGTTAGAGAGTGGGACTCACGACTTGTAGGTACTTGTAGGTCGGGGGTTCGATTCCCGACTCCACTGGAACAATTTGTGTCCTTTTAGCAAGACAGTTAACTCTGCATTGCTTCAGTTCAAAGTATAAAGTATAAAAATATTAATTAAAGCTCCGGATTTTTTACAAAAGGTTGGGAGTTTGAGTCTGGGCGAAAAGAAAGCAATTTTTGCGTCCCTAAGTGAGACGCTTAAAGCACTGTTGCTTTAGTTTCTGCTGGAAGCGGATAGCTACAAGCATCTGCTAGATCAGGGGTCGGCAAACTTATTAGCTAGCGGGCAAAAAAGAGAACCTAAAAGACGACAGCGGGCCGCATTGACTGTAGAAATGTAAGAGAAATATATCAGAGATATGGAAGAGATGAGACACAGGAGAGATGAGACAGAAGCGAGACGAGACACGGTAAAGATGACGCACGGGAGAGGTGAGACAAAGGAGAGATAAGGCACGGGAGAGACGAGACACGGGGGAGATGACACACGGGAGAGGTGAGACAAAGGAGAGATAAGGCACGGGAGAGACGAGACACGGGGGAGATGACACACGGGAGAGGTGAGACAAAGGAGAGATAAGGCACGGGAGAGGTGAGACAAAGGAGAGATAAGGCACGGGAGAGACGAGACACGGGGGAGATGACACACGGGAGAGGTGAGACAAAGGAGAGATAAGGCACGGGAGAGGTGAGCCAAAGGAGAGGTGAGACAAAGGAGAGATAAGGCACGGGAGAGACGAGACACGGGGGAGATGACACACGGGAGAGGTGAGACAAAGGAGAGATAAGGCACGGGAGAGGTGAGACAAAGGAGAGATAAGGCACGGGACAGGTGAGACAAAGGAGAGATAAGGCACGGGAGAGGTGAGACAAAGGAGAGATAAGGCACGGGACAGGTGAGACAAAGGAGAGATAAGGCACGGGAGAGGTGAGACAAAGGAGAGATAAAGCACGGGAGAGGAAAGACAAAGGAGAGATGAAACAGTATACTATAGCTGTCGGAAGGGGCAACGGGCCGGTTTTGAGAGCTTTGAGGGCCGCATCTGGCCCGCGGGCCGGAGTTTGCCGACCTCTGTGCTAGATAGATCTACTATTTCGAATCCCCAAAACATAATTCGCTGCAGGCACAATCTGGAAGAATTCGACCTGCTGTTTCAACTGCTCCGCTGCTATTTGGACAGTTCGGTGTGCAATTTTCATTTCTTTACCAGCTTCCTATCTAGCCAGTGTCAGAACGCTCCGCCAGCGTGGAAGCGGGCTGCATTTCTGAAATTTCGCGACATTCACAAAGATCGCGCCTGGGCTAGCCAGGTGCAATTGAAATGCAAAATACTGCAGTACGTTGTCATACCGGCGGTTAGTTACAGCTTCGACAAGGGCGAGCACGAGGCGCTGATTGGCGGCCCACCAGTCCCCGACTCCCCGTCTAGCGGTGGGTTATTGTCTTCATATAACAACTTTTTCGACTATTCCCAATTCGATTAATCCCAGTTCGATGAATCCCGATTCAAAATCCCAGTTTGACAAATCCCGATTAAAAATCCCAGTTTGATGAATCCCGATTCAAAATCCCAGTTCGATGAATCCCGATTCAAAATCCCAGTTTGACAAATCCCGATTCAAAGTCCCAGTTTGACGAATCCCGATTCAAAGTCCCAGTTTGACGAATCCCGATTCAAAATCCCAGTTTGACAAATCCCGATAAAAAATCCCAGTTTGATGAATCCGGATTCAAAATCCCAGTTTGACAAATCCCGATTCAAAATCCCAGTTCGGTGAATCCCGATTCAAAATCCCAGTTTGACAAATCCCGATTAAAATCCCAGTTTGTTGAATCCCGATTCAAAATCCCAGTTCGATGAATCCCGATTCAAAATCCTAGTTTGATAAATCCCGATTCAAAGTCCCAGTTTGACGAATCCCGATTCAAAGTCCCAGTTTGACGAATCCCGATTCAAAATCCCAGTTTGACAAATCCCGATTAAAAATCCCAGTTTGATGAATCCGGATTCAAAATCCCAGTTTGACGAATCCCGATTCAAAATCCCAGTTCGGTGAATCCCGATTCAAAATCCCAGTTTGACAAATCCCGATTAAAAATCCCAGTTTGATGAATCCCGATTCAAAGTCCGAGTTTGACGAATCCCGATTCAAAATCCCAGTTCGGTGAATCCCGATTCAAAGTCCCAGTTCGGTGAATCCCGATTCAAAATCCCAGTTTGACGACTCCCGATTTAAAATCCCAGTTTGATGAATCATGATTCAAAGTCCCAGTTTGACGAATCCCGATTCAAAATCCCAGTTCGGTGAATCCCGATTCAAAATCCCAGTTCGGTGAATCCCGATTCAAAATCCCAGTCTGACAAATCCCGATTCAAAGTCCCAGTTTGACGAATCCCGATTCAAAATCCCAGTTCGGTGAATCCCGATTCAAAATCCCAGTCTGACAAATCCCGATTCAAAGTCCCAATTTGACGAATCCCGATTCAAAGTCCCAGTTTGACGAATCCCGATTCAAAATCCCAGTTCGGTGAATCCCGATTCAAAATCCCAGTTCGGTGAATCCCGATTCAAAATCCCAGTTTGACGAATCCCGATTCAAAATCTCAGTTCGGTGAATCCCGATTCAAAATCCCAGTCTGACAAATCCCGATTCAAAGTCCCAGTTTGACGAATCCCGATTCAAAGTCCGAGTTTGACGAATCCCGATTCAAAATCCCAGTTCGGTGAATCCCGATTCAAAATCCCAGTTCGGTGAATCCCGAGTTCCCATCCTACGCATTGCGATTTATAATCCCTATTCGAGTATCAAATAAAGGTATCCAAAATGTATCTTACCTTACCTCACCTGTTGATTTATTATTCAAACTACTCCAGACAACCTCGTGACCGTGTTTGTTCGCGACTTCCTAACCGACGCCACCGCGCCAGAGCCGGACGCTCTACGCGTCCTCATCCTACAACTAGCCTGCGTGTTTGTTGAGAAGGCCTCGCCCTGGATACACGACGCATCTAATAAGCGCCAGGGCGAATCTTTGCACCGATTGATGACCTACGCCTGGCCATGCGTTATGAGCAATCTGAGCGCTACTGATCCTTTGGCCAAGTTCCACGGCCACCTACTGCTGGCTCACATCATTGCCAAATTCGCCATCAATAAGCGCATAGTTGTTCAAGTATTTCACAGCCTATTGAAATCTTTCCAACCGGAGCCCAAGCGGGTTGTCACCGCTGCGCTGGACATCCTGACGCCTGTCATGACGTCTAGACTGGAAGATGATCCAACCATTCTTCAGCACTGGACTAAAAAGATTCTGCTTGAGGACACTGCCGCCGGCTCTACTCAGAACTATCAGCATATTCTGTGAGTCCAGTTAATCCTAGCTTCCTTAGATACGTAAAGCGATGCTTTAGTCCTTAGACTGTAGAGTCCGTTGACTGATGAGGAGTCCGTGGACTGGGGAGTCCGTAGACTGGAGAGTTCGTAGACTGGAGAGTCCGTAGACTGTAGAGTCCGTAGACTGGAGAATCCGTAGACTGGGGTCTCCGTAGACTGTAGAGTCCGTAGACTGGAGAGTCCGTAGACTGGAGAATCCGTAGACTGGGGTGTCCGTAGACTGGAGAGTCCGTAGACTGGAGAGTCCGTAGACTGGAGAGTCCGTAGACTGGAGAATCCGTAGACTGGGGTGTCCGTAGACTGGAGAGTCCGTAGACTGGAGAACCCGTAGACTGGGGTGTCCGTAGACTGGAGAATCCGTAGACTGTAGAGTTCGTAGACTGTAGAGTCCGTGGACTTGGGAGTCCGTAGACTGGAGAGTCCGTAGACTGGGGTGTCCGTAGACTGGAGAATCCGTAGACTGTAGAGTCCGTAGACTGTAGAGTCCGTAGACTGTAGAGTCTGTAGACTTGGGAGTCCGTAGACTGTAGAGTCCGTAGACTGTAGAGTCCGTAGACTGTAGAGTCCGTAGACTGGAGAATCCGTAGACTGTAGAGTCCGTAGACTGTAGAGTCCGTAGACAGAAGAGTCCGTAGACTGGAGAATCCGTAGACTGGAGAATCCGTAGACTGGGGTGTCCGTAGACTGTAGAGTCCGTAGACTGGAGAGTTCGTAGACTGTAGAGTCCGTAGACTGGAGAATCCGTGGACTGGAGAGTCCGTAGAGTGGGGAGGCCGTTTTAGTCTCTAGAAATCTTTATTTCCTGGAATGCAAGATTAAAGCTGCCGTAGCGATGCTTGCTTAATTTGGCTTTATACTTTTTTAACGCATCGTTCCCTCACTCGTATTCCCCAATCAGGAGTCTAATTGTGCGACATCACGATGTCTACTACGCAATCAGGCACTCGCTAATGACCAACATCTTGCAAGGCCTGTCAAAATTTGGCCTAGCGAGCAATGTGAGTCTGACTAATTGGATAGTGTCGATTTCGCTTGATTGATAGTTTTTGGGCTACTGTGTGTGGTGGGGCTTTTTGTTTAGACCTGAAATTTTTCTACAGATTGAGAATTATGATTCTCAATTATTGGGATCAGAGATTCGGTAAGTTAAGGATAAGGGATTCGAGAAGTTTGCGATCAGGGATTCGAGACTACTGGGGATCAGAGATTCGATAAGGTAAGGATAAGGGATTCGAGAAGTTTGCGATCAGGGATTCGAGAAGTTTGCGATCAGGGATTCGAGACTACTGGGGATCAGAGATTCGATAAGGTAAGGATAAGGGATTCGAGACTACTGGGGATCAGAGATTCGATAAGGTAAGGATAAGGGATTCGAGAAGTTTGCGATCAGGGATTCGAGAAGTTTGCGATCAGGGATTCGAGACTACTGGGGATCAGAGATTCGATAAGGTAAGGATAAGGGATTCGAGAAGTTTGCGATCAGGGATTCGAGACTACTGGGGATCAGAGATTCGATAAGGTAAGGATAAGGGATTCGAGAAGTTTGCGATCAGGGATTCGAGACCACTGGGGATCAGAGATTCGATAAGGTAAGGATAAGGGATTCGAGAAGTTTGCGATCAGGGATTCGAGACTACTGGGGATCAGAGATTCGATAAGGTAAGGATAAGGGATTCGAGAAGTTTGCGATCAGGGATTCGAGACCACTGGGGATCAGGGATCTAGGACTATTTTGGGATTCGGCACTGCTGCGATCAAGATTTTGGTTTATATAAGGATCAATATTTGGGATTTTTAGGACAAGGATACAAGGCTTCCATTCTGGGATTGGAATCCAGCACCATTTTGGGATTTACAGTCAAGACTACTGGAATAAGGATTCGGGACTACTAGGATCGGGATCAGAGATTTTGTCTATAGTTAGACCATGGATTTCAATGCTAAATAAATATCCCATCGAAATCCAGAACGTCTCCGCTGAGCACCGCAAACTGGCCCTAGAACTGATTGAGACCGTCATGAAGTGGGATCTTCGTCAGCGCACCGAAGCCGAGGCGCAGCGCAATCAGCCTCCACAGCAGCAGCAGCAGGTGAAACTAGAAGACGCTTCGCCGTCAGACACCAGGCCATCAGCATCTTCGTCGGCCAGTTCGCCTCTTCCTGCCAAACGACCTCGACTGTCCGCCTCAGCCGCAGCCGCCGCCGCGTCAGCAACGCCGGCTTTGTCGGCTGCGTCAGCGGATCAGCAGCAGCCAATCGGGCCTAGTTCAGCTTCAGCGGCGGCGGCTACAGCGGCTAAGCCGTTTGACAAGAGCACCAAGGACCAGATTGTCTACGCTCTGATGCGCTTCGCTGTCTACATAGTCGACGGAAATGTCAACAATCTGAACAATGAACTCTGGACTAAACGGCCGATACAATTAATTCAGACTCTGCTCTCCCCGGACTGGTGGCCGGATACCGATCTTAAACTGTCCTTCTTCGATCGAATATTAAATGTCCCATTGGAGACTCGAGGATCCAATTTGGTGCAGAATGCTCAGGTAAAATTCTATTACCATTGGATAAACGGCGCGAGTAACTATACTCTAGAATGCCTCGTCATCTAATTAGTACTTTACTTACTAATTTACAATTATTGATTACACAAACGCAGCTATTACCCCAGCTAATGCCTCTACCCATTTAGCAGCTAGGTGAACTGAAGCAATGCAGAGTTAAGTGCCTTACTTAAGGAGTTAAGTCGGGAATCGAACCCCCGACCTCCAAGTCGAGAGTCCGACGCCCAAGTCAAGATTTTAAGCCTTGAATAAATTTTAGATTTAAAAAAACACAAACGCTTCTGACTATTATTATTAGATGACGAGGCGCCCAATTAACATTCCGCATACATATTTACTCTCGCCGTTGACTCCTTTGTAATGTAATACTAAATTTTGCCCTTTTCCCAAAAAATCTTCAATCTTGGCAGATAAACGCCTCTCTGGAGGTACTCAGGGTGCTTTTCGACCACCTGGACAGATCCGCCCTGCTAACCTCGATGCGTCTATTGTCAAAAGGCCTGTGCAATTGTCTACGCCAGGCTAGCAATCCGCGAGCAGTGAAACTAATGGGCCCGATTGTATCGCGAGTGTTTAGTCTATTTCCTCCGGAAGCTGAACACTCGAATCAGTTCACTAATCATGCTGAGCTGATGGAATTCTATGCCACGATTTTGCGAGCCATTATCGACGGATTTAGTCACTATGAGAGAACCAGCGTGACTAATAGCCCTGCCACCGCTCAGCTGTTTGCCTCTATCATGCTGCTGAAGGCGACCAATGTGAGTTGGGGTTCTTCCCACTAGAATTCTCCTCTTCAAGACTTGGATTCTTCCCACTAGAATTCTCCCCTTTAAGAATGGGATTCTTCCCACTACAACTCTCCCCTTTAAGAATTGGATTCTTCATACTAGAATTCTCCCCTTCAAGAATGGGATTCTTACCACTAGAACTCTCCCATTTAAGAATGGGGTTCTTCTCACTAGAATTATCCCCTTCAAGAATGGGATTCTTCCCACTACAACTCTCCCATTTAAGAATGGGGTTCTTCTCACTAGAATTATCCCCTTCAAGAATGGGATTCTTCCCACTACAGCTCTCCCCTTTAAGAATGGGGTTCTTCTCACTAGAAGTATTCCCTTCAAGAATGGGATTCTTTCCACTAGAATACTCCCCTTCAAGAATGGGATTCTTCCCACTACAACTCTCCCCTTTAAGAATGGGGTTCTTCTCACTAGAATTCTCCCCTTCAAGAATGGGATTCTTTCCACTAGAAGTCTTCCCTTCAAGAATGGGATTCTTCCCACTACAATCGGGAGAAGTAGACTGTCCCCTTCAAGAATGGGAAATTACTGAACAGACTGAACAGCTGTATACAGTTTCTAGGTGTCATAGTTACATTTATAAAATCTATAAAAAGAATAACCCCTAAAACCAACACCGACCCGTACCAGGTTGACAACAACTATGTTATTGTGGACCGCGTAGTGACGCACTTCGGCAAGCTGCTGAACCGCATGGCCAAGGAGACATTCAACGCCACCGCCACTGAAAGCGGCGCCTACATGACCGACATGCTTATTACATCGTTCGACATTGTAAAATATCGGCTAAACAGTATGTCAGCTGATACTCGCAGAGGCTTCCTACAACTGCTGCTGCACCTCATTGACAAGAGCAGCGATACCAAACTATTGAAGGCCATTGTGTCTCTGATTCGCGAATGGATCAGCGTGACCGGCCCGGACCAGTCTGCTGCTCCCTTTCCCAAGGAACGCTGCCAATTATTGATGAAGATCATGGCCAATATTTCTAGTTCTCGCATTCGCGACGAAGACATTATCGACGAATTCTTAGAAGCAGTCTACACGGTGTACAGTGTGCCGTTCTATAAGAATCAGGACATGTTTGGCAAACTGGAGCAGGCATTCTGCATGGGTGTGGACAGTGGCAAACCGGCCACTAGGAACAAGTTCATGCAGGTCTACATGTCTGAAGTATTCGACGGTCCTCACGCTAACAGTTTGCAAAGTAGATTATTATTCATTGTTGCTTCGCATCGTTGGGACAAAATGGGATCTTGTTTTTGGATTCCCATCGCTTTCGAAATCTTTGTCCGGGCCGCCAGACCGGAGACGCCGGTTCGTCTGGCCCGTCCAGAGCGGTACGGCTGCGCTAGCTCCGCCACCAGTCCTGTGATTGTCAAACAAGAGGCCGACCTGCTGGATGACGATCAATCAGCTGATTTTCTAACGGCTATTACTGAAGCCGACGCTCGACTGTTCTACGATCCGTCTGCTGAATCGACTCCGGCTAATGCTGCGGCGATGGCGTCGACTTCAGCTGCTGACGACTCTGTGCCGGAGCCGTCGACTTTCCCGTACAGCGATCCGGCTAGATTGGCCTACCTGATGACTCGGGACGCTCAGGTGACTTTTAGATTTTTGCGGGGTTAGGGTTACTTCTTCCTGCTACTTTGCCTATTGGCATCACAATCTAGGGCCAAAACTGATAGTCAATCACAGCTGCGCGTTTGCCTCTCCATGGTCTTATCTGTCTTATCTCTCCCTGTGTCTCATTTCTCCCCGTGTCTAATCTCTCCCGTCTCATCTCTCCCCTGTCTAATCTCTCCCCTGTCTTATCTCTCCCCGTGTCTTATCTCTCCCCGTGTCTCATCTCTCCCTGTGTCTAATCTCTCCCCGTGTCTAATCTCTCCCGTCTCATCTCTCCCCGTGTCTAATCTCTCCCCTGTCTAATCTCTCCCCGTGTCTAATCTCTCCCCTGTCTCATCTCTCCCCTGTCTCATCTCTCCCCTGTCTAATCTCTCCCCGTGTCTAATCTCTCCCCTGTCTCATCTCTCCCCTGTCTAATCTCTCCCCTGTCTTATCTCTTCCCTGTCTAATCTCTCCCCTGTCTTATCTCTTCCCTGTCTAATCTCTCCCCGTGTCTCATCTCTCCCCTGTCTCATCTCTCCCCTGTCTCATCTCTCCCCTGTCTAATCTTTCCCCGTGTCTAATCTCTCCCCTGTCTCATCTCTCCCCTGTCGTATCTCTCCCCGTGTCTCATCTCTCCCCGTGTCTAATTTCTCCCTGTGTCTCATCTCTCCCCTGTCTAATCTATCCCCTGTCTTATCTCTCCCCTGTCTCATCTCTCCCCGTGTCCCATCTCTCCCCGTGTCTAATCTCTCCCCTGTCTTATCTCTCCCTGTGTCTCATCTCTCCCCGTGTCTCATCTCTCCCTGTTTCTCATCTCTCCCCGTGTCCCATCTCTCCCCGTTTCTAATCTCTCCACGTTAGGGGTCGGTGGCAGAGCGGTAATCGCGTTTGCCTCTCGCACCAAGGTCTCTGAGTTCGAAATGGACAGAATTGCCTCCTCGCTGGCTGCGGGTCTAGTGTCACCAAATGATGTGCCATTGCCCGCAGCCCACCTTGCACTTATTATTATTATTATTACTTCTATTATGTGTCACATGTGTCTTTGTGGAATTATCAGTCATTGCTATTTGCCATTCACTGTCAGCAGACGTCGCAATTTAGAATGCTGTAATACTTTTGTAACACCAAAATTTCTCCCATGATTAGGTGATGTCGGAGCTGAAGGCTTCAACAAATGCGCTGCTTCTAGACGGCATGGCTGCCCTGTGCTACGTGGATCACCAGCTAGCCGACAGTCTGTTTGTGTCCACATTTCCCAAATTGTGGTCTCAAATTGGCGAATGCGGCGGTCCGGACGCATCCCGCCAGTTGATTCCCTACGTTAGAAAGTTTATAGCCAGCGGTATTCACAGCCACCAGATGGATGTACACCCGTCCAGTCTGAGGACATTTGTATCTGGCGTGTCTCATTGTCCGGACATCACGCGTACCATACCCCATCCGGTGCTGTGCTATCTGGGCAGTCAGTTTCACATGTGGCACGAGTGCGCCCTACTAATGGAACAATTCTATTATGCTGCCGGTCGGGTTAAACGGGGCGCATTTGAAACTGCGGCTACCGGAGCTTCGGCTAGCGGCGCTACGGCTAATTCAGTTGAGTTCGCCTCTGATTACGAGGAGGGCCTGTTGCAGATCTACTCGGAGATGCGCGAGGAAGACTATTTGGCAGCCGTTTGGTCCCTGCGGGCTCCGTGCGAGGAGATGGTCAAGGCCATTAGCTATGCTCAGTTCGGCCTCTTTCAGGTGAGTAGGGCCGCACTTGATCGATTATATCTCACCATGTCTATCATTCTCACCCTGTCTATCATTCTCACCCTGTCTATCATTCTCACCCTGTCTATCATTTCTTCTCACCCTGTCTATCATTTCTTCTCACCCTGTCTATCATTTCTTCTCACCCTGTCTATCATTCTCACCCTGTCTATCATTTCTTCTCACCCTGTCTATCATTCTCACCCTGTCTATCATTCTCACCCTGTCTATCATTTCTTCTCACCCTGTCTATCATTTATTCTCACCCTGTCTATCATTCTCACCCTATCATTTCTTCTCACCCTGTCTATCATTTCTTCGCACCCTGTCTATCATTTCTTCTCACCCTGTCTATCATTCGCACCCTGTCTATCATTTCTTCTCACCCTGTCTATCATTTCTTCTCACCCTGTCTATCATTTCTTCTCACCCTGTCTATCATTTCTTCTCACCCTGTCTATCATTTCTTCTCACCCTGTCTATCATTTCTTCTCACCCTGTCTATCATTTCTTCTCACCCTGTCTATCATTTCTTCTCATCCTGTCTATCATTCTCACCCTGTCGTTCATTCTCACCCTGTCTATCATTCTCACCCTGTCTATCATTTCTTCTCACCCTGTCTATCATTTCTTCTCACCCTGTCTATCATTCTCACCCTATCATTTCTTCTCACCCTGTCTATCATTTCTTCTCACCCTGTCTATCATTTCTTCTCACCCTGTCTATCATCTCTTCTCACCCTGTCTATCATTCTCCCTGTAGACGGTCAATTGTTTAGCTAATAATAAGTGCATATTAAAGTGATTGAACTTTTTTTGTTTATGGCTCTCGGTCTCCTAAATTATTCAGTATCTGGTTAATTTCTTGCCAGACTGTTTTTAGTTTTCTTTGTACTTTATTTATTAATTGTCAATTTCATTCATCAGGTTTATTTGATTTATTTCATTCATTAATTACTAGTTCGCATTAAAATTCTTATTTGTTATTGTAAATCTATTTTATTTAGCCTTCGTAAAGAGGAGTTCGTGGGAACTGTTATAACACCGTATTTACCCTTTTTTAAACAATATGTTTGTCTGGCTCGGCTTTGAATCGAAATGTATTCTAATGAATTCTAGACAGAAAACATATCCACAGGAGTATTATGTTCCACTTTGAATATATAAGCAAAATCTAACTTCTCACTTTCTAATGCTAAACTTTTTTATTTAAGTGCTTTGTCTGGCCAAAACTGCTGTACTTGCCTATTTATTGCGCAAACTAACTGGTTTGTTTGTGTCTGCAGTCGCACAAAAGTGCATTACTACGCGTGTAGTAGACGCGTGACGCGTAGACGCGTATTATATGAGAGAATTACAGAAGCCTGTTATGAGACAGTTACAGAAGCCTGTTATGAGACAGTTACAGAAGCCTGTTATGAGACAGTTACAGAAGCCTGTTATGAGACAGTTACAGAAGCCTGTTATGAGACAGTTACAGAAGCCTGTTATGAGATAGTTACAGAGGTCATTATATGAGAGAATTACAGAAGCCTGTTATGAGACAGTTACAGAGGCCATTATATGAGAGAATTACAGAAGCCTGTTATGAGACAGTTACAGAGGCCATTATATGAGAGAATTACAGAAGCCTGTTTTGAGACATGTACAGAGGCCATTATATGAGAGAATTACAGAAGCCTGTTATGAGACAGTTACGGAGGCCATTATATGAGAGAATTACAGAAGCCTGTTATGAGACAGTTACGGAGGCCATTATATGAGAGAATTACAGAAGCCTGTTATGAGACAGTTACAGAATCCTGTTATGAGACAGTTACAGAGGCCATTATATGAGAGAATTACAGAAGCCTGTTATGAGACAGTTACAGAGGCCATTATATGAGAGAATTACAGAAGCCTGTTATGAGACAGTTACAGAAGCCTGTTATGAGACAGTTACAGAGGCCATTATATGAGAGAATTACAGAAGCCTGTTATGAGACAGTTACAGAAGCCTGTTATGAGACAGTTACAGAGGCCATTATATGAGAGAATTACAGAAGCCTGTTATGAGACAGTTACAGAAGCCTGTTATGAGACAGTTACAGAATCCTGTTATGAGACAGTTACAGAGGCCATTATATGAGAGAATTACAGAAGCCTGTTATGAGACAGTTACAGAAGCCTGTTATGAGACAGTTACAGAAGCCTGTTATGAGACAGTTACAGAAGCCTGTTATGAGACAGTTACAGAGGCCATTATATGAG
Source organism: Macrostomum hystrix (assembly GCA_950097015.1). Taxonomy (NCBI): domain Eukaryota; kingdom Metazoa; phylum Platyhelminthes; family Macrostomidae; genus Macrostomum; species Macrostomum hystrix. The sequence continues at coordinate 20,831,751 of CATNEN010000038.1, forward strand.
AGAATTACAGAAGCCTGTTATGAGACAGTTACAGAAGCCTGTTATGAGACAGTTACAGAGGCCATTATATGAGAGAATTACAGAAGCCTGTTATGAGACAGTTACAGAAGCCTGTTATGAGACAGTTACAGAAGCCTGTTATGAGACAGTTACAGAAGCCTGTTATGAGACAGTTATAGAAGCCTGTTATGAGACAGTTACAGAAGCCTGTTATGAGACAGTTACAAAGGCCATTTTATGAGAGTTATATAGGCTCGTTATCAGAGAGTTACAGAGGCCTATAATGAGAAACAGAAGTCTTTCTTGTGACATTAACAGTAGAAAGACTCTTTACCCACTGGGGGGGAAAGACGACGGTAGTATTTCAAATACCCACTGTCAACTTCACGAATGGCTCCCTAACCGAATGACCGATTTTCGTGACAGTCGACCATATCAATCAAAAATTTTCACCCTTTATACGATGAACTAATTTTCAAAGCCGTCCGAGTTAGCGTCGCCGAGATATTCAGCGATTCTTGTCGAAGACCCTGGTGACACGAAAAAAACATTGATTCTTTATAAACTTCTATGACGAATTAACAATTTAATCCGTCCAAAATAATTAACAATGTTAGCCGAATAGTTACATGATGACATTTTGTGAGCACGAAAAGTATGCCTATATTTGTGGTTCTTGCCACCAGACACTCCGACGAGAATCCTTGAATATCTCGACGATGCCGATGTTTTGTGATTCTGGAAGTTGTTAAATCGGAAGTTGTTGTCACGGCGATTTTGTTAAATATTTTTGGAGATTCTTAACAGAGACAAATGTCAGCATTTGTGCTATTGAACAATTACAATCATTCCTGCAGCAAGCCGTTGAAGTAGGCGAAGACGCCCTGGACCGGAAGTTCTCGAATCCAACCGACATGGTGATGAAGGACCGATTCATCGAGGAGCACTATTTGAACTACCTGCGTCAATTGAATCGCTGGGCGGAGCTGCCACGGTTTGCTCAGGCGTTCGGCTTCTGCAATCATCGTCTAGTTGCCGAGTGCGATTGGAAACTATCGGAATGGCGCGATATGCACACTGCGCTTAGCCAGCTTGGCAACGAGTATCCGAGGCGAGACAAGTGGCGAATAGAATTGCTCTGGGGCTATTGGCATCTGTGCGGCAAACCCAGGACTGAGCACGCAGAGTATGTGTCGCCAGCAATGTCGCAGCATGTTGAACGATTCTTTAAACTGGCGGTTGACAGCGTCATCAAAGAGTGGCGCCGACTGCCAGCTCTGGTGTCCGCTGTGCACGTGCCCTACCTGCAGGCTACTCAACAGGTAAAACAGTCGCTAGTGTTGCACTTTTTCAATGAAAATCTATCTATTGGCTGGGTCTAAATAGATCTTCATTTGCGAGTGTATCTATGGTAGTACCATATATATATACAAGTTATTGTGAGAATGTAGTAGAGCTGTCAGTGGGTGAGATGCTCAGAGAATTGTGAGATGATGCTCAGAGAATTGTGAGATAATGCTCAGGGAATTGTGAGATGATGCTCAGAGAATTGTGAGATGATGCTCAGAGAATTGTGAGATAATGCTCAGAGAATTGTGAGATGATGCTCTGAGAATTGTGAGATGATGCTCTGAGAATTGTGAGATGATGCTCTGAGAATTGTGAGATGATGCTATGAGAATTGTGAGATGATGCTCAGAGAATTGTGAGATAATGCTCAGAGAATTGTGAGATGATGCTCAGAGAATTGTGAGATAATGCTCAGAGAATTGTGGGATGATGCTCAGAGAATTGTGAGATGATGCTCTGAGAATTGTGAGATGATGCTCTGAGAATTGTGAGATGATGCTCTGAGAATTGTGAGATGATGCTCTGAGAATTGTGAGATGATGCTCTGAGAATTGTGAGATGATGCTCTGAGAATTGTGAGATGATGCTCAGAGAATTGTGAGATAATGCTCAGAGAATTGTGAGATGATGCTCTGAGAATTGTGAGATGATGCTCTGAGAATTGTGAGATGATGCTCTGAGAATTGTGAGATGATGCTATGAGAATTGTGAGATGATGCTCAGAGAATTGTGAGATAATGCTCAGAGAATTGTGGGATGATGCTCAGAGAATTGTGAGATGATGCTCTGAGAATTGTGAGATGATGCTCTGAGAATTGTGAGATGATGCTCTGAGAATTGTGAGATGATGCTCTGAGAATTGTGAGATGATGCTCTGAGAATTGTGAGATGATGCTCTGAGAATTGTGAGATGATGCTCAGAGAATTGTGAGATAATGCTCAGAGAATTGTGAGATGATGCTCAGAGAATTGTGAGATGATGCTCAGAGAATTGTGAGATGATGCTCAGAGAATTGTGAGATGATGCTTAGAGAATTGTGAGATGATGCTCTGAGAATTGTGAGATGATGCTCTGAGAATTGTGAGATGATGCTCTGAGAATTGTGAGATGATGCTCTGAGAATTGTGAGATGATGCTCTGAGAATTGTGAGATGATGCTCTGAGAATTGTGAGATGATGCTCTGAGAATTGTGAGATGATGCTCAGAGAATTGTGAGATGATACTCAGAGAATTGTGAGATGATGCTCTGAGAATTGTGAGATGATGCTCTGAGAATTGTGAGATGATGCTCTGAGAATTGTGAGATGATGCTCTGAGAATTGTGAGATGATGCTCAGAGAATTGTGAGATGATGCTCTGAGAATTGTGAGATGATGCTCAGAGAATTGTGAGATGATGCTCAGAGAATTGTGAGATAATGCTCAGAGAATTGTGAGATAATGCTCAGAGAATTGTGAGATGATGCTCTGAGAATTGTGAGATGATGCTCTGAGAATTGTGAGATGATGCTCTGAGAATTGTGAGATGATGCTCTGAGAATTGTGAGATGATGCTCTGAGAATTGTGAGATGATGCTCAGAGAATTGTGAGATGATGCTCAGAGAATTGTGAGATAATGCTCAGAGAATTGTGAGATAATGCTCAGAGAATTGTGAGATAATGCTCAGAGAATTGTGAGATGATGCTCTGAGAATTGTGAGATGATGCTCTGAGAATTGTGAGATGATGCTCAGAGAATTGTGAGATGATGCTCTGAGAATTGTGAGATGATGCTCAGAGAATTGTGAGATGATGCTCAGAGAATTGTGAGATGATGCTCAGAGAATTGTGAGATAATGCTCAGAGAATTGTGAGATGATGCTCTGAGAATTGTGAGATGATGCTCTGAGAATTGTGAGATGATGCTCAGAGAATTGTGAGATGATGCTCTGAGAATTGTGAGATGATGCTCAGAGAATTGTGAGATGATGCTCAGAGAATTGTGAGATGATGCTCAGAGAATTGTGAGATAATGCTCAGAGAATTGTGAGATGATGCTCTGAGAATTGTGAGATGATGCTCTGAGAATTGTGAGATGATGCTCTGAGAATTGTGAGATGATGCTCTGAGAATTGTGAGATGATGCTCTGAGAATTGTGAGATGATGCTCAGAGAATTGTGAGATGATACTCAGAGAATTGTGAGATGATACTCAGAGAATTGTGAGATGATGCTCAGAGAATTGTGAGATGATGCTCTGAGAATTGTGAGATGATGCTCAGAGAATTGTGAGATGATGCTCAGAGAATTGTGAGATGATGCTCAGAGAATTGTGAGATAATGCTCAGAGAATTGTGAGATGATGCTCTGAGAATTGTGAGATGATGCTCTGAGAATTGTGAGATGATGCTCTGAGAATTGTGAGATGATGCTCTGAGAATTGTGAGATGATGCTCTGAGAATTGTGAGATGATGCTCAGAGAATTGTGAGATGATACTCAGAGAATTGTGAGATGATACTCAGAGAATTGTGAGATGATGCTCAGAGAATTGTGAGATGATGCTCAGAGAATTTTGAGACTGTAGTAGAGCCGTCAAGCTTCTATAACTCCCCCATCCAATTAATCTTTGCAGGTGATGGAATTGCACGAAGCGTCTGGCATCTACGCTACTTTGAACAATGTCAACTACAGCAGGACGCCTGCTACCACTAATACGCTAATACACGAAATGAAGTCCATCATTAAGACTTGGAAGTAAGTTACATTTTTAGTAGTATATTTTTGCTATAATATATAGTTGTGTCAATTTTTAACGGTTAGAATATGATTTTTTAAACACAGTTTTCGCTACATATCGGGCAGATATGCAATATTGCATGTTTTCTAAACATATCGGCTAGAACTACAACATTATGCATTAAGATTTTCGATACATATCGGGTAGATAAGAGTTTAGTGCTACTAAACGAAAGACAATCAATCAATCGTACCTTACTCAGGAATCGCGTCCCGGTGATCATGGACGATCTGACCCACTGGCACGAGGTCATCCAATGGCGGCAGCATCTATTTCACGAAGTTCATCGCTCCGTGGCGTCAGGCTTTGTTCAGGATCTACCTATGCAGGTGAATAATGAAGATTCGAAAAAAAGTTCTTGAACTTTTAATCATATTTAATCATATCATTCTTTCTCTTAGAAATCCCATTCTTTCTCCTGGAAATCTCATTCTTTCTCCTGCTAAATCTTATTCTTTCTCCTGGAAATCTCATTCTTTCTCCTGGAAATCTCATTCTTTCTCCTGGAAATCTCATTCTTTCTCCTGGAATCTCAGTCTGTCTCCTGGAAATCCCATTCTTTCTCCTGGAAATCTCATTCTTTCTCCTGCTAAATCTTATTCTTTCTCCTGGAAATCTCATTCTTTCTCCGGGAAATCTCATTCTTTCTCCTGGAAATCTCATTCTTTCTCCTGGAAATCTCATTCTTTCTCCTGGAAATCTCATTCTTTCTCCTGGAATCTCAGTCTGTCTCCTGGAAATCTCATTTTTACTCCTGGAAATTTCATTCTTTCTCCTGGAAATCTCATTCTTTCTCCTGGAATCTCAGTCTGTCTCCTGGAAATCTCATTTTTACTCCTGGAAATTTCATTCTTTCTCCTGCAAATCTCATTCTTTCTCCTGGAATCTCAGTCTTTCTCCTGAAAATCTCATTCTTTCTCCTGTAAAATCTCACTCTTTCTCCTGGAAATCTCATTCTTTCTCCTGGAAATCTCATTCTTTCTCCTGGAAATCTCATTCTTTCTCCTGGAAATCTTATTCTTTCTCCTGGAAATCTCATTCTTTCTCCTGGAAATCTCATTCTTTCTCCTAGAAATCTCTTTTTTTCTGGAAATCTTGTGCTATCCATTGAAGATATTCCCTAGATATCTAATGCTTTTCGCCGAAAATTCCATTCCATTTCCTTAAAATCTCATGCTGCTATCGATTGATATCTTTGATTGCTTTCAAAATATAGAAAAAAATAATGATTGCTTCCCTGCTCAAAAACGCCTAATTTTAAAAAGAATAATTCCATTAGCTATTTTCTTTTCGTTTTAAATCTAATAACGATTGTAGCAATGCTCGAAAAAATTCTTTAGTTTGGAATATTAAAATAATACTAACAGCTACGTCTAGTTTTTAATCCTATCGAATAATGATTGCAAGAATGCATGACTAAAATGAACAACGCTAATCGCTATGCTCACAAATTTTTCTTCTTTTTCTGAATCAAATAACGCTGGCATTCGTCAGTCTTGTATCGAACAACCCTGTCTGCAACACTCGAAAAAAATTATTTTATTTTCTCGGAGCAAAAAGTGTAATAATAAAGTTAACCAATAATTACTTCCACAGTAGCTAATCAAAAGCTCTTACTATTAAAGGTTACCTTGAAAATATATAGGAGAAAATAACAGCTTTTTGAATATTAAATGTCTTTAGAATGCAGCAAAGTTTTTGGAAATTAACGTGTACCATCTCGTTACAAAGATAAATCTCATTTGTAAACAATGAGTTCGCTAGAACTACCACAAGACCACTTTTTTACATGGTGTGAATTGGCAGACATATGCTCGTAGTTTTCATTTGAAGTGCAATTCACTTCAGTCCTTACTGTTTCTTTCTAGGAAAACATGCCAGATCCTAACTATCCGCTAATCCCAAATCCTCAGTATCCACTAATCCCAGATCCTCACTATCCACTAGTCCTAGATTCTTAGTGTCCACTAATCCCAGATCCTCACTATCCACTAATTCCAGATCCTCACTATCCACTAATCCCAGATCCTCTCTATCCACTAATCCCAGATCCTCTCTATCCACTAATCCCAGATCCTCTCTATCCACTAATCCCAGATCCTCTCTATCCACTAATCCCAGATCCTCACTATCCACTAATTCCAGATCCTCACTATCCACTAATCTCAGATCCTCACTATCCACTAATCCCAGATCCTCTCTATCCACTAATCCCAGATCCTCTCTATCCACTAATCCCAGATCCTCTCTATCCATTAATCCCAGATATCCACTAATCCCAGATCCTCTCTATCCACTAATCCCAGATCCTCTTTCCTCTCTATCCACTAATCCCAGATCCTCTTTCCTCTCTATCCACTAATCCCAGATCCTCTTTCCTCTCTATCCACTAATCCCAGATCCTCTTTCCTCTCTATCCACTAATCCCAGATCCTCTTTCCTCTCTATCCACTAATCCCAGATCCTCTTTCCTCTCTATCCACTAATCCCTGATCCTTAGTGTCCACTAATCCCAAATCCATTGTCTAATCAATCGCAGACTCACCTGAAGATGATCGCGCTGCATTCCTACGTTACGGCCATGATTCAGTTCGCTAAAGTGGCTCGCAAGCATCATCTGTACTTTCTATCCATGGATGCGGTTGAGAAGCTCCAATCGTCTGAGTACAATGTCGCCCAGCCTAGCTACCTGAAGATTAAGCAGGACTTCAAGAGTCGCCTAGATATAGTTGATTCGCGCAAAGAGAACGTCCTAGAAGCTGTTGAATTCATGGAGAAGACTAGCATAAAATTCTTCAACGCCATGGAGAAGGCTGAGTTCTACAGCTACAAAGGCGTTTTCTTTGCCATGCTGAACAAAGGCGACGAGGCTAATAAGAATTTCAGCATCGCAATTCAACTGAACGATTCCCTCTATCGGGTTTGGATGCACTACGGCGACTTCCTGGAGCACGTATTTACTAAGGCCAGTGTCTTATATGAATGCAGATTGCTGTGTGAGGTACTTTAGTGTACTGTCAGGGGTGTATAGCCTAGCAATTAAGGTGTGCACAAATAGTTTATAGTACAGGCTATGAATCAAAAGGTGTACTGTAAAGCCTAGGAAAAGTGGTGTGTACTGTACAGCCAAGGAAAAGCGGGGGTGTACTTTACAGTTTGGATATAGCACATTGTTCAGCCTAGGGATGCTAAAGTGTACAGCCTAAGGATGCAAGAGAGTACAGTCTAACGATACTCGAGTGTACAGCCTAGGGATACTCGAGTGTACAGCCTAGGGATACTCGAGTGTACAGCCTAGGGATACTCGAGTGTACAGCCTAGGGATACTCGAGTATACAGCCTAGGGATACTCGAGTATACAGCCTAGGGATACTCGAGTGTACAGCCTAGGGATACTCGAGTGTACAGCCTAGGGATACTCGAGTGTACAGCCTAGGGATACTCGAGTGTACAGCCTAGGGATACTCGAGTATACAGCCTAGGGATACTCGAGTATACAGCCTAGGGATACTCGAGTGTACAGCCTAGGGATACTCGAGTGTACAGCCTAGGGATACTCGAGTGTACAGCCTAGGGATACTCGAGTGTACAGCCTAAGGATTCAAGAGTGTACAGCCTAGGGATACTCGAGTGTACAGCCTAGGGATACTCGAGTGTACAGCCTAGGGATACTCGAGTGTACAGCCTAAGGATTCAAGAGTGTACAGCCTAGGGATACTCGAGTGTACAGCCTAGGGATACTCGAGTGTACAGCCTAGGGATACTCGAGTGTACAGCCTAAGGATTCAAGAGTGTACAGCCTAAGGATTCAAGAGTGTACAGCCTAGGGATACTCGAGTGTACAGCCTAGGGATACTCGAGTGTACAGCCTAGGGATACTCGAGTGTACAGCCTAAGGATTCAAGAGTGTACAGCCTAAGGATTCAAGAGTGTACAGCCTAAGGATTCAAGAGTGTACAGCCTAGGGACGCAAGAGTGTCACTCTATGTGTACAATAGTGTACAGTCCATGTGTAGAGGAATAAGTCCTAGGAAAAAGAGTGTATAGCCTAGAGTAAGAGGATAAATCTATAAATTTGGGAGTATTGGAAGAGTGGATTTGGGAGTATTTAGTACGGCCTTCTATGGTAATTAATTGATATGTGTTACCCAATATGTCGCCTTGCAGGACGCGCCCTCCCGTCGGGACCAGAACGCCATCCTAAACGGCACCTACGCCATCCAGTGCTTCATGGAGGCGGCCAAGGCCCAGAGCGAGTGCAAGGCTCGCAGGCCAATCGCCAAGTCGATCTGGCTGCTCAGCTTCGACGATGCCTCCGGCTCATTGGCCCGCTGCTTCGAGGAGCGCACAGCCAATGTGCAGCCGTCTCACTTCCTGGCCTGGATCAATAATCTGCTAGTAGCGTTGCTAGGCAACGAAGGCAAGCACATTGTCAATCTGCTAATCGCCATTGGCAAGCAGTTCCCCGTGCCTCTTCACCTGCCAGTTCGTCAGCTGTGCGCCGTTCTGAAGGCGGAGAATTCTCAGCAGCCTCTGTGGCGCTGCAGCAATGTACTTCATCGGGCCAAGGATTTTCACGCGGTTACTCTGAATGCCTACGAGGCCCTGTGCGACGGACTCAGCGGTCTCAGCCTCGACTGGCAGCAGGCGGCTCTGAATCAGCTGCGCCGAGTGTTTGACGCCGCCTGCGCCGCCGCGGCAGATTCCGATTTAGCCGCCCCCATACCGGCTGAAATTGCTGCTCTGTTGGCTGGAGTCGTTAAAGAGTTTGGCGGCCTCAAAGAGGTAGGAGTGATGACACAGCCGACTCTTCTTAATCACAGTTATAATGATATGGGTGAGGGACGCCTGACCCACCATAAGTTACCCCTGCTAATGCTGGTACCTGTTTTAAAACTAATGAGTTAACTGGAGAAATGCTCAGTTTAGTGTCTTGCTAACATGCACAAAATCTTTTAAAAGAGTCCGGAATCGAACCCCCGACCTTCAAGTCGCTTGTCAAACCACAAGGCGATTGTGGTTTTAATTTATACCTAAAGATAAATTAAAAAATTAGACCTAGCTCAGTTAGACTGTCCCAGATCATCTCTGTCCACTAATCCCAGATCCTCACTCCTCTCTATCCACTAATCCCAGATTCTCACTATCCACTAATCCCAGATCCCCACTATCCACTAATCCCAGATCCCCACTATAAACTAATCCCAGATCCCCACTATCCACTAATCCCAGATCCTCACTATCCACTAATCCCAGATCCTCAGTATCTACTAATCCCAGATCCTCACTATCCACTAATCCCACATCCCCATTATCCACTAATCCCAGATCCTCACTATCCACTAATCCCAGATCCTCAGTATCTACTAATCCCAGATCCTCACTATCCACTAATCCCACATCCCCATTATCCACTAATCCCAGATCCTCACTATCCACTAATCCCAGATCCTCAGTATCTACTAATCCCAGATCCTCACTATCCACTAATCCCAGATCCTCAGTATCTACTAATCCCAGATCCTCAGTATCTACTAATCCCAGATCCTCACTCCTTTCTGTCCACTAATCCCAGATCCTCACTCCTCTCTATCCACTAATCCCAGATCCTCACTCCTCTCTGTCCAATAATCCCAGATCCTCACTATCTACTAATCCCAGATCCTCACTATCCACTAATCCCAGATCCTCAGTATCTACTAATCCCAGATCCTCACTCCTCTCTGTCCAATAATCCCAGATCCTCACTATCTACTAATCCCAGATCCTCACTATCCACTAATCCCAGATCCTCAGTATCTACTAATCCCAGATCCTCAGTATCTACTAATCCCAGATCCTCACTCCTTTCTGTCCACTAATCCCAGATCCTCACTCCTTTCTGTCCACTAATCCCAGATCCTCACTCCTCTCTATCCACTAATCCCAGATCCTCACTCCTCTCTGTCCAATAATCCCAGATCCTCACTATCTACTAATCCCAGATCCTCACTATCCACTAATCCCAGATCCTCAGTATCTACTAATCCCAGATCCTCACTCCTCTCTGTCCAATAATCCCAGATCCTCACTATCTACTAATCCCAGATCCTCACTATCCACTAATCTCAGATCCTCAGTATCTACTAATCCCAGATCCTCAGTATCTACTAATCCCAGATCCTCACTCCTTTCTGTCCACTAATCCCAGATCCTCACTCCTCTCTATCCACTAATCCCAGATCCTCACTCCTCTCTGTCCAATAATCCCAGATCCTCACTATCTACTAATCCCAGATCCTCACTATCTACTAATCCCCGATCCTCACTCCTCTCTATCCACTAATCCCAGATCCTCACTCCTCTCTGTCCACTCATCCCAGATCCTCACTCCTCAGCGTCCACTAATCCCAGATCCTTAGTATCCACTAATTCCAGATCCTCACTATCCACTAATCCCAGATCCTATCTATCCACTAATCCCAGATCCCCACTATCCACTAATCCCAGATCCTCTCTATCCACTAATCCCAGAACCTCAGTATCCACTAATTCCAGATCCTCACTATCCACTAATCCCAGATCCTCACTATCCACTAATCCCAGATCCTTAGTATCTACTAATCCCAGATCCTCACTCCTTTCTGTCCACTAATCCCGGATCCTCACTCCTCTCTATCCACTAATCCCAGATCCTCACTCCTCTCTGTCCACTCATCCCAGATCCTCAGTATCCAATAATCCCAGATCCTTACTCCTTTCTGTCCACTAATCCCCGATCCTCACTCCTCTCTGTCCACTAATCCCAGATCCCCACTATCCACTAATCCCAGATCCTCTCTATCCACTAATCCCAGAACCTCAGTATCCACTAATCCCAGAACCTCAGTATCCACTAATTCCAGATCCTCACTATCCACTAATCCCAGATCCTCAGTATCTACTAATCCCAGATCCTCAGTATCTACTAATCCCAGATCCTCACTCCTCACTGTCCAATAAATCCAAAAATGTCTTCCCCTAGTTGCAATCGGATCCGGAGCACGCCCAGCTTCGCTCGGCCCTGTCCACCGATCCTGACCTTCGCGGCGGTGCCGGCAGCCTCCAGTCGCTGATTCGCTGCCTGTCGCGTAAATGGCTGCCGCTGTTGGAGTCTCGCGCGCGCCGACTTCCTCGAGCATTTTTATTACCGGACCGGGCGCCCCAGCTGGCCAACTTTGTGGCGCCGGCGTTGGCCGACGCCTCGGCGGAGTTGGAACTGCCCGGCGAGCAGCTGGACGGCAAGCCCGTGCAGCATTGGGTCCGGGTGCACAGTGTGCTGCCCAGTGTGCGGGTACTGCTGCGCAATGGCTGCGCTCTGCGCTGCGTCCAACTGCGCGGCACCAACGGTCGTGTCTACAGCTATCTGCTAGAGCACGACACCGGAGAGGTGCGTTTCACTGGGAATCATCTGTTTGATTATCCCTGAGATTATCACTGTGTGATTTTTCAAAAGACAATTATTGATTTGAAATTCATTAAGATTTTCTTCTGATAATCCTGTGTGATAATCCAAGCAATTGCCTGATTGATAATGTAAGAGATTACCACTTTTATAATCCAAGAGATTATCTATTTGATAATCCAAGAAATTATCTATGTGATAATCCAAGAGAAATCTATGTGACAATCCAAGAGATTATCTATGTGATAATCCGAGAGATTATCTATGTGATAATCCGAGAGATTATCTATGTGATAATCCGAGAGATTATCTATGTGATAATCCGAGAGATTATCTATGTGATAATCCGAGAGATTATCTATGTGATAATCCGAGAGATTATCTATGTGATAATCCAAGAGATTATCTATGTGATAATCCGAGAGATTATCTATGTGATAATCCGAGAGATTATCTATGTGATAATCCGAGAGATTATCTATGTGATAATCCGAGAGATTATCTATGTGATAATCCGAGAGATTATCTATGTGATAATCCGAGAGATTACCTGTGTAATAACTCGTGAGATTACCTGTTTGATAATTAGTTTAACTTGAAATCCCATTTTTAAACTACCTGCGCAGTCTGCAACGTCAGTGCCGGCGCTGGCCTCCTGGCGCGAGGCCTCCGTGGGCCATCTGACCCGCCTAGTGAACTGGATCCTGGCTAAGGAGAAGGAGCCAGCTAGACGGGTGCTCCAGGCCGCCGCGCCCAAGTTCGTCGATCTAGGCACGGGGCATCGGCTGACGGAGGACGCCGGGCGCCCTCTGAGCCTCTTGGACGCTCACCGAGACGCCAACTCGACGCCTGAACCGGACAGGCCGCTGGTTCGCTGGCTGATGGAGCGTCGAAATTCGGATAAGACTCCTCGCGACCTATTGGAAGAGCTGATCGGCGACGTGGGACCGGATCTCCTGCTCAAGCGATGCTTAGCCGAGCTGGCCGGACCCAGCGAGTTTTTCACCTTCCGCCGAGTGGCCACAGGCCAGGTGGGCCTGCTCGGCCTGCTAGAGACCACCCTGGGATTGGAGAAGGCCGGCCCGGCCCGGCTTGTCTTTCAGCTCGACACTGGCAGGATCAGCGTGGCCAGGTGATGATAATTATAGTAATAATTGCAGGCCTGTGTTGGCAATTCTGCTCATTTCGATGACTCCTGAGCATACACTCGCAGGTGTGTACATCTGGCCTGACTCTCTTATTGTCAGGCATTGTACACTCTCACTGTGCCTTGGAGGTTGGCCCTCGAGGGCGTAAATTGCACGACAAGTCTCCGAAACCTTCTCTTCGCGGCTGCGCCCCAAATAAATGTGGCCTCGCCGCTCAAAGTCTAAAGTCCTCCTAAGATTCGAACTCCCGACCTCTCTCGGTTGTTTTTCATTTTACTAAACTGGCGCACACATTGAATTTCAAGGCAAGTTTGGTCTCCGTCAAATTTTGGCTCCAACACTGACGCGCCCAGTGGCGCTGGCTCCAGCCCGCCGCCTGCTCCGCCATCTCCAGCCGTGCCGTTCCGCCTGACGCCCAACCTGTGCGAGCTGATAAGCCCGCTGGGCATTCGCGGCCCACTGCAGGCCGCCATCATTGCCAGCGCCCGCTGCCTTGTCCTGCCCAAATACCAGCTTGCTGCCTATCTGCGCTGCGCGCTGCGCGACGAAGTCATTCTCAGCCACAGGCAGCAGAACTCCGGCGCCTGCCCGGAGGCCGACGCCCTAACCCAGGCAGTCGGCCAGGCCGTTGCGGCCATTCTCAGCCGGCTCCAGACTCTGGCAGCTTTCGAAGGCGCTGTTAGCGCCGTGCCTGGTCAAATCAAGGCGGCCAGCGATTTAGACAATTTGGCCACAATGCCGGCAGCCTACCAGCCTTGGCTGTGACCTTCGATTGAACAATTGAAAAGCTGGAAAATGTGTTAACTGACATTAAAAACCTAAAAAGCCAAGCAAGCCATGTATCCAAATTTGTTACCCTGCAGACTCATCAGTTTTAATGTTCACTATTACCTGCTTATTACTGTAAGTTTCGCTTTTATATTTATACTTGTTTTGTTATGATTCTCAGCCTGGTCTGCTTTTGTATGCCTTTAAATGACTAGAGTCTAAGAAGAGGACAAGTTTGACAGGCGGGTGCAACTCCTCCTTCTGAGGAGGACAAGTTTGACAGGCGGGTGCAACTCCTCCTTCTGAGAAGGACAAGTTTGACAGGCGGGTGCAACTCCTCCTTCTGAGAAGGACAAGTTTGACAGACGGGTGCAACTCCTCCTTCTGAGGAGGACAAGTTTGACAGGCGGGTGCAACTCCTCCTTCTGCGGAGGACAAGTTTGACAGGCGGGTGCAACTCCTCCTTCTGCGGAGGACAAGTTTGACAGGCGGGTGCAACTCCTCCTTCTGAGGAGGACAAGTTTGACAGGCGGGTGCAACTCCTCATTCTGAGGAGGACAAGTTTGACAGGCGGGTGCAACTCCTCCTTCTGAGAAGGACAAGTTTGACAGGCGGGTGCAACTCCTCCTTCTGAGAAGGACAAGTTTGACAGGCGGGTGCAACTCCTCCTTCTGAGGAGGACAAGTTTGACAGGCGGGTGCAACTCCTCCTTCTGCGGAGTTCAAGTTTGACAGGCGGGTGCAACTCCTCCTTCTGAGGAGGACAAGTTTGACAGGCGGGTGCAACTCCTCCTTCTGAGGAGGACAAGTTTGACAGGCGGGTGCGTTTGACGGATATTTTTGAACGAAAGGTTAAACGGGTCTCATCGCCGTCAAACTCGACCTGAAGCGAATTAAGACTTGATACTAACGAACGTTATTTATATTTTTATCCGGTGAAAAATATATTAAAACGCGTTAAATTAAAATGTGAAAGCGTGTTTTCTATTTGTACTCTGGTGCATTTTGTATTTATGTCATCGTTTCAAGTGTATTTATGTCGCTGTTTCGTCATGCTCTGTCTTTTACTACATGCCCTGATTCCTATTTATAATTCCTATTATAATTAACGTTTGCCCTAAAATATACAAATGATAGGAGAGTTAAAAGTGGTTATTGTTGGGCTTCTTAGCAGCTTATTATCTAAGTGGGTAATCTTACGGACTAAAGTCGTAATTATCTTTGTAACTTATAAATTTATTAGTTATAAATTATTATTATTTATAAATGCGGTACACGGTTAGTGAGAATGTGCTAGTTGACCTGTCTAACTCATTTGATAGCTCAACTATAATCGGCAATCTTACACCGATAAAGTGTGAGGAAAAGACCCTGCAAAGGCACCACGAAGTCGCTAATAACTTGCACTCTTTACGCTTGAAACCGAGGTCTCTAAGCATCACATGATTTTGCATGTATTAACTTCGATCGGCTAGGCGAATGGCCACCTCCAATGAAAAGTGTTTCCCGTGTTCCGCGGCCATAAAGTGGTGTCGAATTTGAAAGGCTCTGGTATATCTGTGTCAGCCACACACCTGTTTGATTGGTTCTTCCTGCCTGGTCACTTTTTTACTTGCATCCCCACGGACCAATCGGAGCGAGTCTGCTGCATGCACCCCCCTTGAAAGACTGCATGGCCTTCCATTCGGCCCACATAAGCCCAGCACTTGCAGGTCAGCCAACCCAGAACTCTGAGTCCCTCCTGCTCTACGTCTCCGCTCCGAGCCGAAGCTGCTGAACACTTTGAGAAGATCGAATTCAAGCTGCGACACCCGTCAACAATGAAGCTCAGCTTCCTGCTTCTGTGGGTCCTCCTGCTTCACGTGTGCGCCACCGAACTGGACAAGAACAGTCAGGAGCAGCAACAGCACTGCTGCCTGCCGATGAAGTGGCACAGCCGCATGGTGAAGGCCAATTATCGAACCTACCAACGCATGGTGCCCATCAAGAGCAAAGTCCCGGTGCAGGACTCGCAGCCATCTCGAGTCTTCGACGTGTTCGTCAACTACCGCCGTCCGAGGTTCGAGCTTCGCTCCCTTCTGGGCAGCAGCATGGTGTTCTGGCGCGGCCACATGTGGACATTCCGACCCGGTGCTCACATTCCGGAGCACCTGAGCCAGGTGTCGGACGGCTTCAGGCCGTCAAACGGTCTGGCGCCCTTCTTCTTCCGCTGTCTGGCCGCTGAGAACGGCTTCCAGCGGCTCAACGCGACGCACTACCGACTGTCGGAGCCCGACAACTCGACACCTGCCAGCCGCCGGCTTCGCATCGGCTCGGTGACCGACATCTACGTGGTGCCCACCAACGATACGACCTCCGGGCGTCGCCGACGATCCGGACACACCTGCCTGCTGGCCGGGTACACCGTCTCCGCGCGTTACTTCAAGCACATGGACGAAGGCCGCAGCATAGCTCTGGTGAACGAGGCCGACGCCTACTGGCCCCAGAAAGGCGTGTTGCCCACGAGTCGGCAGGGCTGGCCGGACAGGCAGTTCACGGACCAGGCTCGCAGCTTCCGGAAATATTATAGAGGCCTGATTCGAGCCAACCGCATCAAGTTCAGCCGACCCCATCTGCATGTGGCGGTGCCCGGTCATGTGCGGCAGCGGGAGGACGAAGACGAGACGGCGACTCGTTGAAGTGCGCCAGTTTGCAAACCTTCGTGGCTGCATGAAATTCGGGCTCTATAATGTTAAGTTGACACGATGCCCTAAGTACATCGATTCCATTTTCAAAACTTATATCGGACATGCTATGGTAAGGTACAATGGACTTAGGAAGCCTGTCGGCTTCATTTTACTCGTAGCTTTTGACGCTCTGCGCCGCTTAGCTCTGCTGTCTTTGGCATTCGTTTTCACATTTCCGTGCCCAAAAACTACCCAAGACTAGTCTGTTCTTGAACTATATGTAATTGTCACATTCTCCCAACTAATTGATATCATGCTTCTGTAATTGCTTTGTCCCCTTACCTGTGGCCACAGAAAGTGAATTTCTAGAGTTTAGATTCCATTTTAGACAGGAAGAGCAGAAAGCTCATTGCTTTTGTGTTTATTTTTCCATCATTGCTACTGAGCTACTAACAATGGATAGTGCAGTTAAAGGACTCTTAATACTATAATTAATGATTTGAAGAGGCCAATGTGAGCTGCGATATTGTGTTTTTTTCTCCGTTTGATTGACAACTTTCACGCGATGGATTTTTTTCCACTTATTTGGCCCAAATGTATCTGTTGTCTTTGTTAAAAAACATCGTTTTTCGCGACCTGTCTGTATATTTGCAAAGCATGCTGTAGCAGCCCAGTGATCGATTTTTCTATATCCCACTATTGCCATCTCTATTTGCATATGAAACTTGTGATCATTGCTGCTAGAGCTGTTATTAGTTCATTTCTGTAGTCCCTGAGCATGGAACAATTGTGTCCGACAATTAAAAAGTTGGTCCTTCACCCAACACCTGAGCATTTTACAGTTAATCCTTCACCCAACACCTGAGCATTAGACAGTTAATCCTTCACCCAACACCTGAGCATTAGACAGTTAATCCTTCACCCAACACCTGAGCATTAGACAGTTAATCCTTCACCCCACACCTGAGCATTAGACAGTTAATCCTTCACCCAACACCTGAGCATTAGACAGTTAATCCTTCACCCAACACCTGAGCATTAGACAGTTAATCCTTCACCCCACACCTGAGCATTAGACAGTTAATCCTTCACCCAACACCTGAGCATTAGACAGTTAATCCTTCACCCAACACCTGAGCATTAGACAGTTAATCCTTCACCCAACACCTGAGCATTAGACAGTTAATCCTTCACCCAACACCTGAGCATTAGACAGTTAATCGTTCACCCAACACCTGAGCATTAGACAGTTAATCCTTCACCCAACACCTGAGCATTAGACAGTTAATCCTTCACCCAACACCTGAGCATTAGACAGTTAATCCTTCACCCAACACCTGAGCATTAGACAGTTAATCCTTCACCCACACCTGAGCAATAGACAGTTAATCCTTCACCCACACCTGAGCAATAGACAGTTAATCCTTCACCCAACACCTGAGCATTAGACAGTCGGTCCTTCACCCACACCTGAGCATTAGACAGTTAATCCTTCACCCAACACCTGAGCAGTAGACAGTTAATCCTTCACCCCACACCTGAGCATTAGACAGTTAATCCTTCACCCAACACCTGAGCATTAGACAGTCGGTCCTTCACCCCACACCTGAGCATTAGACAGTTAATCCTTCACCCAACACCTGAGAATTAGACAGTTAATCCTTCACCCAACACCTGAGAATTAGACAGCTAATCCTTCACCCCACACCTGAGCATTAGACAGTTAATCCTTCACCCAACACCTGAGAATTAGACAGTTAATCCTTCACCCAACACCTGAGCAGTAGACAGCGTTTCTTGACAACAACACCTTACAGCTTAACGCTAAGATGTGGACGGCAGTTTCATAGATTTCGCAGATTTTTTTGTTTGCTCTGAATATCACTGCATTGTGATACTTGTTTTTTGTCTCATTAAACTTCGCGTCATAATTTTAATCTTTTTATTACGATTTTGCCGTGGTGTCAGCTAAAGCAGTCGCGTCTTTTGTTCATTCGGACTTTGTCCTTCTTGTTTGCTTTTGTTTCCAAGCTGTCATGTACTTGTTTATTTTGTTTCAAATTACTTACCAAAAAGGCTGACTAAGATGTCATTTTTAATTTCGTAGCAAACGCGTGGCGATGATCCAGGACGCTCTACTTAGCTCACTATTTAAAGCATGAAGCCCGAAGTTTCTTAATAAACTATTTACTTGTTTTAAAACAACTCCAATAAGCTACTTAAAAATCAAGCTCGGTCATAATATTCTTAAGTGCGGCTTGGCTTATGATTTATGCAAATATATTTATGAATTTCGAGTACTACATTTTAGTCCATCCGATGCTATAAAAGTTGCAAACTTTGCAATGTTTTCAATGACAATGCTAAATTTGAATATATCACCAAGCTGTCTCAGATGTCATCACAGAAAAAAATATTCAAAATCAGCCAGCCTCCGTCATCGACCAAAGGTCCGCCCCCGATTTCTAAGAATAGACCCGGGCTCATAATTGACTTATCCCACTCCAAATTTGCCTCCGCTCCATCATCAACCTTGTAGGTACACAGAAAAGGAATCGGCGTGGGCGTTGCCTGAAGCCTAAAATTATCGTCGAGCAATGTCCAGAGACAGCTAGGCCACTCCACAGGCTCTGATCAGCCGTGCCCGACGCCTCAGCTTGAAGTGTCTCGGCACGCACCAACCGAACCAATCCAATAATAGCCGACTTACACGGATGACTGAGCTCTAAGTCCCTCTGCGCATCTCTTGTCGCAGTCTCAATTATATATCTCATTCTCTCTGATTCTAGCCAGCTAAATATAGAACCAACTCAATAGCTCGTGCTCAATTATTTCTCTTGGCTCCTCTGGTAGAAATTCTATTAGCCGAAAGTGGATGTCAGGAGAGGAGCAAGATGAGCATCAGATCAGACACCTTCTTGTTTAAACAGGAGTCTATTCAACAACAATGGATCGAGTGCTAGAAAGAGAGAACACTGGGAATCGTTACGAATTAGAAATTATGCATGGTAAATCTACTTTTTTTACTGACCAATGAATGATCCAATGAGTACTCGTAACGGTGTCCAATTACTGAGTAAAAAACTGATTGCCGTGAGAATGTGAAATTCAATATGGCACCGCGTTGTTTTGCAAGTGGTATTCCACTTGCTGTAAAGTTAATTTGGCCTGTCAGTAAAACCTTCTATTTAAATTATTGAACTAACAGTCCTTTATTCGATTCTAAAGAAATTAGCTAGTGAGAACAAACTGGTGGGTGAGTTGGGAATCAGGGTGAGAACAGTCAGTGGGTGAGTTGGGAATCAGGGTGAGAACAGTCAGTGGGTGAGTTGGGAATTAGAGTGAGAACAGACTGGTGGGTGAGTTGGGAATCAGAGTGAGAACAGACTGGTGGGTGAGTTGGGAATTAGAGTGAGAACAGACTGGTGGGTGAGTTGGGAATTAGAGTGAGAACAGACTGGTGGGTGAGTTGGGAATTAGAGTGAGAACAGACTGGTGGGTGAGTTGGGAATCAGGGTGAGAACAGACTGGTGGGTGAGTTGGGAATCAGGGTGAGAACAGACTGGTGGGTGAGTTGGGAATTAGAGTGAGAACAGACTGGTGGGTGAGTTGGGAATTAGAGTGAGAACAGACTGGTGGGTGAGTTGGGAATCAGGGTGAGAACAGACTGGTGGGTGAGTTGGGAATTAGGGTGAGAACAGACTGGTGGGTGAGTTGGGAATTAGAGTGAGAACAGACTGGTGGGTGAGTTGGGAATTAGGGTGAGAACAGACTGGTGGGTGAGTTGGGAATTAGGGTGAGAACAGACTGGTGGGTGAGTTGGGAATTAGAGTGAGAACAGACTGGTGGGTGAGTTGGGAATTAGAGTGAGAACAGACTGGTGGGTGAGTTGGGAATTAGAGTGAGAACAGACTGGTGGGTGAGTTGGGAATCAGGGTGAGAACAGACTGGTGGGTGAGTTGGGAATTAGGGTGAGAACAGACTGGTGGGTGAGTTGGGAATTAGAGTGAGAACAGACTGGTGGGTGAGTTGGGAATCAGAGTGAGAACAGACTGGTGGGTGAGTTGGGAATTAGGGTGAGAACAGACTGGTGGGTGAGTTGGGAATTAGGGTGAGAACAGACTGGTGGGTGAGTTGGGAATTAGGGTGAGAACAGACTGGTGGGTGAGTTGGGAATTAGGGTGAGAACAGACTGGTGGGTGAGTTGGGAATTAGAGTGAGAACAGACTGGTGGGTGAGTTGGGAATTAGAGTGAGAACAGACTGGTGGGTGAGTTGGGAATTAGAGTGAGAACAGACTGGTGGGTGAGTTGGGAATCAGGGTGAGAACAGACTGGTGGGTGAGTTGGGAATTAGGGTGAGAACAGACTGGTGGGTGAGTTGGGAATTAGAGTGAGAACAGACTGGTGGGTGAGTTGGGAATTAGAGTGAGAACAGACTGGTGGGTGAGTTGGGAATAAGGGTGAGAACAGACTGGTGGGTGAGTTGGGAATTAGAGTGAGAACAGACTGGTGGGTGAGTTGGGAATTAGGGTGAGAACAGACTGGTGGGTGAGTTGGGAATTAGGGTGAGAACAGACTGGTGGGTGAGTTGGGAATTAGAGTGAGAACAGACTGGTGGGTGAGTTGGGAATCAGGGTGAGAACAGACTGGTGGGTGAGTTGGGAATTAGAGTGAGAACAGACTGGTGGGTGAGTTGGGAATCAGGGTGAGAACAGACTGGTGGGTGAGTTGGGAATCAGGGTGAGGACAGACTGGTGGGTGAGTTGGGAATTAGAGTGAGAACAGACTGGTGGGTGAGTTGGGAATTAGGGTGAGAACAGACTGGTGGGTGAGTTGGGAATTAGAGTGAGAACAGACTGGTGGGTGAGTTGGGAATTAGGGTGAGAACAGACTGGTGGGTGAGTTGGGAATTAGGGTGAGAACAGACTGGTGGGTGAGTTGGGAATTAGGGTGAGAACAGACTGGTGGGTGAGTTGGGAATTAGGGTGAGAACAGACTGGTGGGTGAGTTGGGAATTAGGGTGAGAACAGACTGGTGGGTGAGTTGGGAATTAGGGTGAGAACAGACTGGTGGGTGAGTTGGGAATTATGGTGAGAACAGACTGGTGGGTGAGTTGGGAATTAGAGTGAGAACAGACTGGTGGGTGAGTTGGGAATTAGAGTGAGAACAGACTGGTGGGTGAGTTGGGAATTAGAGTGAGAACAGACTGGTGGGTGAGTTGGGAATCAGAGTGAGAACAGACTGGTGGGTGAGTTGGGAATTAGAGTGAGAACAGACTGGTGGGTGAGTTGGGAATCAGGGTGAGAACAGACTGGTGGGTGAGTTGGGAATTAGAGTGAGAACAGACTGGTGGGTGAGTTGGGAATTAGAGTGAGAACAGACTGGTGGGTGAGTTGGGAATTAGAGTGAGAACAGACTGGTGGGTGAGTTGGGAATTAGAGTGAGAACAGACTGGTGGGTGAGTTGGGAATTAGAGTGAGAACAGACTGGTGGGTGAGTTGGGAATTAGAGTGAGAACAGACTGGTGGGTGAGTTGGGAATCAGAGTGAGAACAGACTGGTGGGTGAGTTGGGAATTAGGGTGAGAACAGACTGGTGGGTGAGTTGGGAATTAGAGTGAGAACAGACTGGTGGGTGAGTTGGGAATTAGAGTGAGAACAGACTGGTGGGTGAGTTGGGAATTAGAGTGAGAACAGACTGGTGGGTGAGTTGGGAATCAGGGTGAGAACAGACTGGTGGGTGAGTTGGGAATCAGGGTGAGAACAGACTGGTGGGTGAGTTGGGAATTAGAGTGAGAACAGACTGGTGGGTGAGTTGGGAATTAGAGTGAGAACAGACTGGTGGGTGAGTTGGGAATTAGAGTGAGAACAGACTGGTGGGTGAGTTGGGAATTAGAGTGAGAACAGACTGGTGGGTGAGTTGGGAATTAGGGTGAGAACAGACTGGTGGGTGAGTTGGGAATTAGGGTGAGAACAGACTGGTGGGTGAGTTGGGAATTAGGGTGAGAACAGACTGGTGGGTGAGTTGGGAATTAGGGTGAGAACAGACTGGTGGGTGAGTTGGGAATTAGGGTGAGAACAGACTGGTGGGTGAGTTGGGAATTAGGGTGAGAACAGACTGGTGGGTGAGTTGGGAATTAGGGTGAGAACAGACTGGTGGGTGAGTTGGGAATTAGAGTGAGAACAGACTGGTGGGTGAGTTGGGAATTAGAGTGAGAACAGACTGGTGGGTGAGTTGGGAATTAGAGTGAGAACAGACTGGTGGGTGAGTTGGGAATCAGAGTGAGAACAGACTGGTGGGTGAGTTGGGAATTAGAGTGAGAACAGACTGGTGGGTGAGTTGGGAATCAGGGTGAGAACAGACTGGTGGGTGAGTTGGGAATTAGAGTGAGAACAGACTGGTGGGTGAGTTGGGAATTAGAGTGAGAACAGACTGGTGGGTGAGTTGGGAATTAGAGTGAGAACAGACTGGTGGGTGAGTTGGGAATTAGAGTGAGAACAGACTGGTGGGTGAGTTGGGAATTAGAGTGAGAACAGACTGGTGGGTGAGTTGGGAATTAGGGTGAGAACAGACTGGTGGGTGAGTTGGGAATTAGAGTGAGAACAGACTGGTGGGTGAGTTGGGAATTAGAGTGAGAACAGACTGGTGGGTGAGTTGGGAATTAGAGTGAGAACAGACTGGTGGGTGAGTTGGGAATTCAGGGTGAGAACAGACTGGTGGGTGAGTTGGGAATCAGGGTGAGAACAGACTGGTGGGTGAGTTGGGAATTAGAGTGAGAACAGACTGGTGGGTGAGTTGGGAATTAGAGTGAGAACAGACTGGTGGGTGAGTTGGGAATTAGAGTGAGAACAGACTGGTGGGTGAGTTGGGAATTAGAGTGAGAACAGACTGGTGGGTGAGTTGGGAATTAGGGTGAGAACAGACTGGTGGGTGAGTTGGGAATTAGGGTGAGAACAGACTGGTGGGTGAGTTGGGAATTAGGGTGAGAACAGACTGGTGGGTGAGTTGGGAATTAGGGTGAGAACAGACTGGTGGTTGAGTTGGGAATTAGAGTGAGAACAAACTGGTGGGTGAGTTGGGAATTAGAGTGAGAACAGACTGGTGGGTGAGTTGGGAATTATGGTGAGAACAGACTGGTGGGTGAGTTGGGAATTAGGGTGAGAACAGACTGGTGGGTGAGTTGGGAATTAGGGTGAGAACAGACTGGTGGGTGAGTTGGGAATTAGGGTGAGAACAGACTGGTGGGTGAGTTGGGAATTAGGGTGAGAACAGACTGGTGGGTGAGTTGGGAATTAGGGTGAGAACAGACTGGTGGGTGAGTTGGGAATTATGGTGAGAACAGACTGGTGGGTGAGTTGGGAATTAGAGTGAGAACAGACTGGTGGGTGAGTTGGGAATTAGAGTGAGAACAGACTGGTGGGTGAGTTGGGAATTAGAGTGAGAACAGACTGGTGGGTGAGTTGGGAATCAGAGTGAGAACAGACTGGTGGGTGAGTTGGGAATTAGAGTGAGAACAGACTGGTGGGTGAGTTGGGAATCAGGGTGAGAACAGACTGGTGGGTGAGTTGGGAATTAGAGTGAGAACAGACTGGTGGGTGAGTTGGGAATTAGAGTGAGAACAGACTGGTGGGTGAGTTGGGAATTAGAGTGAGAACAGACTGGTGGGTGAGTTGGGAATTAGAGTGAGAACAGACTGGTGGGTGAGTTGGGAATTAGGGTGAGAACAGACTGGTGGGTGAGTTGGGAATTAGGGTGAGAACAGACTGGTGGGTGAGTTGGGAATTAGAGTGAGAACAGACTGGTGGGTGAGTTGGGAATTAGAGTGAGAACAGACTGGTGGGTGAGTTGGGAATTAGAGTGAGAACAGACTGGTGGGTGAGTTGGGAATCAGGGTGAGAACAGACTGGTGGGTGAGTTGGGAATCAGGGTGAGAACAGACTGGTGGGTGAGTTGGGAATTAGAGTGAGAACAGACTGGTGGGTGAGTTGGGAATTAGAGTGAGAACAGACTGGTGGGTGAGTTGGGAATTAGAGTGAGAACAAACTGGTGGGTGAGTTGGGAATTAGAGTGAGAACAGACTGGTGGGTGAGTTGGGAATTAGGGTGAGAACAGACTGGTGGGTGAGTTGGGAATTAGGGTGAGAACAGACTGGTGGGTGAGTTGGGAATTAGGGTGAGAACAGACTGGTGGGTGAGTTGGGAATTAGGGTGAGAACAGACTGGTGGGTGAGTTGGGAATTAGGGTGAGAACAGACTGGTGGGTGAGTTGGGAATTAGGGTGAGAACAGACTGGTGGGTGAGTTGGGAATTATGGTGAGAACAGACTGGTGGGTGAGTTGGGAATTAGAGTGAGAACAGACTGGTGGGTGAGTTGGGAATTAGAGTGAGAACAGACTGGTGGGTGAGTTGGGAATTAGAGTGAGAACAGACTGGTGGGTGAGTTGGGAATCAGAGTGAGAACAGACTGGTGGGTGAGTTGGGAATTAGAGTGAGAACAGACTGGTGGGTGAGTTGGGAATCAGGGTGAGAACAGACTGGTGGGTGAGTTGGGAATTAGAGTGAGAACAGACTGGTGGGTGAGTTGGGAATTAGGGTGAGAACAGACTGGTGGGTGAGTTGGGAATTAGGGTGAGAACAGACTGGTGGGTGAGTTGGGAATTAGGGTGAGAACAGACTGGTGGGTGAGTTGGGAATTAGGGTGAGAACAGACTGGTGGGTGAGTTGGGAATTAGGGTGAGAACAGACTGGTGGGTGAGTTGGGAATTAGAGTGAGAACAGACTGGTGGGTGAGTTGGGAATTAGAGTGAGAACAGACTGGTGGGTGAGTTGGGAATTATGGTGAGAACAGACTGGTGGGTGAGTTGGGAATTAGGGTGAGAACAGACTGGTGGGTGAGTTGGGAATTAGAGTGAGAACAGACTGGTGGGTGAGTTGGGAATTAGGGTGAGAACAGACTGGTGGGTGAGTTGGGAATCAGGGTGAGAACAGACTGGTGGGTGAGTTGGGAATTAGAGTGAGAACAAACTGGTGGGTGAGTTGGGAATTAGGGTGAGAACAGACTGGTGGGTGAGTTGGGAATCAGGGTGAGAACAGACTGGTGGGTGAGTTGGGAATTAGAGTGAGAACAGACTGGTGGGTGAGTTGGGAATTAGAGTGAGAACAGTCAGTGGACGAGTCGGGAATTAGAGAAAGAACAGTCAGTGGACGAGTCGGGAATTAGGGTGAGAACAGTCAGTGGACGAGTCGGGAATTAGGGTGAGAACAGTCAGTGGACGAGTCGGGAATTAGGGTGAGAACAGTCAGTGGACGAGTCGGGAATTAGGGTGAGAACAGTCAGTGGACGAGTCGGGAATTAGGGTGAGAACAGTCAGTGGACGAGTCGGGAATTAGGGTGAGAACAGTCAGTGGACGAGTCGGGAATTAGGGTGAGAACAGTCAGTGGACGAGTCGGGAATTAGGGTGAGAACAGTCATTGGGTGTGAATGTGGTAAAGGTCAGGCAAGATTCAGTTTACATATAAGTCTACCTTTTTTTGGATTGAAAAGCGCTAATCTAACTCAGTATTTTACGTTCAGTTCTCATAATGGGGCTAAAGCAAAAGATCATGTAGCCGATGACATGTATAATTCAATAGTGCCTGGGGTTCGTACGCGTACAGTATACACAAATAGATAATATTTAAAAGCATCGAATCGTAGAGTAATTTACGTCATAATTCTATTTTCACGTGACGCGAAGGGCCAAAAGTTGATGCTATACACTTGAGGCACTTAAAGGTGGATTAGTTAGGATTGCTTAACTTAAAAACCACATTTAGCCAAAAATGGCCTGTGTCTGCGTAGGACCATGGGTAAGGTGCTGTCGGATCTAATTGAACTTATGACGAGGCAGTCTGAGGATTGACTGGATGCTGGGTCGCCGCTGCTGCCGCGGAAGAAGGTGGGTCTTACGGACTGGAAATACTTGATTCACTTCATTATAGATTACAGGCTTCCCACTGCCCTTCAGTTCCAAGAAAATTCAGAATCCAGGATTTTCAGGCGACTATACAAGCTTAAAAAAAGTTAAGATCTGGGATCTGGGATCGGGATCTGGGATCGGGATCTGGGATCGGGATCTGGGATCGGGATCTGGGATCGGGATCTGGGATCGGGATCTGGGATCGGGATCTGGGATCGGGATCTGGGATCGGGATCTGGGATCGGGATCTGGGATCGGGATCTGGGATCGGGATCTGGGATCGGGATCTGGGATCGGGATCTGGGATCGGGATCTGGGATCGGGATCTGGGATCGGGATCTGGGATCGGGATCTGGGATCGGGATCTGGGATCGGGATCTGGGATCGGGATCTGGGATCGGGATCTGGGATCGGGATCTGGGATCGGGATCTGGGATCGGGATCTGGGATCGGGATCTGGGATCGGGATCTGGGATCGGGATCTGGGATCGGGATCTGGGATCGGGATCTGGGATCGGGATCTGGGATCGGGATCTGGGATCGGGATCTGGGATCGGGATCTGGGATCGGGATCTGGGATCGGGATCTGGGATCGGGATCTGGGATCGGGATCTGGGATCGGGATCTGGGATCGGGATCTGGGATCGGGATCTGGGATCGGGATCTGGGATCGGGATCTGGGATCGGGATCTGGGATCGGGATCTGGGATCGGGATCTGGGATCCTATAATTATCTGCTGGGACGATAATTTTATTGTGTAAGTTTTCTCTTGCGCACAACGTAAGAGTATGACGTGAACTGTGCAAGTTCTTGAAATGAAAGTCTTTTTTATGTCTTCATCCGCGCGCCAGAAAATTATAGTGATGCTCTGTTCCTTCGAATATTTGCCTTTCTGCGTCG
Source organism: Macrostomum hystrix (assembly GCA_950097015.1). Lineage (NCBI taxonomy): Eukaryota > Metazoa > Platyhelminthes > Macrostomidae > Macrostomum > Macrostomum hystrix. The sequence continues at coordinate 20,858,745 of CATNEN010000038.1, forward strand.
TGTCGAGGCTCTAATTTCAGCTAAAAAAATTGTTTTCACCGCCGGTTGAAATAAACGATCGTGAGAGTTAGTCTCCGACTAGCCGTGAATTTTTCTTTTCTCGGGAACTCTATTTATGGGCTCTCAAGTAACGCAGCTTGTTTTACATTCGGTTCGCTGACTTTTTGTAAGGTTTGAATGCACCTGTCGGAAAAAGCGTGGGAGTATTGCGTAGGCGAATCCCTTGTAGTGCAATGTAACGAGGTGAAGTGCTTCAGCTAATTTCGCGGAAATAATAGAATCCCCAGAAGCTATTCGATCTATTTTAATGGCTGAGAAACTGGTACACGTGTTCATATCGAATGAACGTGTTCATATGCACGCTTAACATTATTTTTTAAGCCGCATTACATCAAAATCTAGTAATTTCAAACATGAGTAGACAAAAACTGACGCGCGGACAATATTCGCTAACTTTCTATCCTGTAGTGCGGTTTTCTTGGATGTGCGCATTAACTGTAACCTTCCATATTTACACAAAACATTCGCGATGTAATTTTGTAGTAGTGTAGTGTATTCGTACTCATGTACGTCCTTTATTTACTATAATTTACTGTATTCGTATTTGTTTTAATGTTTGTTACTTAAATACTGCACGTCATCGCGAACCCTTACTCTGTACACTGATTGGCTTAGCTTAAATTTAAATACACTCGAGGGTGATTGGCGGCCTTGTAACGGCCGTGCAGCTGGCGTCAAAGTGAGAGCTAAGTCAAAGTTTACATTTTATTGCGAGTCCACAAGAGTTGAAAACCAGTTCAGTATACTCGAAATTGTTACAATCCTCTAACTTAAAATAGCTGATGTTTCCAGTACAAAAATGATTTTGCTATTTAAAAAAATAAATTTAATAATTATTAAGAAAATAAATAATATATAAATACAATTTTAAAGTATTATAAAAGCACAGTGAAAACTTTGCAGAGTCAATCATTAGAAGTGTAGATCTATCTTAGGTGAAACTTTGGTGAACAAAGATTAAACAATTTTTTTGTTTAATTGCTCTTTAGGTGCTTCATTTAAGCCTTATTGCAACAAGTATATACTTTTCAAGTCACATATTATCTCATGAATGAAACATACGCTTATACACTATTCATGTAAATCATAAAACGTGTACAATCCAAATTTAATTCATGAGCCAATAAAGTCAAATGTACACTTAGATTTCATAAAAAATGAGCTGCATTTTTAGCGCTGCGATTGCTAAAGTGAACCCCTGCATATTTTACTTCTATGAAATGACAGTAAAACCAGAGATTATTTCCATGTCTTATAATTAGGGTGGTTTCTTTGTTCGATGCGACCTAATGTAACAATGGCAACATCGCGTTGACCAGGCATCTTAAAAATGTAATTGTACTGTAAGTTAAAATAGCGTTTATTACGACAGTTGTCATCGTCATCATTAATTTATCGCGATTTAAAATTTAAGGCCGAAAAATCAACAAAATTTTACATTACATAGAGTCCGAATTTTTACTAGCTATCTCGGTAGTCCTAAACTTATTTTGCTCTTGACTTCTTAAACACAAGCGTCGCTAGAAAAGCTTTAAATAACTTAAACTATCGATTGCAATACTTGTGTCCTTTGTTTACTATTTATTAACACAAAGCGGCCTTCTGCTAAGGTTTTGTGTAAAAAACTTTGAATAATGGCATCGAATTCTACATTTAAAAAGTATATGAAAATGGCTGAAGATGTTGCCGATGAGGTAATTGTTTAGTGCTGATTTATGAAAAATAAAGTATGAAAGTATGAAGCATTTTTGAAAATTCACAAATGTTGTGTCCTAACCCATCTTTTTTGACAATGACATTGATACAACTAAAAGCTATATTTTTGAGTTATTATAACTGTCTATGCAACAATGAGATTTGATATTGATAAAAACTGATATAACATATCATCTACCTACAATATATAGATTGTATACACGTATTCTTTTTGCTGATGTTCATCAGTTTCTGTATGATTCAGTTTCTAGACAGCATAGTTTTGTTTTCCCACTCTATTTTTTAGACTTTTGACACCTTTACATGTGCTTCATTACCAATCAATGGGACCCTAACAATCCTTAGACTCCAGAGGCCCACACAAGTATGATTGAATTTATGTGGGCCTTTGCTTTTTGCAAGGCCAATTTTTTTTCATTTTTGTCCCATGTATAGAACCAGCTCAACAACCTGTTTGAGATCTAGGAATTCATGGGGTGCCAAATCTTCCCTGAGTGTCAGTTTGGCAACATCCTGTATTAGTCCAAATGGCTCATATATTATTATCCTCTGTGACTCTTATTTAACTTAGTCACCATAACTTGACTTGCTCCTTTATCATTAGGCTCAGAGGCCTATTGGTTTTTAGGGTCCAATTGTGTGGTAAGCATGTGTTAAAATAAATTATTGTGTGAAACCAAAAACTCCTAAAAAGTCTCCTGATCCCAAAGGGTCACTATTTTTGTAGCTTATTAGCTACAAATCAAGTAGGGGCCTAAGGTTGGTTGGCCTAATATTGACTAGTTCAATTGCACAATTTATTTTTTAAGTTGGGCATAAGGGTTTTTGTTTATACAAATAAAGGTAATTAAAATTTATGTATCAAATAACTAAATTAAGTAACTGCATATTACAATTATTGTTTTACCACAGACAATCAATCTATTTATCTGTGGTACTGAACTGATGTAGTTTTGTTAGTTTGTTAGTTAAATATTATTAATATTAATATTTATCAAAGTACTTAACTAATAACAAAAAGTGGAAAAATGTCAAGAGAAAACAAAGAATGAAAATCCCAGACAGACTTCTGACAACTGACAAATTCTGTATGGCCTTTGCTAAATGATAGTGTCTAAAAAATCACCAAATTAAATATTTTTGAAAGGGAACAAATTGTGTCCTTTAAAAAGACACGTAAGTCTTCAGTTCATCCAGCTGTTAAATGGTACCAGCATCAGATGGGGTAATTGAGGGTGTTTGTGGTGTCCGCCCAGTCCATGGACTAAAAACCCATATCCTTCGAATCTGTACAAATTCCTACTCCCCCTGTCCAGGTTCAACGTCGCGGCAAGCACATCTTGCCTACCGCCTCTCGCCTACTGCTATTGAGCACCTATATAGAGGACGGGATTCGTATGCTAACCCACTGGACTATGCAGGCGAACTATGTGTCGCGCGAGTGGAATGTATTCGCTTTCATTGGCCATCTATTTGTGCTGCTAAACATGGCCTGCCAGCTGACTGGTAGCGGCCTTGTGTTGGCCCAAATTCGCGTGCCAATCGCCTGCGCCATCCTAGGCGGCAATACAATCATGCAGATCTTGGTCTATAAGATTCTTTTCGAAGACTGGAGCTATCTCATGCGCCTCGTAGCTATCACTGGCGGCCTACTATTGCTTTATGTTGAATCTCAGGGCGAAGGTCGGGTTGTGTTTGGTGGCCTGCCTTCAATTAGCGAGAATAAGCCAAAGCGTTGGCTACAGCTGTCTGGCCGTCTGCTGCTAGTGCTCATGCTAGTCAGCCTGTTTAGGTAAGTTCTTTATTTCGAGCAAATTTAAATTGGCTGATACCAGTCACGTGCTTGTCTAACTATGAACGACTACGACTGTTTAGTCACTTGATCACTGCTAGTTAATTTAATTGGCTGAGGTCAGTCACACGCTTATCGAATTCTAATTGGTTGAGCTTAGTCACGTGATTATGGAAATTTGATTGGCTGAGGTCAGTCAAGTAGTAATCGAAATCTAATTGGCTGAGGTTGACTTACTTTTTTGACTTAGCGGCAGGGAGCCTCCATGACGGACGCAGCGAGGAGGCGGCTGATGCCGCCCATATCGCTAACCCCTGGCAGCCAGACAGCCTCCAGCGAGGCGGTGCCGCTCAGGGTGTTCCGTCGGTCGATTCCGCCGCGCGATCTTCCTCGCCATAGGCTGGGAAGAAATCAGCTCGGCCGGTATCCCGGAGGAAGTGGGCGAGCTGTGGGATGTTCTCGGGCGAGCAGGCTTCGGCAAGAGTCGGTGCCGGCCCGAGATGTTTTAGCCTAGCCCGGGTGAAGGCCGGGCAGTGGCAGATGAAATGCTCGGCATTTTCACGACCGGAGCAGCAGAAGGGACACGTTTCCTCAGGCACGTGGCCTTGAAGGTAGCGGTGTCTGGTGAAGCAGCCATGTCCCGAAAGGGCCATAGTGACTGCTCTTAGGTCTCTGCGGTTAAGCCTGAGTAAGGCCTTACGCAGGTTACTAGAGCGGGTTGGCACCGCAGCCCTGGACTGGCGACAGTTCAGGGTGCTGGACCACCTCCTCAGGTGCTGGGTCTCCATCCAGCGGTTGATGCTGGAGTTGACAACAGAGACGGGGATCGGGGACTCCGGGCCCGGGCCCATCAGGGAGCTGGCTGCTCCAGCCTTAGCAAGCTGGTCCGCCATCTCATTCCCTGTGAACCCGGCATGCCCAGGGATCCACAGCAGCTCCACCTTGTTAGACTGCGCCAACCCATTTAACTGGGTGTTGCAGTCCAAGGTGGTTCTGGAGCGAGAGGTGCAGCGGCTGAGGGCCTTGAGGGCTGCTTGACTGTCGGAGTGAAAAAAGATCCTCCGACCAGCCAGCTGCCTCTGGCGCAGCTCAGCCGCACAGAAGCTGATGGCGAGCACTTCGTTTTGGAAAACGCTAGAGCTCTTGCCACAGTATTGGGAGTGGGTCCAGAGGACCTCACCACCCGAGGCGACGCACACTCCGAATCCCGATTTACCGTTCATCAGAGAGCCGTCAGTGTAACAGTGGACTGCCGGGTCATCCCAGCAGTCCTTTACCTCATTACGAGGGGAGATGCTGACTTTGTACCTGTGGCTCCGGAGTAAAGTGGCCGGGGCCCCGTCCGAAAGGATGGTGAGCCCTCCGCACTCGCCCAGAGTTTTCAGGCAGAGGTCAGAGTGAGGCAGAAGGGAGCGCTTCGAGAAGGCTCGCGAATTCTGGAAGGAGACACCCGCATCGAGGAGACGACGGGTGGACTTTGCTGCTTCCCCCTTGACGAAAATGTCAATGGGTGTAGCGTTGAGGAAAGCATTCATGCCTTCCAAGGGAGTGGAGGGTGGGGCGCCCAGCGTCATACGACAGGCTCTGCCCTGCACCCTAATTGGCTGAGGTTAGTCACGTGCTTATCGAAATCTAATTGGCTAAGGTCAGTCACGTGCTTATCGAAATCTATTTGGCTGAGGTCAGTCTCGTGTTTATAGAAATCTATTTGGCTGAGATCAGTCACGTGCTTATCGAAATCTAATTGGCTAAGGTCAGTCACGTGCTTATCGAAATCTATTTGGCTGAGGTCAGTCACGTGCTTATCGAAATCTATTTGGCTGAGATCAGTCTCGTGTTTATAGAAATCTATTTGGCTGAGGTCAGTCACGTGCTTATAGAAATCTATTTGGCTGAGATCAGTCACGTGCTTATAGAAATCTATTTGGCTGAGATCAGTCACGTTTTTATCGAAGTCTATTTGACTGAGATTAGTAACCCTTAAATTCCGAAAGTTATTAAAGGGGTTCGCCACAGTCTTCTAAAAATAGAAAAAATCGGCGGGATTTCGATGTGAGATACTCTACTAATTGCAGATTCAACGAAGGCCTTGACATCCTTGTGTCGCTGACGTCCCTGGTCGCCGCCGCCCTAATCGCCATCGGTTTCAAGACTCGCCCCGTAGCTCTAGCCGCCGCCCTGCTTCTATTCGTCTTGAACCTGTTCACTCATCCGTTCTGGTCATTCAATGAGAAGCACATGGAGATGCTGCGCGATTTCGTTAAATACGACTTCTTCCAGACTCTGTCGGCTGTCGGCGGCCTCCTGATGATTGTGGCTGTCGGACCCGGCGATGTCAGCTTGGACCAGCGCAAGAAGGATTGGTAGGTTTAGGTCCATGAGCGAACTTTTGTGCCCTGCAGATATGCGAGATATTTTCGCGTTTTTTAATGTACAATCTGCTTTAAATTGGTGCCAAGTAAGATCAATCTAACAAAGTAAGAAATTTAATTTTATTTAGTCTCTAAAAATAAATAACTCAATGCTAAGGTTCTCCTTATCGTCATAAATTAAATTCAGAAGATAAGCAATAGCAAATTTGTTAGAATAGTTTTTTTGGCACGAATTCAAAATTTTAGTTTACTTTTAATGACGTAAAAGTAATATAAAAGCCAAAGGTATCGGCTGGCTTTCAATATTATCTAAAATTGCGCACGAGCTAGTAAACTAATTGATTGACATCTATGATTGATTGATTGTTGAGATTATTTGTTTGTTTGTTTATTATCTGTCGCCTCACTATATTTGCGCTGCTTGTCATTTTAGAATAATTTCATATTTTAACACTGCACATTTTTTCGAAAAAACGTTTAGACGAGGTTCTTATTGACGAACATAACTAGGTTAATCTACGTTTGTTCAAATAACGAACAACATATTAAACTTAAACAATAACCAGTTTAAAAATAAAATCAAATAATTACAACTTAATTGCTTCACACTTTAGATTGGAGCATTCGATTGTTAAGAACTTCACTCACTATGCTTATCGTCTTATCTGATAGGATGTATTTCCGTTCTAGCAGGTACTTTTAAGTTTTTTTGTCGACGCCAATGCTACCGTTTTTAACATGTCTGGCTTATCATCTGCGCGATAATTATATTTTGGTCCTTTAGGTCCTTAATCCTTTAGGTCCTTGGTCCTTTAGGTCCTTGGTCCTTGGTCCTTTAGGTCCTTGGTCCTTTAGGTCCTTGGTCCTTTAGGTCCTTGGTCCTTTAGGTCCTTGGTCCTTTAGGTCCTTGGTCCTTTTGGTCCTTTAGGTCCTTGGTCCTTTAGGTCCTTGGTCCTTTAGGTCCTTGGTCCTTTAGGTCCTTGGTCCTTTAGGTCCTTGGTCCTTTAGGTCCTTGGTCCTTTAGGTCCTTGGTCCTTTAGGTCCTTGGTCCTTTAGGTCCTTGGTCCTTTAGGTCCTTGGTCCTTTAGGTCCTTGGTCCTTTAGGTCCTTGGTCCTTTAGGTCCTTGGTCCTTTAGGTCCTTGGTCCTTTAGGTCCTTGGTCCTTTTATACAGATCAAAATTCTAAAATAGCTCCTATTTATAGTATTTTTACGCAAGTATGTCTGCCATTTCTCATGCTATTAATTAGTTCTTTTCATTTATATTTTATCTCTTTTCTCTTTATTAAATTTGATATATTGTTTAGCGAATTATTATCTATGCTTTGTTCTTCGTGTGACATTATGTTTATTTCCTAAGGATCAAACGTTATAAATTTTTATAGTGCAGTCCTACGAAAACAAGTAAATATGGAGTGACATTAACCACCATTATAGAAAACTAGTCCAATTTTAAGTTCGTTCTATACTTTATAAGTTTATCCTCCTGCAGCTGCTTTTCTCCTGAAAATTATCACTCCATGATTCAATCAGACACAATATAAGGTCCTTTTTCATGAGAATTGAGAAACAATCCGTTTTGTATATTTCGAGGCTAGTTTTTATATAATGATGCGTCATGACTTTAATAAGTGTTACTTAGTATTATTAAATACAGTACGTTGCTGTTTTTGCAGTCTCTATTAGCACATTTATAAAAAGCAATGTTAGCACCATTGTTTCTAAAAGACGAATTTATCTTTCTATGTTCATTGCCCTCTATTAGTGCTTAGTATTATCCGACCAACACCCTCAACCACAGAGGATGTGTTATCAGACCAACACCCTCAACCACAGTGGAGGTGTTATCCGACCAACCCCTCAACCACAGTGGAAGTGTTATCAGGCCAACCCCTCAACCACAGTGGAGGTGTTATCAGACCAACCCCTCAACCACAGTGGAAGTGTTATCAGGCCAATCCCTCAACCACAGTGGAGGTGTTATCAGACCAACACCATCAACCACAGTAAAGGTGTTATCCGACCAACACCCTCAACCACAGAGGGGGTGTTATCCGACCAACACCCTCAACCACAGTGGAGGTGTTATCCGACCAACACCCTCAACCACAGTGGAGGTGTTATCCGACCAACACCCTCAACCACAGTGGAGGTGTTATCCGACCAACACCCTCAACCACAGAGGGGGTGTTATCCGACCAACACCCTCAACCACAGTGGAGGTGTTATCCGACCAACACCCTCAACCACAGAGGAGGTGTTATCCGACCAACTCCCTCAACCACAGTGGAGGTGTTATCAGACCAACACCCTCAACCACAGTGGAGGTGTTATCAGACCAATCCCTCAACCACAGTGGAGGTGTTATCCGACCAACACCCTCAACCACAGTGGAGGTGTTATCCGACCAACACCCTTAACCACAGTGGAGGTGTTATCCGACCAACACCCTCAACCACAGTGGGGGTGTTATCAGACCAGCAATCTCAATCACAACCTCAACCTTCAACCGCAGTGGTGTTAGCCATATTTAGTGGTTAAAAAAGCACAATACTCTAAATTAGGGCCAAAGCAAACACGAAAGATTCAAGAGCCAATTATAAAATAATATTGAAATTAATCAGACGGGCGTACTTTACTTCTGTTAACTTTAGTGTGTTTCAGATTTCAGTGTGACCCCTGTGCTTTTTCTCTCTCCCTTTTCGACGGAATATTTTGTCCATTATTTTTAAACAAAAAAATTATTTATACGAGAGTATATCCATCTATATATGTCTGCCACATAGCTTTGCTATAACTGTGTGTCTGTCTGTCTATTTTCTCTTTCTAACTCTTGTTTGCCGGCAAAGCTTCTTCCGTTGTATTTTTGTAAGTTTTTGTGTGTTTATTTACTCGTATATCTAGTTTCACTATACTCAACTCAATACTGTCGGTTGTTGTTGCTGTCTGTGTTGTTTCTTTTGTTCTGTTTTCAAAGCGCAAATCAAAATATATAAATTGAAGAAAAGTAAAAATCAAAAGTTGTTTTGTCCAATTTTTCAGTTCGTTGGACCAAATTGGAAGATTACTACAAACATTTTGAATTGTGTCAATTGCTTACTTTTTTTCATCTACAATTAAACGTGCAAAAATTAAATTTCTTTTAATTAATGCTATAAAGTGCACACAGGCGAACCCTTCTTCCTTCAGAAAAGCTGCAGGCGTGACTTGGTCAAATTTTCTCTTCCAACGGTGCAAATTTTTGCTGCCTTATCATTTGCATTGCTCTTTGTACAGCATTTTCGACACAGACTACTATTTTGGATATAAGCAGTATGCAATGTATTTCGTTTGTTTTATAATGTGATTTCTGTCGTTTAGAGAGTTCATTTCTTAAAATATATCTTCCCTGTTAGATGGGGTGAGTGGCGAGTGGTAAAGGCCTTTGCCTCTCGTACCAAGGTCCTGAGTTCGATTCCGCGACGAGGACACAATTGGGGCGCAGCCGCGGAGAGAAGGCTTGGGCGCTTGTGCTATTTACGCCTTTGAGGGCCAACCTCTAAGACACAAAGAAAAAGTCAGGGCAGATGTACACACCTGTATTCGTAGGAGTCCGCGAAAAAGGCAGAACTGCCTCCGCGCTGGCTGCGGGTCTAGTGTCACCACTAGTGTAGTGATGTGCCATTGCCCACAGCCCTCTTGCAGTAGTTAGTACTACATGTATTAATAATATATATATTTAATATAAAAAATATTAAATATGTAGTCCTAACCTTCCAGATAGCTTTGTGTTTCGGATCATATTCGAAACTTGCTAAAAATCCATGCATTTGTTAGAATATTTTCTTAGAACATGTTAGCCAGCTATGCGTTTCTTAGAATCTTGGCCACCTTTTAGACAGCTTCCCTGTATGCGTTTCTTAGAATCTTGGCTACCTTTTAGACAGCTACCCTGTATGCGTTTCTTAGAATCTTGCACACCTTTTAGACAGCTTCCCTGTATGCGTTTCTTAGAATCTTGCTCACCTTTTAGACAGCTTCCCTGTATGCGTTTCTTAGAATCTTGGTCACCTTTTAGGCAGCTACCCTGTATGCGTTTCTTAGAATCTTGGCTACCTTTTAGACAGCTACCCTGTATGCGTTTCTTAGAATCTTGCTCACCTTTTAGACAGCTTCCCTGTATGCGTTTCTTAGAATCTTCATCACCTTTTAGACAGCTACCCTGTATGCGTTTCTTAGAATCTTGCTCACCTTTTAGACAGCTTCCCTGTATGCGTTTCTTAGAATCTTGCTCACCTTTTAGACAGCTTCCCTGTATGCGTTTCTTAGAATCTTGGCCTCCTTTTAGACAGCTACCCTGTATGCGTTTCTTAGAATCTTGGTTACCTTTTAGACAGCTACCCTGTATGCGTTTCTTAGAATCTCGGCCACCTTTTAGACAGCTTCCCTGTATGCGTTTCTTAGAATCTTGCTCACCTTTTAGACAGCTACCCTGTATGCGTTTCTTAGAATCTTGGTCGCCTTTTAGACAGCTACCCTGTATGCGTTTCTTAGAATCTTGGCCTCCTTTTAGACAGCTACCCTGTATGCGTTTCTTAGAATCTTGGTCGCCTTTTAGACAGCTACCCTGTATGCGTTTCTTAGAATCTTGCTCACCTTTTAGACAGCTTCCCTGTATGCGTTTCTTAGAATCTTGCTCACCTTTTAGACAGCTTCCCTGTATGCGTTTCTTAGAATCTTGCTCACCTTTTAGACAGCTTCCCTGTATGCGTTTCTTAGAATCTTGGCCTCCTTTTAGACAGCTACCCTGTATGCGTTTCTTAGAATCTTGGTCACCTTTTAGACAGCTACCCTGTATGCGTTTCTTAGAATCTTGGCCACCTTTTAGACAGCTTCCCTGTATGCGTTTCTTAGAATCTTGCTCACCTTTTAGACAGCTACCCTGTATGCGTTTCTTAGAATCTTGGTCGCCTTTTAGACAGCTACCCTGTATGCGTTTCTTAGAATCTTGGCCTCCTTTTAGACAGCTACCCTGTATGCGTTTCTTAGAATCTTGGTTACCTTTTAGACAGCTACCCTGTATGCGTTTCTTAGAATCTCGGCCACCTTTTAGACAGCTTCCCTGTATGCGTTTCTTAGAATCTTGCTCACCTTTTAGACAGCTACCCTGTATGCGTTTCTTAGAATCTTGGTCGCCTTTTAGACAGCTACCCTGTATGCGTTTCTTAGAATCTTGGTCGCCTTTTAGACAGCTACCCTGTATGCGTTTCTTAGAATCTTGGCCTCCTTTTAGACAGCTACCCTGTATGCGTTTCTTAGAATCTTGGTTACCTTTTAGACAGCTACCCTGTATGCGTTTCTTAGAATCTCGGCCACCTTTTAGACAGCTTCCCTGTATGCGTTTCTTAGAATCTTGCTCACCTTTTAGACAGCTACCCTGTATGCGTTTCTTAGAATCTTGGTCGCCTTTTAGACAGCTACCCTGTATGCGTTTCTTAGAATCTTGGCTACCTTTTAGACAGCTACCCTGTATGCGTTTCTTAGAATCTTGCTCACCTTTTAGACAGCTTCCCTGTATGCGTTTCTTAGAATCTTGATCACCTTTTAGACAGCTACCCTGTATGCGTTTCTTAGAATCTTGCTCACCTTTTAGACAGCTTCCCTGTATGCGTTTCTTAGAATCTTGCTCACCTTTTAGACAGCTTCCCTGTATGCGTTTCTTAGAATCTTGGCCTCCTTTTAGACAGCTACCCTGTATGCGTTTCTTAGAATCTTGGTCACCTTTTAGACAGCTACCCTGTATGCGTTTCTTAGAATCTTGGCCACCTTTTAGACAGCTTCCCTGTATGCGTTTCTTAGAATCTTGCTCACCTTTTAGACAGCTACCCTGTATGCGTTTCTTAGAATCTTGGTCGCCTTTTAGACAGCTACCCTGTATGCGTTTCTTAGAATCTTGGTCACCTTTTAGACAGCTACCCTGTATGCGTTTCTTAGAATCTTGGCTACCTTTTAGACAGCTACCCTGTATGCGTTTCTTAGAATCTTGCTCACCTTTTAGACAGCTTCCCTGTATGCGTTTCTTAGAATCTTGCTCACCTTTTAGACAGCTTCCCTGTATGCGTTTCTTAGAATCTTGGTCACCTTTTAGACAGCTACCCTGTATGCGTTTCTTAGAATCTTGCTCACCTTTTAGACAGCTACCCTGTATGCGTTTCTTAGAATCTTGCTCACCTTTTAGACAGCTTCCCTGTATGCGTTTCTTAGAATCTTGCTCACCTTTTAGACAGCTTCCCTGTATGCGTTTCTTAGAATCTTGGTCACCTTTTAGACAGCTACCCTGTATGCGTTTCTTAGAATCTTGGCTACCTTTTAGACAGCTACCCTGTATGCGTTTCTTAGAATCTTGGCTACCTTCTAGACAGCTACCCTGTATGCGTTTCTTAGAATCTTGCTCACCTTTTAGACAGCTTCCCTGTATGCGTTCTTAGAATCTTGGCCTCCTTGTAGACAGCTTCCCTGTATGCGTTTCTTAGAATCTTGGCCACCTTTTAGACAGCTACCCTGTTTGCGTTTCTTAGAATCTTGGCCACCTTTAAGGCAGCTTCCTTGTATGCGTTTCTTAGAATCTTGGCCTCCTTTTAGACAGGTACCCTGTATGTGTTTCTTAGAATCTCGGCCACCTTTTAGACAGCTACCCTGTATGCGTTTCTTAGAATCTTGGCTACCTTTTAGACAGCTACCCTGTATGCGTTTCTTAGAATCTTGGCTACCTTTTAGACAGCTACCCTGTATGCGTTTCTTAGAATCTTGGTCACCTTTTAGACAGCTACCCTGTATGCGTTTCTTAGAATCTTGGCCACCTTTAAGGCAGCTTCCTTGTATGCGTTTCTTAGAATCTTGGCCTCCTTTTAGACAGGTACCCTGTATGCGTTTCTTAGAATCTTGGCCACCTTTTAGACAGCTACCCTGTATGCGTTTCTTAGAATCTTGGCTACCTTTTAGACAGCTACCCTGTATGCGTTTCTTAGAATCTTGGCCACCTTTTAGACAGCTACCCTGTATGCGTTTCTTAGAATCTTGGCTACCTTTTAGACAGCTACCCTGTATGCGTTTCTTAGAATCTTGGCTACCTTTTAGACAGCTACCCTGTATGCGTTTCTTAGAATCTTGGTCACCTTTTAGACAGCTACCCTGTATGCGTTTCCTAGAATCTTGGTCACCTTTTAGACAGCTTCCCTGTATGCGTTTCTTAGAATCTTGGCTACCTTTTAGGCAGCTTCCTTGTATGCGTTTCTTAGAATCTTGGTCACCTTTTAGACAGCTACCCTGTATGCGTTTCTTAGAATCTTGGCCACCTTTAGACAGCTACCCTGTATGCGTTTCTTAGAATCTTGCTTACCTTTTAGACAGCTTCCCTGTATGCGTTTCTTAGAATCTTGGTCACCTTTTAGACAGCTACCCTGTATGCGTTTCTTAGAATCTTGGCTACCTTTTAGGCAGCTTCCTTGTATGCGTTTCTTAGAATCTTGGCTACCTTTTAGGCAGCTTCCTTGTATGCGTTTCTTAGAATCTTGGCCACCTTTTAGACAGCTACCCTGTTTGCGTTTCTTAGAATCTTGGCCACCTTTAAGGCAGCTTCCTTGTATGCGTTTCTTAGAATCTTGGCCTCCTTTTAGACAGGTACCCTGTATGTGTTTCTTAGAATCTTGGTCACCTTTTAGACAGCTACCCTGTATGCGTTTCTTAGAATCTTGGCTACCTTTTAGGCAGCTTCCTTGTATGCGTTTCTTAGAATCTTGGCCACCTTTTAGACAGCTACCCTGTATGCGTTTCTTAGAATCTTGGCTACCTTTTAGGCAGCTTCCTTGTATGCGTTTCTTAGAATCTTGGTCACCTTTTAGACAGCTACCCTGTATGCGTTTCTTAGAATCTTGGCCACCTTTAGACAGCTACCCTGTATGCGTTTCTTAGAATCTTGCTTACCTTTTAGACAGCTTCCCTGTATGCGTTTCTTAGAATCTTGGTCACCTTTTAGACAGCTACCCTGTATGCGTTTCTTAGAATCTTGGCTACCTTTTAGACAGCTACCCTGTATGCGTTTCTTAGAATCTTGCTCACCTTATAGACAGCTTCCCTGTATGCGTTTCTTAGAATCTTGGTCACCTTTTAGACAGCTACCTTTTATGCGTTTCTTAGAATCTTGGTCGCCTTTTAGACAGCTTCCCTGTATGCGTTTCTTAGAATCTTGGCTACCTTTTAGGCAGCTTCCTTGTATGCGTTTCTTAGAATCTTGGCCTCCTTTTAGACAGCTACCCTGTATGCGTTTCTTAGAATCTTGGCCACCTTTAGACAGCTACCCTGTATGCGTTTCTTAGAATACTTTTTGTACTTTAAATAAAGGCTACACGGTTCTTAGAAAATCGTCACCTGTGTAGCACATTTAACAAAAAAATTTCTGGTGTAATTTTGTTCCTTTAGCCAAAAGAAAATTTTAAGGAAGTTGCATGTAACTTTGATTCTTTTGTAATTAAATTATTACGGAACAGTGAAGCGAAATTTAATAAAAATAATATCCCAGACTTACGTTCACCATAGCACAAAAAATTTTCGTAAGAAATTATTCCAGAAACTCGGCTAGAATAAACGGCGAGGCCAGTAGGTTACAACTCAGCTAGTGAGAAAATGTGACTTATTATATTTGTTCGACTCACTGAACAAACATTTTTTTGTTTCAATTATAAACCCCGTAGCTTGAAAATGTTTCCTTTTTGAAGCGGAAAACTTTTCCTGAGAGATGTTGGATGTCGCGTTGCGAAACTTTAGCTTCATCTTATTCATTGTCCTGGAGAAAATCGACAGCATTATTCTCACCTGGTCCTGAAGAAAATCGACAGCATTTTCCTCAGATGTTCCTGAAGAAAATCGACAGTATGTTCCTCAGATGTTCCTGAAGAAAATCGACAGCATTATCCTCAGATGTTCCTGAAGAAAATCGACATTATTTTCCTCAGATGTTCATGAAGAAAATCGACAGCATGTTCCTCAGATGTTCCTGAAGAAAATCGACAGTATGTTCCTCAGATGTTCCTGAAGAAAATCGACAGCAGTTTTCTCACCTGGACCTAGAAAATCTTCAGTCTTTTCCTCACCTGGTCCTGAAGAAAATCGATTGCAGTTTCCTAACCTAATCCTGCAGAAGTTAACCTAGAATATACGAGCTATTATCATCACCTCGAGCTAGCCAAGTTATTATTTTATTTGGGAACAAACTCAACTCTGCTAAATTGCAAATTTGAACTCGAGCTTTTAATAACGATTTGTTAAGCTTTTTTTTAACTGTTAGAAAGCCTACACGTAATAACATGACATTAAGAAAGATCAAGCATACGTTACCTGAGGGTAGTCAAGCAGCCAATCAAAAGCAAGCTAGCCATTTTTGACGCCGTAGCAACACGCCAGAGTGATGTTATAATTCTGATTTACACTTTTTTAGTTCCTGAAGAATCTAATTTTATCTAGCCGGTCAACGTTTTTTACGTGAGCAGAAAACTTTTATAAAAACGCATTTTAAATGAAATTCAGTGTCAGATTAATCGACTGTTCAAAGCTGTTGTTACTGCTACTGCACTTGTCAATTCTAACTATCGGAGCTGCTTCAGCACCAGCTGACAGATTTCTGACGCCACAGCAACTGTTGCTAAGTGCAGATCATCGGTGAGTGAGGTCACAATTTTATTGGACAAATCTGAACTACAGATTCGCTTAAATTACAGAAAACTGGAAATTCTTGAATTCTAGACAACGAGCAGTGGTGACAAAGCAAACTGCGTCTCAACCTACTGTACCTATGAGTCGTCCAGTTACCATGGCAACAACTGAGATCAATCTAAGTGACGAGAAAACAACTCAAACTGAAGCGGAGGCGGAAACGGAGGCTGCTAGACAATTTCACAACCGGGTGTTCCGGCGGCGGACCCTGATCACCTTGCCGGTGATTGGGGCGCTAATCTTCGCCGTCACTGTAGCCTGTCGCTGCTGCTCCTGGATTAAACGAGACATTCGAGCTCACGACGATAAGATCAACAATATTCTCAGCAATAGGTGCCGGGCTAGATTGAATTTCTTGTTGTTTGCGATTGTAGTTAATTAAAATTTTTGCTAGGCGTTTCTACTCCGTTAATAGTCGGGCAACAGATTTTTCTACTGGTGAAGGGAGTGAGGTGGTTGCCCATTCTACCGAATAAGGGAGTGAGGTGGCTGCCCATTCTACTGAATAAGGGAGTGAGGTGGCTGCCCATTCTACTGGGAAGGGAGTGAGGTGGCTGCCCATTCTACTGGGAAGGGAGTGAGGTGGCTGCCCATTCTACTGAATAAGGGAGTGAGGTGGCTGTCCCATTCAACTGGGAAAGGGAGTGAGGTGGCTGTCCCATCAACTGGGAAAGGGAGTGTGGAGGCTGTCCATTCAACTGGAGAAGGGACTGAGGTGACTGAACCAATCTAATGTTGCCGACGCGAACCGGGTTGCAGCGAGTTGCGTCTCCAGTACATCGCACAGCTGGATGAGCGCGAGGCACGCGACATTGAGCGCCAGCAGCGTCGCGCGCCAGAGGTCAGCGAAGGCCTAGTCACGGTTTCTGCTCCAGCGAACGCTGCCAGAGAGTCTTCAGCTAGCCTGCAGGAAACAGGTTGTTGGACGGATTTCAAACTACAGACGCAGCAGCAGCCGCAGCAGCATCAGCAACAGCAGATGTCTAACGCAAAGGTGTGTTAGTGGCAGAAGAAACTAGCGAGTACTTTACAACTCACTATAATGAGCCAAGTTCTCAGCTCAATATGACACGAAAACAAATTGTATTAAATTCACACAACCTGTATTATATTTTCACAACATGCATGAAATATGTAAAAAAATAAAATACCATGCTATATACACCATATCCGATATTTTTCCCGCCAGCTTACATCTATTCACACTAGCTAACATCTATTCACACTAGATTACATCTAGCTATTCAAACTAGCTAACATCTATTCACACTAGCTTACATCTATTCACACTAGCTTACATCTATTCACACTAGCTTACATCTATTCACACTAGCTTACATCTATTCACACTAGCTTACATCTATTCACACTAGCTTACATCTATTCACACTAGCTAACATCTATTCACACTAGATAACATCTATTCACACTAGATAACATCTATTCACACTAGATAACATCTATTCACACTAGCTAACATCTATTCACACTAGATAACATCTATTCAAACTAGATAACATCTATTCACACTAGATAACATCTATTCACACTAGATAGCATCTATTCACACTAGATAATATCTATTCAAACTAGATAACATCTATTCACACTAGCTAACATCTATTCAAACTAGATAACATCTATTCACACTAGATAACATCTATTCACACTAGATAACATCTATTCACACTAGCTAACATCTATTCACACTAGCTCACATCTATTCACACTAGATAACATCTATTCAAACTAGATAACATCTATTCACACTAGCTAACATCTATTCACACTAGATTACATCTAGCTATTCAAACTAGCTAACATCTATTCACACTAGCTTACATCTATTCACACTAGCTTACATCTATTCACACTAGCTAACATCTATTCACACTAGATAACATCTATTCACACTAGCTAACATCTATTCACACTAGATAACATCTATTCACACTAGCTAACATCTATTCACACTAGATAACATTTATTCAAACTAGATAACATCTATTCACACTAGATAACATCTATTCACACTAGCTTACATCTATTCACACTAGCTAACATCTATTCACACTAGCTAACATCTATTCAAACTAGATAACATCTATTCACACTAGATAACATCTAGCTATTCAAACTAGCTAACATCTATTCACACTAGCTTACATCTATTCACACTAGCTTACATCTATTCACACTAGCTAACATCTATTCACACTAGCTAACATCTATTCACACTAGCTAACATCTATTCACACTAGCTAACATCTATTCACACTAGCTAACATCTATTCACACTAGATAACATCTATTCACACTAGCTAACATCTATTCACACTAGCTAACATCTATTCACACTAGCTAACATCTATTCACACTAGCTAACATCTATTCACACTAGCTAACATCTATTCACACTAGCTAACATCTATTCACGCTAGCTAACATCTATTCACACTAGATAACATCTATTCACACTAGCTAACATCTATTTACACTAGATAACATCGATTCAGACTAGATAACATATATTCACACTAGCTCACATCTATTCACACTAGATAACACCTATTCACACTAGATAACACCTATTCACACTAGCTCACATCTATTCACACTAGCTCACATCTATTCACACTAGCTAACATCTATTCACACTAGCTCACATCTATTCACACTAGATAACACCTATTCACACTAGATAACACCTATTCACACTAGATAACACCTATTCACACTAGCTCACATCTATTCACACTAGCTCACATCTATTCACACTAGATAACACCTATTCACACTAGATAACACCTATTCACAATAGCTCACATCTATTCACACTAGCTCACATCTATTCACACTAGCTCACATCTATTCACACTAGCTCACATCTATTCACACTAGCTCACATCTATTCACACTAGCTCACATCTATTCACACTAGCTCACATCTATTCACACTAGCTCACATCTATTCACACTTTCTGCTAGAAGCAGTGGCGTCGCAGGGCATCAAGTCGCACAGAAGAGTCGACAGCAGCTGTGGGAGCTGGCGCCGAAGAGCAGCAGGCTGCCTGTCGGCTTCGTCGAATCCGCAGCGTCATTGGCTGCAGCTATCATCCAGGCCGACGATCGGTTGCCAGCGTCGGCTGCGGCTGCAGCGGTACGAGTCAAAGACCTCCGACGAGCGGTGGCGGCGCGGTCAAAGGCTGCGGTGGTGTCGGCGAGCTCCGTCGAATCCACAGCACCGCCTACTATTATTATCCCTGCAATTCAAACGTGGAATCCGATTTTCCCGCCGGTGTATCTGTTGCCATGGCAACTGGGAACGCCGCCGCAGCGGCAGCGAAAGCACTAGCAGAGGCTGGTCAGTTCAGACTGGCTAGGACTAAATCTCTCACGCCTGGTCGAGCCAGTTTGAGTCGGCGGCAGCAGCAGCAGCAGCAATCTCTGACGAGTAAGTAAATAATTTTCGACAAAGACGAGATGCTGCTGCCAGACCTATTCGAATTCTACTATAGTTGCTGCTGGCACCCATTTTACATGGTTTATAGGATCTTGCTTAAGAAGAACTCACGACTTCTTGGTCAAAAGGCCGGTGGGTCGGTGGCAGAGTGGTCTAACGCGTTTTCCTCTCGCGCCAAGGTCCCCGAGCTCGATTCCGCGGCGAGGACACATTCATTTGGGGCGCAGCCGCGGAGAGAAGGCTTGGCGGCTTGTCGTGCAATTTACGCCCTTGAGGGCCAACCTCCAAGGCACAGTGAGAGTGTACACTGCCTGACGATGAGAAAGTCATGGCAGATGTACACACCTGTGTGAGCCTGTGCCTGCGTCCGGAATCTGTGTGCGTGTGTGCACAGGAGTCAGCGAAATGGGCAGAATTGCCTCCTCGCTGTCACCAAATGATGTGCCATTGCCCGCAGCCCTCCTGCCATTTTTTATAACTATGATCAAAAGGTCAAGGCTCTAACCATAAGGTGGTACATTGTTTGATGCACCTCTCGCAGCCACGACGTCGCCACCACCTGGCTGCCACGTAGGATCCGGCTGCAGACGTCCGGTGTTCTCAATCAACAGCGCCGAGGACGATGATGAGGAGAAAACGGAAGATTCTAAGAAACAGGAGCTCAACGCGCCGACCGGGCCGGAAAAAGAAATCACGCCGACTCTGATGCGCGGACCCAGCAAGCGATCACAGAACAGCCGTAGCCTGCCTTTGGAAGTCAGCGGCGAGCAGCAGCAGCAGCAGCCACCGTGCCACTGCCATTGTCACACAGCAACTTCTGGGCAGCTAACAAAAGATTAGGAAAATTGGAACTTAGTTGTCTCACCTGTCAACTCTGAGCAGTCTCACTCGTAAACCCTATGCAATCTCACCTGTAAACTATGTAGCCTCACCTGTCAACTCTGAGCAGTCTCACTCGTAAACCCTATGCAATCTCACCTGTAAACTATGTAGCCTCACCTGTCAACTCTGAGCAGTCTCACTCGTAAACCCTATGCAATCTCACCTGTAACCTATATGTAGCCTCACCTGTCAACTCTGAGCAGTCTCGCCATTCAACTATATGTACGAACAGCCTCACCTGTTAACTTTACGCAGTCTTACCTGTCAACTCTATAAACTCACATCTGTTAACTCTGTTCAAATGAGACTACCAGTTCCAATTCAATACAAGTAGTGTTTCAGTTATTTTTATTTACTACCAATACTACTATTGCACTAATAGATTCGTTAAATAAGTAGCAAAGTGCGTATATTTCGTTTAGCGAGCTCTAATAAAACGTAGTAAAACGCAAGAAATATGAAAAAGATTATCAAGGCAAAATTTAACAGTTGCCAAAAGCGGTCCATGCCTGAAAAGTGCATCTTTCAGGTAAAGTGTTAAAACAGTATCATCGTATTTTTATTTAGATTGATTATAACAAAAATTATGATTCTAGCATAACTATTAAAACAATTGCAGGCTTGAGATCGTGAATTCATTTCAGACATCGAAACACATCCATTTGAAACTGTTTTATAATTTTTATATCTGAATAATCAGGGAAGATTGAAAAATGTAAATTTGACACACAAACTACAACTACAAGGCGCAAAGTTTAGCAGTGAAATCAAATCATGTTTTACAAATTATAACAGTAACTCAAGAATTGGGCCAACAATTTAATGGGCACAGCCGGATTAGTATTGAAAAGAAAACCACAATTTACAAAAAAATGTGTCAATTAATTCTTTTTTTCAATCTATTTCTACGAGTCTTTCCTACGAATCTACTCGTATTTCCACTATTTCAAAAAATTCGGCTGCTTCTTCGGCGGGTTTTTTTGTGCAAAATAGGAGTGGAATCTACCAAAATCCCCCCTATCTCGCAAGAGTTAAAGAAACCACCCAGGAAGCAGCCGATGTAACCGTAAATTGTGCGGAAACCGCCGAAGAATCACCCGAACCAGTGGCCCACGGGACAACCAGATAATTATTTACGGGCGATTCCTCGGCGGTTTCTGAGCATGGAATCTTCCGAACTGGAGGATTCTTTGGGTGATTCCATTTCGCCACCAAGAAGCACCGAGAAAACACCCAGTTGGGTAGATTCTAAGCATGGAATCATCCGATTGGTCTGTTTCCAGCGTTCGGCTGTTTCTTTTTCTGGAAACACCGCAGATTCCAACTGGAATCACCCAAAGAAACATCCATATTTTTTAGCGGGAATGGTGGACTTACACGAAAATAGGTCACTTGGTTTGGGAGCTACTGTGAAGTAAGCAGTAGGTATCTGAAATACCCCCGTATACAGCAAGAATAGATCATTAATAGTTCTATTTTTTATAAACAAAAGTGTAATTGTAGTTATTCAAAAATTAATATTCTTTTCTACTTGGACTTTTTGCAATTAATTACTTATTAATAAAATGATTCAAAATGTAGCAAAAACTATCACTTTAATTGGCTCAAAAATTGGCGAACAGAAACACCGAAACGACATATCGTAGTTGAGCCCTGAACAAGAATAAATATCGAAATATTCTGCAACAGCAAGACTTTATAAAGTTATTGTTTTGTCTAATTGTGGCCACAGCAGAAGAAGCACAGGAAAATTTGAAGTTTCACTACCTAGTTTAGAATTACAAAGAAGAATTTGATTTTTTGCACTAGATTTGACAACAACGAATTAAAATGACAACATAATAGACTCAAATGATCATGGAAGGTTCATTTATTGAAGGCGATTTAGAAAACTAAAATCTGAAAAGAAATTTTCAATTTCGATTGTCGTTAAAAAATTATTTTTTCATAAAAATAGTCCCAGAATAATTAGTAAACACCTATTTAAAAAAGCAATGACTTAAAGGGTGCTGTGATTAAGCAAGTTAATCCGTTGTTTTGTTCGCTTTCAGATTACCCCTCTAACGTATAAGTTTATCTTTGTGTCGATTAGTTTGGTTACACTTTAATAAGTCTCTATTGAGTTAAGATCAGTAGTATCATAAGCATTTTAGCCAACAATATTCAATAGGCTGGCTGCTGATACTGACCGCCGCTGCCGGAGCTCAGGTCGCCTGACTCGCCGCCTCCGTAGGCCGACTTCTGATAGCCGGCGCCGCCCTGACCGGCTGTGTCCGAGCCGAAGCCCGGATAGTCGGTGCCCAGGTGTGGTCCGCCAACGCCGCCGCCAACCTGCGACTCGATCTGCGTTTAAAGCAATCATCAACGACTGTCATGGCCAGGTAGGATTTGGTGGGAAGCATAAGAATGAGGAGAACCCTTTGATTCTTCAGGATATTCGATCTAACATGCACTTCTTCAGGGCGACGGCTTGGAACCCTCCCTCTGATTCTTCAGGGCGACGGCTTGGAACCCTCCCTCTGATTCTTCAGGATATTCGATCTAACATGCACTTCTTCAGGGCGACGGCTTGGAACCCTCCCTCTGATTCTTCAGGATATTCGATCTAACATGCACCTCTTCAGGGCGACGGCTTGGAACCCTCCCTCTGATTCTTCAGGGTGACGGCTTGGAACCCTCCCTCTGATTCTTCAGGATATTCGATCTAACATGCACTTCTTCAGGGCGACGGCTTGGAACCCTCCCTCTGATTCTTCAGGGCGACGGCTTGGAACCCTCCCTCTGATTCTTCAGGATATTCGATCTAACATGCACTTCTTCAGGGCGACGGCTTGGAACCCTCCCTCTGATTCTTCAGGGTGACGGCTTGGAACCCTCCCTCTGATTCTTCAGGATATTCGATCTAACATGCACTTCTTCAGGGCGACGGCTTGGAACCCTCCCTCTGATTCTTCAGGGCGACGGCTTGGAACCCTCCCTCTGATTCTTCAGGATATTCGATCTAACATGCACTTCTTCAGGGCGACGGCTTGGAACCCTCCCTCTGATTCTTCAGGGTGACGGCTTGGAACCCTCCCTCTGATTCTTCAGGGCGACGGCTTGGAACCCTCCCTCTGATTCTTCTGGGCGACGGCTTGGAACCCTCCCTCTGATTCTTTAGGGTGACGGCTTGGAACCCTCCCTCTGATTCTTCAGGGCGACGGCTTTGGAACCCTCCCTCTGATTCTTCAGGATATTCGATCTAACATGCACTTCTTCAGGGCGACGGCTTGGAACCCTCCCTCTGATTCTTCAGGGTGACGGCTTGGAACCCTCCCTCTGATTCTTCAGGGCGACGGCTTGGAACCCTCCCTCTGATTCTTCAGGGCGACGGCTTGGAACCCTCCCTCTGATTCTTTAGGGTGACGGCTTGGAACCCTCCCTCTGATTCTTCAGGGCGACGGCTTGGAACCCTCCCTCTGATTCTTCAGGATATTTGATCTAACATGCACTTCTTCAGGGCGACGGCTTGGAACCCTCCCTCTGATTCTTCAGGGCGACGGCTTGGAACCCTCCATCTGATTCTTCAGGGCGACGGCTTGGAACCCTCCCTCTGATTCTTCAGGGCGTCCGCTTGGAACCCTCCCTCTGATTCTTCAGGGCGACGGCTTGGAACCCTCCCTCTGATTCTTCAGGGCGTCCGCTTGGAACCCTCCCTCTGATTCTTCAGGGCGTCCGCTTGGAACCCTCCCTCTGATTCTTCAGGGTGACGGCTTGGAACTCTCGCATCTCTGATTCTTCAGGGCGACGGCTTGGAACCCTCCCTCTGATTCTTCAGGGCGACGGCTTGGAACCCTCCCTCTGATTCTTCAGGGCGTCCGCTTGGAACCCTCCCTCTGATTCTTCAGGGCGTCCGCTTGGAACCCTCCCTCTGATTCTTCAGGGTGACGGCTTGGAACAATCGCACCTCTGATTCTTCAGGGCGACGGCTTGGAACCCTCCCTCTAATTCTTCAGGGCGACGGCTTGGAACCCTCCCTCTGATTCTTCAGGGTGACGGCTTGGAACCCTCCCTCTGATTCTCTAGGGTGACGGCTTGGAACCCTCCCTCTGATTCTTCAGGGTGACGGCTTGGAACCCTCCCTCTGATTCTTCAGGGTGACGGCTTGGAACCCTCCCTCTGATTCTTCAGGGTGACGGCTTGGAACCCTCCCTCTGATTCTTCAGGATATTTGATCTAACATGCACTTCTTCAGGGCGACGGCTTGGAACCCTCCCTCTGATTCTTCAGGGCGACGGCTTGGAACCCTCCATCTGATTCTTCAGGGCGACGGCTTGGAACCCTCCCTCTGATTCTTCAGGGCGTCCGCTTGGAACCCTCCCTCTGATTCTTCAGGGCGACGGCTTGGAACCCTCCCTCTGATTCTTCAGGGCGTCCGCTTGGAACCCTCCCTCTGATTCTTCAGGGCGTCCGCTTGGAACCCTCCCTCTGATTCTTCAGGGTGACGGCTTGGAACTCTCGCATCTCTGATTCTTCAGGGCGACGGCTTGGAACCCTCCCTCTGATTCTTCAGGGCGACGGCTTGGAACCCTCCCTCTGATTCTTCAGGGCGTCCTCTTGGAACCCTCCCTCTGATTCTTCAGGGCGTCCGCTTGGAACCCTCCCTCTGATTCTTCAGGGTGACGGCTTGGAACCCTCCCTCTGATTCTTCAGGGCGACGGCTTGGAACCCTCCCTCTGATTCTTCAGGGCGACGGCTTGGAACCCTCCCTCTGATTCTTTAGGGTGACGGCTTGGAACCCTCCCTCTGATTCTTCAGGGCGACGGCTTGGAACCCTCCCTCTGATTCTTCAGGATATTTGATCTAACATGCACTTCTTCAGGGCGACGGCTTGGAACCCTCCCTCTGATTCTTCAGGGCGACGGCTTGGAACCCTCCATCTGATTCTTCAGGGCGACGGCTTGGAACCCTCCCTCTGATTCTTCAGGGCGTCCGCTTGGAACCCTCCCTCTGATTCTTCAGGGCGACGGCTTGGAACCCTCCCTCTGATTCTTCAGGGCGTCCGCTTGGAACCCTCCCTCTGATTCTTCAGGGCGTCCGCTTGGAACCCTCCCTCTGATTCTTCAGGGTGACGGCTTGGAACTCTCGCATCTCTGATTCTTCAGGGCGACGGCTTGGAACCCTCCCTCTGATTCTTCAGGGCGACGGCTTGGAACCCTCCCTCTGATTCTTCAGGGCGTCCGCTTGGAACCCTCCCTCTGATTCTTCAGGGCGTCCGCTTGGAACCCTCCCTCTGATTCTTCAGGGTGACGGCTTGGAACAATCGCACCTCTGATTCTTCAGGGCGACGGCTTGGAACCCTCCCTCTAATTCTTCAGGGCGACGGCTTGGAACCCTCCCTCTGATTCTTCAGGGTGACGGCTTGGAACCCTCCCTCTGATTCTCTAGGGTGACGGCTTGGAACCCTCCCTCTGATTCTTCAGGGTGACGGCTTGGAACCCTCCCTCTGATTCTTCAGGGTGACGGCTTGGAACCCTCCCTCTGATTCTTCAGGGTGACGGCTTGGAACCCTCCCTCTGATTCTTCAGGATATTTGATCTAACATGCACTTCTTCAGGGCGACGGCTTGGAACCCTCCCTCTGATTCTTCAGGGCGACGGCTTGGAACCCTCCATCTGATTCTTCAGGGCGACGGCTTGGAACCCTCCCTCTGATTCTTCAGGGCGTCCGCTTGGAACCCTCCCTCTGATTCTTCAGGGCGACGGCTTGGAACCCTCCCTCTGATTCTTCAGGGCGTCCGCTTGGAACCCTCCCTCTGATTCTTCAGGGCGTCCGCTTGGAACCCTCCCTCTGATTCTTCAGGGTGACGGCTTGGAACTCTCGCATCTCTGATTCTTCAGGGCGACGGCTTGGAACCCTCCCTCTGATTCTTCAGGGCGACGGCTTGGAACCCTCCCTCTGATTCTTCAGGGCGTCCTCTTGGAACCCTCCCTCTGATTCTTCAGGGCGTCCGCTTGGAACCCTCCCTCTGATTCTTCAGGGTGACGGCTTGGAACCCTCCCTCTGATTCTTCAGGATGACGGTTTTCAACCCATTTTCCGGTTTTTCAGGCTATAGATTAAGTTAAGCAGCATTAATTGCAAAGCCTGACCTGATCGGTGTTATCGAAAGCACCCTGAACACCTTGGCGATACTTTTGTACAGCAAAGTAGACCAATGCGGCGTAGGTGCCAATAGAAAAGAACGAGAATGCGATACTCGCGCGTACATTAGATTTCTGCCAATCCTGAATGGACATTAGGACAAAGAATGAGTCCGGTGTGTTGCTTAGCTTGTTTGTCAGATAGCAGAATGCGACAAAGTAGAAGAAGGCCCAGATTGCTGCGGAGTTTGTCATTTTTAAAACAAAGATTAAGTCTGCTGCATACAGATTCTGGAACCTAAATATTGATTCTGGAACCTAAAAATGATACTGGAACCTAAATACTGATTCTGGAACCTAAATACTGATTCTGGAACCTAAATACTGATTCTGGAACCTAAATACTGATACTGGAACCTAAAAATGATACTGGAACCTAAATACTGATACTGGAACCTAAATACTGATTCTGGAACCTAAATACTGATTCTGGAACCTAAATACTGATACTGGAACCTAAAAATGATACTGGAACCTAAATACTGCTACTGGAACCTAAATACTGATTCTGGAACCTAAATACTGATTCTGGAACCTAAATACTGATACTGGAACCTAACTATAGATTCTGGAACCTAAATACTGATTCTGGAACCTAAATACTGATTCTGGAACCTAAATACTGATTCTGGAACCTAAATACTGATTCTGGAACCTAAATACTGATACTGGAACCTAAATATAGATTCTGGAACCTAAATACTGATTCTGGAACCTAAATACTGATTCTGGAACCTAAATACTGATTCTGGAACCTAAATACTGATTCTGGAACCTAAATACTGATACTGGAACCTAAATACTGATTCTGGAACCTAAATACTGATACTGGAACCTAAATATAGATTCTGGAACATAAATACAGATTCTGGAACCTAAATACTGATTCCGGAACCTAAATACTGATTCCGGAACCTAAATACTGATTCTGCAACCTAAATGCTGATTCTGGAACCTAAATACTGATTCTGGAACCTAAATACTGATTCTGGAACCTAAATACTGATTCTGGAACCTAAATACTGATTCTGGAACCTAAATACTGATACTGGAACCTAAATATAGATTCTGGAACATAAATACTGATTCTGGAACCTAAATACTGATTCTGGAACCTAAATACTGATTCTGGAACCTAAATACTGATACTGGAACCTAAATATAGATTCTGGAACCTAAATACTGATTCTGGAACCTAAATATAGATTCTGGAACATAAATGCTGATTTTGGAACATACATATCGATTCTGGAACCTAAAATAGAAACTGATTTCAGAACAAAAAATATTTTTTTATATAATGTACCACATCAATTCTTACCTGAGAAAACTAGGTCGGCCATGACAGCATACTTTCTGTGCTCAGCAGAGGAGAACTGTTCAAAAACTGCATCAATAATCAAAAATACAATGCAGGCAATAAAAGCGATTGCACCGACAAATATGCCGAAGCCACAAGCACCATTGTCGCCATTCATAATGCACTGATTCTCAACATAGCCACCACCGCTGATGCAGGCAAACACTATAATAGCAAAGATCTGAAAAGAAGTGCGAGAACAAATAAATATTTTATGGATAACTTAACTCTTACCAAAAAATCATACTTAGAGGTGTACGCAGATTCATACTCACAGGTGTACTCAGATTCATACTCAAAGGTGTACTCAGATTCATACTCACAGGTGTACTCAGATTCATACCCAAAGGTGTACTCAGATTCATACTCAAAGGTGTACTCAGATTTATACTCACAGGTGTACTCAGATTCATACTCAAAGGTGTACTCAGATTCATACTCAAAGGTGTACTCAGATTCATACTCACAGGTGTACTCAGATTCATACTCAAAGGTGTACTCAGATTCATACTCACAGGTGTACTCAGATTCATACTCAAAGGTGTACTCAGATTCATACTCACAGGTGTACTCAGATTCATACTCACAGGTGTACTCAGATTCATACTCAAAGGTGTACTCAGATTCATACTCAAAGGTGTACTCAGATTCATACTCATAGGTGTACTCAGATTCATACTATGAAGAGATGTTCTTAAAATTAATTTGGTGCTTAGATTATGAATTTATTGAAAGATATTAAAACAAAAGGTCACATATCTATAAGTATAAACATTAAATTGTTTTAATTTTTAAATAAACTTGAATTGTATTCTCATATCTCTTGGTCCATAGCTTAATAATTACTAGAATAAGTTTCTATGGAGTATTCAATCAATCTATAAACGAAAAATTTAATAGTAATATTATGATAACAGTATATTAAATCAGTGTCATATGTAGATTTAATATAGCTAAAAATGACATTGTTAATTCATTTTTTACTATCCATTTTTAATGCTAGCATATTAAATATGATCTATTGCTCTATGATCTATTATACTCATTAATACAAGAATAAGTCAGAATGCTTTTCTATAATAAGTTCTACAAAATGCAAAGCTTACCATTTAGGCAACTTGATTCATAATCACACTTCTGAGGTGGCTAGAGGCCTAGCTAGCTAACAATAGCACAAAATTAAAAAGTACATAAATAATAGTAGTTTCTAAGCTCATAATTGATTGCAGGACGGTTTAATTTGACCATAACAATACAGATATTGAGAAACAATATTAATGATACTGATAATGATAGCTAATGACACAGGCTGCAGGCATACAAAAACTATTTATCATACAGTGTAATACAAGATTAGCTAGAAGGGCTTAAATAAAAGAAATGAAACTAGACGAACTAACTTACCAACGTTACCATGCGCAAAATTGAGGTCGGTCGCTTAAAGAACTCCTTCGGATCAAAAGAGTATCCTAGACCTTGTGACCGTCCGGCTCCAAAAACACTGCCATCAGGGATCATCTTGGCTCAATTTTCCTTTCAAACGAAAGTTATAATTTTCGAATAACAGTACGCCTGTTATACAAATGCTAAATTTCTGGTCCAAACAAGTTTTTGAGAATCAAGTTAAGTTAAGCGGATGTAGTATGTTAAGTTACTTAAGCGGATGGATGTCAAAATTTTATAAAGCTGACAATTTGAAATTGTGCGAGAGTTGTCGCAATTATTTCTCTTGCATTAAAACTAATATATAACCCAATGTGTTTCAATATACGAAACCACAAGGGCAAGTATAGTCGATTGCTTTACCTTCCTTTATTTTCTATGTCTTTTCTAGGCATGATTGTTGCTATCCTAGTATATTAGAAATTCAGAGCTTTATAGTTAATAAGTTATTCACAATTTCAGTTTAGGTGTCTGAAAGGACAACGGGTGAATGCAGAGTAAAATCGATCTTTACTACTAAAAGTAGAAGCTAAGCATGTATTTTAAAAGTAGGGACAAACATAGACTGGCAAATTTTTCGTATAGTTTTGTCTCCGAGAAGGTAGTCGTGCTGTCAATATACCATAAAGAGGTCGAGTAATTTTTTGCATGAAGCCAGCAATTTTAATTGCGAGCTAGCAAAACGGGATCGTGCCTTGAGCTCGAGTATTTTAAAATCGTGATAATTCTACAGTGAAAAAAATTTTGTTGTTCCTTTTCGTGACTTAAATTAAAAGCTTTTCCATTTCATAATCTTCGAGCACGATCTGCGAAAAAAGTGGTATCATTTCCGTCCAAGTTACATCTAAATGCATGGCGACTCGGATTACCCGGTTGAATTAAGCTTGAATCAATTAAAAGGTGACATGATGCTGTTAAAAGCTGAGCAGTCGGTCTGGTTTAAAAAAAATTTTTGTAGGCCATTTCCTTAAAATTCTCGCGGAAAAAAGTTTAGAAACTAGTCTTTTGGCTTGGCTGAATTGTCACGTGATTCTTGTTGTAGCTTTAAGAAATCGACGAGATAGGAAAATTCGGACTGTACGAATCATGGTAACGGAATATTGGCGTTATTTTCGATTTTGAGGAATATAATTGGGATTTCAAGGATTTAATAAGGATTTCAAGGAAATAGCTGGGATTTCAAGTTTTAAGAACGTTTGGGACTACGCAAAATAATTTGGATTTAGTTGACTACTTGTACATACAGTATATATGGATATGGGCCCTATTAGACAGAGAAAACATTCTGGTCACAAGCAAATAGTAAGCCACGAGAGAGAGTATGTGTGTCCAGACGAAACAGGCAGTTCCCATTTCGACAGGAAAAATATCCCCAACCTGCCATTGGGAAGATGAGGAGCTGATCCCAACCGGTGGAGTGAAGTGAATCGTGCTATAGGAAGCTGCTGTTGAAGCGGATGAAATATTTGCACTGAGTTTTAGATGCTGCTGCTGCTGCTCCTCGGTCAAGAACAGCGAACCTTCCGTTCCTTACTGATTTCCTCCCTTGGTATTTTTTATCCCCATCTCTCTCTGTGTGTGTGTGTGCCATTACATTCGTGGCATGCTTGAGCAGTGTGTACTCACTTCTCTATGACGCGGTTAACAAAAAACTCAAGCCAGCCCTCATGCGGCCATCATGCGGAGCGAAAAAAAGGGATGACGAGCTGGTCATGTAGATCGGGCGGACTTGAAAAAAATTGCCGCTGTTTGGTGGCAAACGTCGCTAATGGACCAGCAGCTGGCATGTTTGCTCCTGCAGTGGGTGGACTTCCTCTAAAAGCAGTAGATTTAGGAAGAAAAATTGCTGGCAAAAAATAAGAGCGAGCGACTGCGCCAATACAGTGACGCAGAAATATAGTCATCATCAATGATTATCGTCCTGCAAGACTTCCTTAATCCATAGCAGATTGTTAAGTTGATCCCAATGGTTTTGTCCAGTGTTGTTAGTCCTTTGGTCTTCCTAACCAAGAGGTCGGGAGTTCAATCCCAGCACTGAAACAACGAATGCGTGTTCTAAAGCACATGTGTTCTAGGGAGTTGGTGGCAGAGCGGTTAACGCGTTTGCCTCACGCACCAAGGTCCCTAAGTTCGATTCCACGGCGAGGCCACATTTATTTGGGGCGCAGCCGCGGAGAGAAGGCTTGGCGGCTTGTCGTGCAATTTACGCCCTTGAGGGCCAACCTCCAAGGCACAGTCAGAGTGTACACTGCCTGACGATGAGAAAGTCAGGGCAGATGTACACACACTGTGTGAGCGTGTGCCTGCGTACAGTATCTGTGTGCGTGTGTGCTCAGGAGTCAGCGAAATGGGCAGAATTGCCTCCTCGCTGGCTGCAGGTCTAGTGTCACCAAATTATGCGCCATTGTCCGCAGCCCTCCGGCAATTATTATTATTATTATAATAAGTTAGTCACATAATGATGTCTCTTATAGTTAGGAATTGGTAGTAATTACTATTCACGTCAAAGAAGAAGAAAAGTTGAATGTAGTAAAATAGAGAATACTAGCTAGTATGGGCATGTGAGGATCACATGAGTTCAGGTTTAGGAGTAAACTTTTATTCGCACAAAATTGCATTACATTTCCATGCACTTGAGAAGCAGAAAAAAATGAATACGATGATCAAGAGCCGATTTAGTGGGGACACGATGGGATAAATCTACAGGGGATTTTCCGCATCATTATCGCGCGGACAAGTGAGGATCAGTGGCAAAAAAGGCATTTCCAGTTCGCGCGAGTGTTAACTAGCTGCAAGCCCTTCTATAGGTGGCTGGGATTCTTATCCGCGTTAGAGGGGGGAGAACGGATAATTGGATCCAGGAGGGGATATCGTTGGCTGAGGGGACAAGTCAGTTTGTGAACGATGCAACACTGAAACTTTGGGAGGGATTTTACACCTTGTCTGCAGTGTTAGCCTATTAAGATCTATTGTTAATAGAAATGCAACTGGCGCATATAAAGGTAGATTAGTTTTTCGCTAATTGCCATATTGTTCCTATAAGTAAAATGTAGCTATAGCGATAGAATTTTTTTCAAAGAAAAATTCATATGAAGCTTTCTTAAAGGCTTTCTCTAGTTTGATAGTATTTTGCTTTCAGAGAAGAGTTTTAACAGTGTTCATATCTCTCGTCTTGCTTTTCTGACAATTGATGCTGCAATTATTTTTCTTCTGCGAATTACTGGATGTCATCGAATACTAAATCTCATATTTGCTTGAAATTCTCTCGATTTACTCTAGAAAATACTCTATGTTATAGTCTCTCGATATCATAGAGGAGAGGAGAGGAGAGGAGAGGAGAGGAGAGGAGAGGAGAGGAGAGGAGAGGAGAGGAGAGGAGAGGAGAGGAGAGGAGAGGAGAGGAGAGGAGAGGAGAGGAGAGGAGAGGAGAGGAGAGGAGAGGAGAGGAGAGGAGAGGAGAGGAGATGGGTACCGAATAGATATTTCTCTTGTCGGAGGCCAATTTTGTTGCTGAATGACTTCCAAAAGGTCCGCAAAAAGACATTTTTATCTACCTATTGATTTCTTCATTTTAATAAATGAAGAGAATCATTGTCCAGTGCAATGCAGTGCAAGGAAGTGCAGATTAGATTTCAAGGAACAAGCTTGGCAATGTGACCCAGTCTCTGTGAATAATTTATAGACTAGAATTGCTTCAAGACGGCGACATTATTAACCCTCAAAGCCAGTGCTTCTCCTCACCTCCGACACATCGTTGTCGAGGGGATGCGATAAGGATTCGAAATTTACTAGCACCGACTGAATCGAGCACAGCTTCAGCTGTTGCGGCTCATTCCTTCCTTGGAGAAGGCCGTGCAACACAAATTGCTCATGTCTGACCGGGCAGTTCTCACAGAATCTGCAACAGGTCAGTCTTATCCGCCTAGGCATCTTGGATTGTCTGGCCTTACAAATAATTTATGGAATTAATTTCTGGCCTCGCTGAATTCCTTGTTTGAGATGGGAATTAACAGTCTTTGTACTTTTGAGTCTTGTTATACTTTTTTTCGATTGATATGTCAATCAATCAATCAATCAATCAATCAATCTATCTATCTATCTATCTATCTATCTATCTATCTATCTATCTATCTATCTATCTATCTATCTATCTATCTATCTATCTATCTATCTATCTATCTATCTATCTATCTATCTATCTATCTATCTATCTATCTATCTATCTATCTATCTATCTATCTATCTATCTATCTATCTATCTATCTATCTATCTATCTATCTATCTATCTATCTATCTATCTATCTATCTATCTATCTATCTATCTATCTATCTATCTATCTATCTATCTATCTATCTATCTATCTATCTATCTATCTATCTATCTATCTATCTATCTATCTATCTATCTATCTATCTATCTATCTATCTATCTATCTATCTATCTATCTATCTATCTATCTATCTATCTATCTATCTATCTATCTATCTATCTATCTATCTATCTATCTATCTATCTGACGGACTTTCTCAGTAACTCCTCTCAAATACAGTTTCATCAATGGAGCATCTCTTTTTAGCTCCTCACCCGGCATAAACTTGTTATCAACTGCCGCATCCCCCAGCCAAATTGTCTGTTGATTGCCCCAGAACTGCGGCGGATAATCTCGGAGACAGATTAATGCTGAGATAATTGGATAGCCGAACAGGAAAATTGAAAATCGAATTAAAAAACGGTCTCTCATTGATGGAGCGCTGGTCGCTGAGCCTGAAATTAGGACAAAAAAATAAAACTCTAGAAAAATCTCACATTCACGTTGAAACAGGTGCCAAGAAGACGTGGTGATGATCTTCTAAAAGAGTCATTGAAAGCAGCTGCGTGACACACGCCGGAAGCATATCGATGAAGACCACGGAAGATGCTCGCCTATGAGGTGAAGGACTCGGCTAAAATGCTACGAGTGCAGGCAGCTATAGAGTTTTTTAGTTGTTTGCCAATCCGGTAAGTTGTGTTTGCTCAAAAGTTTTGCTCTACAATTTGAGCGAAGAAGAGTTGAGTATGAGCATGAGCACAGATCGGCCCCGCTAACCATCTACTTTCACATAGATTTTGCCTGCAAAACTGGTTGGGATCAATTTTGAGAAACAGTCGGGAGTCACGACTGAGTGAGGTATGACAATTTGAGGGATAACTTAATTTTAGTTCGTGATCCCCAGAACGAACGAAAATGGGGACTTGTTCCGTCAAACAAACAAAAGATTTTCTGCCTGTTTGCTTTAGCATTTTCTTCTGCTTCTTTGGTTGCTAGTTGCATACAGTATTATTATTATTATAATGCGCTATTTACCTTTTCCTATTTGCAATGGTTTTACTAATTCAAACTGACACTTTAAGATCAGTCCATGGACTGAACAGCGGTACGCAGCCTTCAGATGTCGGCTGCACATCTGGCCCAATCCTGGGCTGGTATTATCAATTGATTAATTAATAGAATCAAGAAAAAAATTATTTAAAGGAAATTTAACGAAAAAAATTACCATTACAATAATCACAAAGTTTAACGGAAGTTAAGTGAAAATTTTATTCATTTCGAAATGGTAAATATTTTTAGATTTTTTTTGCTTTCGTGAAATATTTTTGGTTTAATTTCCGTTAAATCCTGTCATTTAGTTACGTTAAATATTAACGGAACTAAAAGTACAGACTAAATTGAACTAAAACAGCAAGTTTAACGGAACTAACGTAACTTTCTTAGAAAAAAAAACATTCTTTTTGTTTTTTAGATAGATCTTAAAAATTATTTGATCACACCTGGGTATTCTCATTAGCTCGAATTAAATTGAGTTTTTCTGACGAAAAAAGACAAAAATCACTTGAGCTAACCTAGCCAATCTAGGGCACAGATGGGCCCTAGCAACAAGGGACATCAGCTGTGCTAGCCAACCCACTTCACAGATAATTAACCATTTTTTAGCGAAGAGCCAATGACCCTCGAGAAAAGATTCGAAATTTAACTGAGAGCCAAAATAAAAAATCCCAAAAAAGTCAGGCCCCATAAATGAAAGCCTTATAATATTTGCTTCGATAGTCAGACGGCAGCAATTGAATTTTTAACTTTATTAAACTGGCAAATTAGCACGAAGCAATTAGGACAACTCGGATTTACATAAGAAAATGAAACCAAAATAAAATCGACTTCATTTAGTGACACAACGAGTGACTTTCTAAAGTGACTCATCGAGTGACTTCTCGAGTGACTCATCGAGTGACTTCTCGAGTGACTCATCGAGTGACTTTCAAATGTGACTCATCGAATGACTTTCTAGAGTGACTCATCGAGTGACGTTCTCGAGTGACTCATCGAGTGACTTCTCGAGTGACTCATCGAGTGACTTTCAGATGTGACTCATCGAGTGACTTTCTAGAGTGACTCATCGAGTGACGTTCTCGAGTGACTCATCGAGTGACGTTCTAGAGTGACTCATCGAGTGACGTTCTCGAGCGACTCATCAAGTGACGTTCTAGAGTGACTCATCGAGTGACGTTCTAGAGTGACTCATCGAGTGACGTTCACGAGTGACTCATCAAGTGACGTTCTAGAGTGACTCATCGAGTGACGTTCTAGAGTGACTCATCGAGTGACGTTCTAGAGTGACTCATCGAGTGACGTTCTAGAGTGACTCATCGAGTGACGTTCTCGAGTGACTCATCGAGTGATTTTCTCGAGTGACTCATCGAGTGACGTTCTAGAGTGACTCATCGAGTGACGTTCTCGAGTGACTCATCGAGTGACGTTCTAGAGTGACTCATCGAGTGACGTTCTAGAGTGACTCATCGAGTGACGTTCTCGAGTGACTCATCGAGTGATTTTCTCGAGTGACTCATCGAGTGACGTTCTAGAGTGACTCATCGAGTGACGTTCTCGAGTGACTCATCGAGTGATTTTCTCGAGTGACTCATCGAGTGACGTTCTAGAGTGACTCATCGAGTGACGTTCTAGAGTGACTCATCGAGTGACGTTCTCGAGTGACTCATCGAGTGATTTTCTCGAGTGACTCATCGAGTGACGTTCTAGAGTGACTCATCGAGTGACGTTCTCGAGTGACTCATCGAGTGATTTTCTCGAGTGACTCATCGAGTGACGTTCTAGAGTGACTCATCGAGTGACGTTCTAGAGTGACTCATCGAGTGACGTTCTCGAGTGACTCATCGAGGGACGTTCTAGAGTGACTCATCGAGCGACGTTCTAGAGTGACTCATCGAGTGACGTTCTAGAGTGACTCATCGAGTGACGTTCTAGAGTGACTCATCCAGTGACGTTCTCGAGTGACTCATCGAGTGATTTTCTCGAGTGATTCATCGAGGGACGTTCTCGAGTGACTCATCGAGTGAATTTCTAGAGTTACTCATCGAGTGACATTCTCGAGTGACTCATCGAGTGACGTTCTAGAGTGACTCATCGAGTGACTTAACACTTAAAAACAATATTAAATCGAAAACATAACGATAAAAATTAGTTGATTGCTAATTTTAACACCATTGGTTCTAAAGGAAAAAGTTTAAAAAAAATTGCTGATCGACCCAAAAAAGCATTCAGAAATACAATATCTACTGAATGGCACAACATTGGGTTTTAACCTACCAATACCCTGCATTAGCATTAGTTTACTTCATTACTGTGGAAATTTAATCTTCCACTTTTAGCTAAAAAAAGTTTGTCAATCAGTCCTTTTATCTGTAAAAGCTTCTGAACTAAAAGTGCTTGCAGCTGTATGTAAAACTCTAGTTTTTGGTTTAAAGTAAGTACATTATACGAAGTACTCGCACTTCAAAATTTCGTTTAGTATGACTAACAGATCATTATAATTTGACGGCACTGAAAGTTGGTTTTAAATCGAAACATTAAAAACACAAAAGGCTTGGTATGCTAAAAAGTGGCGTGAGGTTAGTGTCTGGAGTGGAGTGAGGTTGATGCTGCTGACTGGAGTGGAGTGAGGTTGGTGCTGCTGGCTGGAGTGGAGTGAGGTTGTTGCAGCTGACTAGAGTGGAGTGAGGTTGATGCTGCTGACTAGAGTGGAGTGAGGTTGATGCTGCTGACTGGAGTGGAGTGAGGTTGGTGCAGCTCGCTGGAGTGGAGTGAGGTTGGTGCAGCTGGCTGGAGTGGAGTGAGGTTGATGCAGCTGACTGGAGTGGAGTGAGGTTGGTGCAGCTGGCTGGAGTGGAGTGAGGTGGGTGCAGCTGGCAGGAGTGGAGTGAGGTTGATGCTGATGACTGGAGTGGAGTGAGGTTGGTGCAGCTGGCTGGAGTGGAGTGAGGTTGGTGCAGCTGGCTGGAGTGGAGTGAGGTTGATGCTGATGACTGGAGTGGAGTGAGGTTGTTGCAGCTGGCTGGAGTGGAGTGAGGTTGTTGCAGCTGACAGAAAAGTGGTGCCCAATTAAACTGAGGTTTGTATGATGGCAGTGCTTATTAGTTAGTTTTGCAACGCAAGTGAAACAACCCGCATTAACTAGATTTTGAATTGTGGTACCTGGATAATATTCAATGGGGAGTGAGAATTCATCGATTGATTGCAATGGATATTTATTTTTTAGTGAGCTCAACACCGTCAGTCACTTGACTACTAGAGTATTATGAGCATAGTGCTCAAACTCTAACTCCAACCACTCGTCGTGGAATCGGAGACGACCGAGAAGTAGAAGGTAGGCAAGAGATTGGTTACTATAGGCTTAGGAGTTCCTAATGAGTCCCGAGGTCATTTACTATTCACCTCTTGCCCATATATATAATCGCGTGTGAATAATATATTATTAGACTGTAAACCTGGAGTGTGGCAGTTTGAGAATACCAGTGAAAGCAAAACACAGGGCTCCATTGTTCAAAGGCAATTGAGCCAAAGCTGCATAGATTGGTATTAAGATCAATCCAGCTTCGTGTTATTTTGTTCCAAACAATACCTTGGTTGGAATGGCATTGCTAGTTTGGCGTTATGCATCAGTTGTTAGAGTGGCGATGTGTGTTGCTATGGAAAATCAATTCCCAAAAGGATATGGACAGAAGTCTAAGTTATATGGACCGCAAATAACTTTGCATATACAAGTATTTTTATTGGCTCCTACTTAGTAGGTAAAAGTAATGGCCATTTAAAAGTGCATGTCAAGTTGCAGTGAATTGAAGTGAACAGATATAGACTTTTTAACATTGCTTTTGTTGAATTTTAACTGTCTTCCGTAAGACTTTGCTAATCTTGGGTAACCCTTGGATACAGGGCATCCGATCAGCTGTTGTCATGTGCGATGACAGGTCACCTGACAGGTTGCTAAGCGGGCAAGTGCTTCCTGAACTGGCACCCACTCCGTCTTCTTCTTATTATTCTTCAGTTGGTCCGCGATCGGTTTGCAACTTGTGCTAGTAGGTTTGCTGCTTCGACAGAACTGGCACAGGTGGGATTATGAGTTTAACAGATTTTAGAATAAGCAGCTGGACCAGCGACCATTGCAGCTATGCTGGAATATAATTAGCGCTAGTGTAAGCAGATCTTTCCTGCGCAATAGCTGGATGCGCGATTTTTGCCAATCTGTCACTCCGAGGAAACATTGTCTGGAGCGAATTGCTTGGGCCAGGGAAACAAGAAGTACATACGGATTACTGGAAACTGGGAGAGGTAGTGTGAGATTCGGAGAGTGAGAATGAGATGCGGAGAAGGAGAATGAGTTGTAGAGAATGAAAGGTGGAGAGGGAGAATGAGAGGTGGAGAGGGAGAATGAGAGGTGGAATGGGAGAATCAGAGGTGGAGTGGGAGAGGGGAGAGTCAGGGAGATGGGGATAGTAAGAGGGAGATAGGGAGAGAGTGGGAGTGGGAGGGAGGAAAGGTAGAGGGAAGAGAGACGGAGAGGGAGATGGGGAGAGAGAGGGAAGAGAGTGGGAGATGCAGAGGGAGAGTGGGACATGGAGAGGGAGAGTGGGAGATAGAGAGGGAGAGTGGGAGATGCAGAGGCAGAGTGGGAGATTCAGAGGGAGAGTGGGAGATGGAGAGGGAGAGTGGGAGATGCAGAGGCAGAGTGGGAGATGGAGAGGGAGAGTGGGAGATGCAGAGGGAGAGTGGGAGATGGAGAGGGAGAGTGGGAGATAGAGAGGGAGAGTGGGAGATGCAGAGGGAGAGTAGGAGATTCAGAGGGAGAGTGGGAGATGCAGAGGCAGAGTGGGAGATGGAGAGGGAGAGTGGGAGATGGAGAGGGAGAGTGGGAGATGCAGAGGGAGAGTGGGAGATGGAGAGGGAGAGTGGGAGATGGAGAGGGAGAGTGGGAGATGCAGAGGGAGAGTATGAGATGGAGAGGGAGAGTGGAAGATGCAGAGGGAGAGTGGGAGATGCAGAGGGAGAGTGGGAGATGCAGAGGGAGAGTGGGAGATGCAGAGGGAGAGTGGAAGATGCAGAGGGAGAGTGGGAGATGCAGAGGGAGAGTGGGAGATGCAGAGGGAGAGTGGAGAGACAACATATTGGACGGGTGCAAGATATGTAATATGTAATATGTAATATGTAATGTAATATGTAATAAAGCAGATGCGTGGAGAAATATCACGAAACAGAAAATTAGCGGAATAAACATTGGAGGGGAAAAGTTCAAGGGAAAGATATGGGATCCCAAGAATCCACGCTTCCCTGGGGGCTGGCTGGAGTGATACCGAAAAATCAAAATAAGTCAACAACGATAAGCTGTAATCCCTTGAGATTCTCGGCAAAGAAGATTCTCACTTGGTTTTACTCAATTAAGGTCACTCTGAGTCCGCGGTCAATTTAAATTCTTATATTGCTGCCCCATTGTGCCCCCCAGTTGGCTGGTAAAATGAAAACAAGATTAATTAAGGACACGGTCGGTTTGACAACTTTTGATTTATGACCAAATCGAGGTTAGGAAAAGAGAAGTCCATTCCACACGACTGGAGCCCCCGGACTCTGGGGAGAAATGATCCCATCCGAAAAATGAAGATTAAAATTGATGCGGTTGGGAGGAACGCGGCAAAGTTAGTTGGAGATAAACGATCAAACCATCGCTATTGGTTGTACCCTGTGTGACGCAATGTGGACTAAATTCAGAAAGCAGAAATACTTTTCATTGGTTTATTCACTTCCTAGTAATTAACATTTTGCGCTTGTCAGAACTTTTATGACTTATTAGGTTTAACTAAATATCCCAAAATATGATTTCCTCATTTAGTGAAAGCCCCATTTCCTAAATTCTAATTGCCTAATTTTCTATTACCTGATTTTCCCATTACCTAAATATCCCATTAACTGATTTTCCCATTAGCTAACTAAACTAAACTATACTAAACTGTAAGAATGACAGGGCAAAAAAATAAACTAAAAGAATGACAAACAGAAAGAATGACAAACTGAAAGAATGTCAAACTGAAAGAATGACAAACTGAAAGAATGTCAAACTGAAAGAATGACAAACTGAAAGAATGTCAAACTGAAAGAATGACAAACTGAAAGAATGTCAAACTGAAAGAATGACAAACTGAAAGAATGTCAAACTGAAAGAATGTCAAACTGAAAGAATGACAAACTGAAAGAATGACAAACTGAAAGAATGACAATCCGAAAGAATGACAAACTGAAAGAATGTCAAACTGAAAGAATGACAATCCGAAAGAATGACAAACTGAAAGAATGACAATCCGATAGAATGACAAACTGAAAGAATGACAAACTGAAAGATTGACAAACTGAAAGAATGACAAACTAAAAGAATGACAAACTGAAAGATTGACAAACTGAAAGATTGACAAACTGAAAGAATGACAAACTAAAAGAATGACAAACTGAAAGAATGACAATCCGAAAGAATGACAAACTAAAAGAATGACAAACTGAAAGATTGACAAACTGAAAGAATGACAAACTAAAATATTGACAAACTGAAAGAATGACAAACTAAAATATTGACAAACTGAAAGAATGACAATCCGAAAGAATGACAAACTAAAAAAATGACAAACTGAAAGATTGACAAACTGAAAGAATGACAAACTAAAAGAATGACAAACTGAAAGAATGACAATCCGAAAGAATGACAAACTGAAAGAATGACAATCCGATAGAATGACAAACTGAAAGAATGACAATCCGAAAGAATGACAAACTGAAAGAATGACAAACTGAAAGATTGACAAACTG
Source organism: Macrostomum hystrix (assembly GCA_950097015.1). Taxonomy (NCBI): domain Eukaryota; kingdom Metazoa; phylum Platyhelminthes; family Macrostomidae; genus Macrostomum; species Macrostomum hystrix. The sequence goes on from CATNEN010000038.1 coordinate 20,899,937, forward strand.
AAAGAATGACAAACTAAAAGAATGACAAACTGAAAGAATGACAATCCGAAAGAATGACAAACTGAAAGAATGACAATCCGAAAGAATGACAAACTGAAAGATTGACAAACTGAAAGAATGACAAACTAAAAGAATGACAAACTGAAAGAATGACAATCCGAAAGAATGACAAACTAAAAGAATGACAAACTGAAAGATTGACAAACTGAAAGAATGACAAACTAAAAGAATGACAAACTGAAAGAATGACAATCCGAAAGAATGACAAACTGAAAGAATGACAATCCGAAAGAATGACAAACTGAAAGAATGACAAACTGAAAGAATGACAATCCGATAGAATGACAAACTGAAAGAATGACAATCCGATAGAATGACAAACTGAAAGAATGACAATCCGAAAGAATGACAAACTGAAAGATTGACAAACTGAAAGAATGACAAACTGAAAGAATGACAAAACAAAAAAGAAAATTAGAGCAAAGAATGACAAACTCTACAAACAATGTTAGCAAAAGCAGCGGCAGCAGCAGCAGCAGAGTTCACTAAGAGGGCAGCAGTAATGCTTACTAAACTCGCAATCCGTTCAGTTTCTTTATTCTCATTTCTTCAAGACGACGTCCTTCTCAACAATCTCATCATCTGGGACTCGGGGGTCAGCGCCCAAACCTCGACTAGATTTTTATCTACGATTGGAACACGACTGGCGGCTTACTCTCGCCGCGAGGGAAGAGAATCAGCTACAGATGGGAGCAGCGCACAGGAAGCGGCGATGTCGGATTGGGGCGAAGATGTTCATTCCTGAGTAGGGTTCGGGGTGGGTGGGTAGCTGAGCGGATGCTCCGGAGGTCCAGATGAAAAAAAGACATTAGGCAAATTGATTGAATAGGCCATGTTCCAACCATCCTGAAGCTGCTGCTGCTGCTGCTGCAAGCGTTCCTTGTAGTATTTGTAGAAACTCGTAGTGCGATTAATTTTTTTCCCTCGTTTTAATCCCAAAGCTCGCAGTGTATTTCTTGGCCTGTCTGATTTAATTTCCTTGTCAACTCCGAGTTAGGATTGAAAAAAAATAACGCCTGAGTACTTTTTAGTTGATAAGCGGTTAATCCGACTCCCTGTCTGTCTGTCTGGCATTCGATTCCTTACTATTATTTCTGTTGCACTCTCAACCACACCTTCTGATTTCAATTGCACTCATTATTGACACTCATTCACACACTAATTCACCCACCCTCATTCACCCACACTCATTCACACGAACTCATTCACTCACCCTCATTCACTCACCCTCATTCACACACCCTCATTCACACATACTCATTTACCCACCCTCATTCACTCACCCTCATTCACACACACTAATTCACCCACCCTCATTCACCCACACTCATTCACACGAACTCATTCACTCACCCTCATTCACTCACCCTCATTCACACACCCTCATTCACTCACCCTCATTCACACACACTCATTCACACACACTCATTCACACACCCTCATTCACACACACTCATTCACTCACCCTCATTCACTCACCCTCATTCACACACACTCATTCACACACACTCATTCACACACCCTCATTCACACACACTCATTCACACACACTCATTCACCCACCCTCATTCACACACACTCATTCACACACCCTCATTCACCCACCCTCATTCACACACACTCATTCACACACACTCATTCACACACACTCATTCACACACACTCATTCACACACACTCATTCACACACACTCATTTACACATACTCATTCACACCCACTCATTCACACACCCTCATTCACCCACCCTCATTCACCCACCCTCATTCACACACACTCATTCACACACACTCATTCACCCACCCTCATTCACCCACCCTCATTCACTCACCCTCATTCACACACACTCATTCACCCACCCTCATTCACACCCACTCATTCACACACCCTCATTCACCCACCCTCATTCACCCACCCTCATTCACTCACCCTCATTCACACACCCTCATTCACCCACCCTCATTCACATACCCTCATTCACACGAACTCATTCACTCACCCTCATTCACTCACCCTCATTCACCCACCCTCATTCACACACACTCATTCACACCCACTCATTCACACACACACTCATTCACACACCCTCATTCACCCACCCTCATTCACCCACCCTCATTCACACACACTCATTCACACACACTCATTCACCCACCCTCATTCACACACCCTCATTCACATACCCTCATTCACACGAACTCATTCACACACACAATCATTCACACACCCACATTCACTCACCCTCATTCACACACACTCATTCACACACAATCATTCACACACACTTATTCACACACTCATTCACCCACCCCCATTCACACACTCTTATTCACACACTCATTCCGACACACAAATTAGCAAACTTTTATTCACAAAAAATTAACAAAAAAATCGCACCCAATCATTCACACACACTCATTCCGACACACAAATTAGTAAACTTTTATTCACAAAAAAATCGCACCCAATCATTCACACAGCCGCATTCACAGACCATTAGTGACTCAGCCTCAAGTCAAACTGTCCTACTACGGGGAAGTATATGAAATATCTGCTCTGTGTTGACTTCATCGGTTTTTGGAAATGCAGAGGTTAAGCTGCAGTAGAACTGAAACCACTCCCATTCACTCTAAAACAATGACTGGTGTCACGAAAGCAAAAACTTCTCAATTCCGACTGTCACCAAGACACGCTATCAGCAAATCAACCTGTCAATCAATCAATGATTTTCTAAACTTAACTTAACCAGTGAAATTCCAGCTGGGGTTGTTATGCAATGCGAAAGGCGACTAGCGATCTTAATCTATCCCGAGAATCCCTTCCACTTGTTGTTGTGGCGTCCAGGGGAAGGAGCGATTGAGCGCGGAAGTCTCCAGATTCACCAAGCCGAGATCCTTCAAATCAATTAATCAAGATGTGCAGGGTCAGGGATACGGGATTTGACTGCGTTGAGACTGCAGGAGACGGGATAAATAATGAAAGTGTTCGTCTAGCCCAAACCTAGCTGTCTATAGTCAGCGGGTTGACGCGACTCCGCTGGCTTCACTTAACTCAGTCAGCCGGAGATAGTAACTGGGGATAAAAAAAGATAGGTGCACGCGATAATAGGTAGAAAGATTGAGGATCTTGCGGAATATTGCTGCCGGATTTTGGTAGATAACGATTTATGTGATGGGAAAATACTTTCAAGGGAAAATATAAAATGGATTGCTAATCTATACCCAGTAAATGAAGGAATGGAATGGATTGCTAATCTATACTAATTGATGAAGGAATAGAATGGATTGCCAATTTATACTCATTGATGAAGGAATAGAATGTATTGCTAATCTATACTAATTGATGAAGGAATAGAATGGATTGCTAATTTATACTCATTGATGAAGGAATAGAATGGATTGCTAATCTATACTAATTGATGAAGGAATAGAATGGATTGCCAATTTATACTCATTGATGAAGGAATAGAATGGATTGCTAATCTATACTCATTGATGAAGGAATAGAATGGATTGCTAATCTATACTAATTGATGAAGGAATAGAATGGATTGCCAATTTATACTCATTGATGAAGGAATAGAATGGATTGCTAATCTATACTCATTGATGAAGGAATAGAATGGATTGCCAATTTATACTCATTGATGAAGGAATAGAATGGATTGCTAATCTATACTCATTGATGAAGGAATAGAATGGATTGCTAATCTATACTCATTGATGAAGGAATAGAATGGATTGCTAATCTATACTAGTGCATCGCATTTCGGACGGGTAACCTTAGGGACTCAGTATTAAAATTCAGTAAGCTATTGTCAAGGGATCTCAAATTTCAATGGACGCATTGTCATCTCAATAACAATTGTACGCCTTTGTATTTGTACTTTCTTATTGAGCAGTAATTGACTAGTAAGTTTAACAAGGCTAGTGTCTTCCTAATGGCTGTCAAACAAGCGATGACGATTAAAATTCGCCTTCATTTTCTATTAACTCAAGTTTTATATCTTAAGTCTCAATTCTCATGTCTCAATTCTCAGGTCTCAATTCTCAGGTCTCAATTCTCAGGTCCCAATTCTCATGTCTCAATTCTCAGGTCTCAATTCTCAGGTCTCAATTCTCAGGTCTCAATTCTCAGGTGTCAATTCTCAGGTCTCAATTCTCAGGTCTCAATTCTCAGGTGTCAATTCTCAGGTCTCAATTCTCAGGTCTCAATTCTCAGGTCTCAATTCTCAGGTCTCAATTCTCAGGTCTCAATTCTCAGGTCCCAATTCTCATGTCTCAATTCTCAGGTCTCAATTCTCATGTCTCAATTCTCAGGTCTCAATTCTCAGGTGTCAATTCTCAGGTCTCAATTCTCAGGTCTCAATTCTCAGGTCTCAATTCTCAGGTCTCAATTCTCAGGTCTCAATTCTCAGGTCCCAATTCTCATGTCTCAATTCTCAGGTCTCAATTCTCAGGTGTCAATTCTCATGTCTCAATTCTCATGTCTCAATTCTCAGGTCCCAATTCTCAGGTCTCAATTCTCATGTCTCAATTCTCAGGTCTCAATTCTCAGGTGTCAATTCTCATGTCTCAATTCTCAGGTCCCAATTCTCATGTCTCAATTCTCAGGTCCCAATTCTCAGGTCCCAATTCTCATGTCTCAATTCTCAGGTCTCAATTCTCAGGTGTCAATTCTCAGGTCTCAATTCTCAGGTCTCAATTCTCAGGTCTCAATTCTCAGGTGTCAATTCTCATGTCTCAATTCTCAGGTCTCAATTCTCAGGTCTCAATTCTCAGGTCCCAATTCTCATGTCTCAATTCTCAGGTCTCAATTCTCAGGTCTCAATTCTCAGGTCTCAATTCTCAGGTGTCAATTCTCAGGTCTCAATTCTCAGGTCTCAATTCTCAGGTCTCAATTCTCAGGTCTCAATTCTCAGGTGTCAATTCTCAGGTGTCAATTCTCAGGTCTCAATTCTCAGGTCTCAATTCTCAGGTCTCAATTCTCAGGTCTCAATTCTCAGGTCTCAATTCTCAGGTCTCAATTCTCAGGTCTCAATTCTCAGGTCTCAATTCTCATGTCTCAATTCTCAGGTCTCAATTCTCAGGTGTCAATTCTCAGGTGTCAATTCTCAGGTCTCAATTCTCAGGTGTCAATTCTCAGGTCTCAATTCTCTGGTCTCAATTCTCAGGTGTCAATTCTCAGGTGTCAATTCTCTGGTCTCGATTCTCTGGTCTCAATTCTCTGGTCTCAATTCTCTGGTCTCAATTCTCTCAATTTCTCATATTTCTCAGCGTCACATTTCTCATATAATAAGAATCTATTATCAGTCGAAAAGTATTTAATAATTTATTATAAATGTACTCATGCGGTGTCTTCACAAAATCACCGTATACTCACAATATTGCCAGTCTTGACAACAGGCTCATTGTCCTCAAAGAAACAATACCTAACCATATTCAGCTCCTTTGTGTCCTCCCCAATGACTTCTCTCTCTCCCTCTCTCTCTCCCCTGTCAGTCTCTCACTCTCGATCATTAGCCAGAGAGTGTAAACCTGGCTTAGCGAGGCCAAAATGAAAGCCAGACTCGATCCCACCCACGATCTCTCCCTGCCCCAATCCGTAATCTATCTTTCCTAGCCAATCAGAGGGCGGCATTGATGGCTCTCTCGCTGATCCTGCTTTAAAGCTGTTGGACATGCCGAAATCCTATTGGGATTATTGGAAAGCAGAATTTAACAATCCTTAACCCCAATCGGAGTTAACACGTTGAATTTTTTCTGTACAAAAGAAAGCAATTTTTAATAGAATACTTAAATCAACGGTTCTATTCAACGGTAAGCTTGTTTAAATAGTCATCTTTCTAGCAACTTTATTTTTGCTGTCATTCTTAAAAGCCGTAAGGTACGAAACATCGAAATAGAAGCATATTCTGGAATCGAAGCAGGACCCTTATCTAGAATCTTAGCAGGAATCAATTCTAGAATCGAAGCAGGAATCAATTATAGAATCGAAGCAAGACTTTTTTGGAATCGAAGCAGGAGCCTCATCTAGTATCGAAGCAGGAGACTTATCAACAAGTAGAGTCAAAGCAAGAGCCTCATCTAGAATCGAAGCAAGAGCCTTATCTTGAATCGAAGCAAGAGCCTCATCTAGAATCGAAGCAAGAGCCTTATCTAGAATCGAAGCAAGAGCCTTATCTAGAATCGAAGCAAGAGCCTTATCTAGAATCGAAGCAAGAGCATTATCTAGAATCGAAGCAAGAGCCTTATCTACGAGTAGAATCGAAGCAAGAGCCTCATCTAGAATCGAAGCAGGAGCCTTATCTAGAATCGAAGCAAGAGCCTTATCTAGAATCGAAGCAAGAGCCTCATCTAGAATCGAAGCAAGAGCCTTATCTAGAATCGAAGCAAGAGCCTTATCTAGAATCGAAGCAAGAGCCTTATCTAGAATCGAAGCAAGAGCATTATCTAGAATCGAAGCAAGGCCTTATCTAGAATCGAAGCAAGAGCCTTATCTAGAATCGAAGCAGGAGCCTTATCTAGAATCTAACCAAGAGCCTTATCTTGAATCGAAGCAAGAGCCTTATCTAGAATCGAAGCAAGAGCCTTATCTAGAATCGAAGCAAGAGACTTATCTAGAATCGAAGCAAGAGCCTCATCTAGAATCGAAGCAAGAGCCTTATCTAGAATCGAAGCAAGAGCCTTATCTAGAATCGAAGCAAGAGCCTTATCTAGAATCGAAGCAAGAGCCTTATCTAGAATCGAAGCAAGAGCCTTATCTAGAATCAAAGCAAGAGCCTCATCTAGAATCGAAGCAAGAGCATTATCTAGAATCGAAGCAAGAGCCTTATCTACGAGTAGAATCGAAGCAAGAGCCTCATCTAGAATCGAAGCAAGAGCCTTATCTAGAATCGAAGCATGAGCCTCATCTAGAATCGAAGCAAGAGCCTCATCTAGAATCGAAGCAAGAGCCTCATCTAGAATCGAAGCAGGAGCCTTATCTAGAATCGAAGCAGGAGCCTTATCTAGAATCGAAGCAAGAGCCTTATCTAGAATCGAAGCAAGAGCCTTATCTAGAATCGAAGCAAGAGCCTTATCTAGAATCGAAGCAAGAGCCTTATCTAGAATCGAAGCAAGAGCCTCATCTAGAATCGAAGAAGGAGCCTTATCTAGAATCGAAGCAAGAGCCTTATCTAGAATCGAAGCAAGAGCCTCATCTAGAATCGAAGCAAGAGCCTCATCTAGAATCGAAGCAAGAGCCTTATCTAGAATCGAAGCAAGAGCCTTATCTAGAATCGAAGCAAGAGCCTTATCTAGAATCGAAGCAAGAGCCTTATCTAGAATCGAAGCAGGAGCCTTATCTAGAATCGAAGCAAGAGCCTCATCTAGAATCGAAGCAAGAGCCTTATCTAGAATCGAAGCAGGAGCCTTATCTAGAATCTAACCAAGAGCCTTATCTAGAATCGAAGCAAGAGCCTTATCTAGAATCGAAGCAAGAATCTTATCTAGAATCGAAGCAAGAGCCTCATCTAGAATCGAAGCAAGAGCCTTATCTAGAATCGAAGCAAGAGCCTCATCTAGAATCGAAGCAAGAGCCTCATCTAGAATCGAAGCAAGAGCCTTATCTAGAATCGAAGCAAGAGCCTTATCTAGAATCGAAGCAAGAGCCTTATCTAGAATCGAAGCAAGAGCCTCATCTAGAATCGAAGCAAGAGCCTTATCTAGAATCGAAGCAAGAGCCTCATCTAGAATCGAAGCAAGAGCCTTATCTAGAATCGAAGCAGGAGCCTTATCTAGAATCTAACCAAGAGCCTTATCTAGAATCGAAGCAAGAGCCTTATCTAGAATCGAAGCAAGAATCTTATCTAGAATCGAAGCAAGAGCCTCATCTAGAATCGAACCAAGAGCCTCATCTAGAATCGAAGCAGGAGCTTTATCTAGAATTGAAGCAAGAGCCTTATCTAGAATCGAAGCAAGAGCCTTATCTACGAGTAGAATCGAAGCAAGAGCCTTATCTAGAATCGAAGCAGGAGCCTTATCTAGAATCGAAGCAGGAGCCTTATCTAGAATCTAACCAAGAGCCTTATCTAGAATCGAAGCAAGAGCCTCATCTAGAATCGAAGCAAGAGCCTCATCTAGAATCGAAGCAGGAGCCTTATCTAGAATCGAAGCAAGAGCCTCATCTAGAATCGAAGCAGGAGCCTTATCTAGAATCGAAGCAAGAGCCTCATCTAGAATCGAAGCAAGAGCCTTATCTAGAATCGAAGCAAGAGCCTCATCTAGAATCGAAGCAGGAGCCTTATCTAGAATCGAAGCAAGAGCCTTATCTAGAATCGAAGCAAGAGCCTCATCTAGAATCGAAGCAGGAGCCTTATCTAGAATCGAAGCAAGAGCCTTATCTACGAGTAGAATCGAAGCAAGAGCCTTATCTAGAATCGAAGCAAGAGCCTTATCTAGAATCGAAGCAAGAGCCTTATCTAGAATCGAAGCAAGAGCCTTATCTAGAATCGAAGCAGGAGCCTTATCTAGAATCGAAGCAAGAGCCTTATCTAGAATCGAAGCAAGAGCCTTATCTAGAATCGAAGCAAGAGCCTTATCTAGAATCGAAGCAAGAGCCTTATCTAGAATCGAAGCAAGAGCCTTATCTAGAATCGAAGCAAGAGCCTTATCTAGAATCGAAGCAAGAGCCTCATCTAGAATCGAAGCAAGAGCCTTATCTAGAATCGAAGCAAGAGCCTTATCTAGAATCGAAGCAAGAGCCTCATCTAGAATCGAAGCAAGAGCCTTATCTAGAATCGAAGCAAGAGCCTTATCTAGAATCGAAGCAGGAGCCTTATCTAGAATCGAAGCAAGAGCCTTATCTAGAATCGAAGCAAGAGCCTTATCTAGAATCGAAGCAAGAGCCTTATCTAGAATCGAAGCAAGAGCCTTATCTAGAATCGAAGCAAGAGCCTTATCTACGAGTAGAATCGAAGCAAGAGCCTTATCTAGAATCGAAGCAAGAGCCTTATCTAGAATCGAAGCAAGAGCCTTATCTACGAGTAGAATCGAAGCAAGAGCCTTATCTAGAATCGAAGCAAGGGCCGATAAGTGTAGGAAATGCTTTCCCTACCAAGGAACTAAGTTTGAACACGGTATCTAAAATCCAAGTTGAGCATAGACTCAAACCGCTGACAACTCTTACTAAAGCTATCTTCGGCCAGCTCAGTTGGTCCTCCAAAGGAAATTGAATTGCATTCGCAGCCGGACAAGGAAACGGAAGATGAAAATGCGGTAGATGAAGCTGGTCAGTCGGCATCTCTTCAGCTAGAGTGTCTTCTCTAACTCTGAAAGATTTCGCACAAGAGGACAACAGCCTCAATCGGTTTATCTTATCGTCCAACTCCTAGATTTGGAAACTTTGAATCGGTTAGAAGGCTGGGGGGAATATTTTTCTCTTCTTACTTTAGCTGGAGTGCCGGAAGACGGATGATAGGCTGAGGTGACGACAGACAAGACCCGTCTTGAGTCCTTGGACTCAGATTCCAGTTAAACTACAGAAAACCCAGCCACTTAGACACTGTAGTCAAGGCCTAGGTGAGCGAGAAGTGATGTCTGAAATATATACAAGTAGCAAAGTTGTGGGCTACTGAGGTTGCCACTTATTCAAACCAACTTGTCTCACTTCTCTCCTAGTGGTGACGTAATTTCTTATTTAGTCGAGGCGAAGCGCCGACTGACCGCAGCGGGAGCTGGGATTGAAGTGGCTTAGAAATTCCACATTCTGTTAATGAAGGGTCCGGTAGGGTTCAAATTAATGAGTTCGCAACATTTTTTAGGAATCCCTGAACATCGATCCTGAAGTATCTGGACAAAAGCACCTGATATCCCTGAAAAATCGCTCCTGAAGTCCCTGAACCAGCGCTCCTGAAGTTCCTGAACCATCGCTCCTGAAGTCCCTGAACTATCTCTCCTGAAGTATCTGGACCAAAGCTCCTGAAGTATCTGGACCAAAGCTCCTGAAGTATCTGGACCAAAGCTCCTGAAGTATCTGGACCAAAGCTCCTGAAGTATCTGGACCAAAGCTCCTGAAGTATCTGAACCAGCGCCCCTGAAGTCCCTGAACTATCTCTCCTGAAGTCCCTAAACCATCGCTCCTGAAGTCCCTCAACCATCGCTCCTGAAGTCCCTAAACCATCGCTCCTGAAGTCCCTAAACCATCGCTCCTGAAGTCCCTAAACCATCGCTCCTGAAGTCCCTAAACCAGCGCTCCTGAAGTCCCTCAACCATCGCCCCTGAAGTCCCTGAACATCGATCCTGAAATCCCTCAACCATTGCCCCTGAAGTCCCTGAACCATCGCTCCTGAAGTCCCTCAACCATCGCCCCTGAAGTCCCTGAACATCGATCCTGAAATCCCGGAACCTGCGCTCCTGAAGTCCCTGAACAATCGCTACTGAAGTATCTGGACCAAGATATACTTCAAAGATCGCTCCTAAAGTTCTCAAACTAACTCTCCTGAATTCCTTGAACTAACAAATCTGAATTCCCGGAAAAAACTATCCTGAACTTGAATAGAGAGATGATTAATTTCGAATGAGCACATTAGAGGTGGCTGCGGTCTCGAGGCAGTGTTCCTGTGCGACTCAATTCGTGCAAAAGTCAGAAGGGAAATTGGATTGCATGCGCTTACGATAGGTTAGCAACAGGTGAGAATTCTCACTAAAGCTGTCTATAATTCTCTTCGTCAATCCCGGATCCCTGGATGGGACGATAATATAGGATCGAAGCAGCGAAAGCTTATTAATTGACGGAAATGGTGATGAAATTGCAATTTCGGAGCAATCATTTTTACTCACCTGGAGAGAAGCGTAGAAATTGAATAATGTGCTTTAAGCATTAAATTAAAAGCTTTACGTTTTCTAGACATGTTAATTTATTAGTCATACTTGTCATCTCCTCTCCTATCCTCTCCTCTCCTCTCCTCTCATCTCCTCTCCTATCCTCTCCTCTCCTCTCCTCTCCTCTCCTCTCCTGTCCTCTCCTGTCCTCTCCTCTCCTCTCCTCTCCTCTCCTCTCCTCTCCTCTCCTGTCCTCTCCTCTCCTCTCCTCTCCTCTCCTCTCCTCTCCTCTCCTCTCCTCTCCTCTCCTCTCCTGTCCTCTCCTCTCCTCTCCTCTCCTCTCCTGTCCTCTCCTCTCCTCTCCTCTCCTCTCCTCTCCTCTCCTCTCCTCTCCTCTCCTCTCCTCTCCTCTCCTCTCCTCTCCTCTCCTCTCCTCTCCTGTCCTCTCCTCTCCTCTCCTCTCCTCTCCTCTCCTGTCCTCTCCTCTCCTCTCCTCTCCTCTCCTCTCCTCTCCTCTCCTCTCCTGTCCTCTCCTGTCCTCTCCTCTCCTCTCCTCTCCTGTCCTCTCCTGTCCTCTCCTGTCCTCTCCTCTCCTCTCCTCTCCTCTCCTCTCCTCTCCTCTCCTCTCCTCTCCTCTCCTGTCCTCTCCTCTCCTCTCCTCTCCTCTCCTCTCCTGTCCTCTCCTCTCCTCTCCTGTCCTCTCCTGTCCTCTCCTGTCCTCTCCTCTCCTCTCCTCTCCTCTCCTCTCCTCTCTTCTCCTCTCCTCTCCTGTCCTCTCCTCTCCTGTCCTCTCCTGTCCTCTCCTGTCCTCTCCTCTCCTCTCCTATCCTCTCCTCTCCTCTCCTCTCCTCTCCTCTCCTGTCCTCTCCTCTCCTCTCCTCTCCTGTCCTCTCCTGTCCTCTCCTGTCCTCTCCTCTCCTCTCCTATCCTCTCCTCTCCTCTCCTCTCCTCTCCTCTCCTGTCCTCTCCTCTCCTCTCCTCTCCTCTCCTCTCCTGTCCTCTCCTCCCCTCTTCTCTCCTCTCCTCTCCTCTCCTCTCCTGTCCTCTCCTCTCCTGTCCTCTCCTGTCCTCTCCTGTCCTCTCCTCTCCTCTCCTATCCTCTCCTCTCCTCTCCTCTCCTCTCCTCTCCTGTCCTCTCCTCTCCTCTCCTCTCCTGTCCTCTCCTCCCCTCTTCTCTCCTCTCCTCTCCTCTCCTCTCCTGTCCTCTCCTCTCCTCTCCTCTCCTGTCCTCTCCTCCCCTCTTCTCTCCTCTCCTCTCCTCTCCTGTCCTCTCCTCTCCTCTCCTATCCTCTCCTCTCCTCTCCTCTCCTCTCCTCTCCTGTCCTCTCCTCTCCTCTCCTCTCCTGTCCTCTCCTCCCCTCTTCTCTCCTCTCCTCTCCTCTCCTCTCCTGTCCTCTCCTCTCCTCTCCTCTTCTCTCCTCTCCTCTCCTCTCCTCTCCTCTCCTCTCCTCTCCTCTCCTCTCCTCTCCTCTCCTCTCCTCTCCTCTCCTCTCCTCTCCTCTCCTCTCCTCTTCTCTCCTCTCCTCTCCTCTCCTCTCCTCTCCTCTCCTCTCCTCTCCTCTCCTTTCCTCTCCTCTCCTCTCCTCTCCTCTCCTCTCCTCTCCTCTCCTCTCCTCTCCTTTCCTCTCCTCTCCTCTCCTCTCCTCTCCTCTCCTCTACTCTCCCCTGTTACACATTCTCGACAGCAGTCATTAAAATATTCCCATCTCCAATATGAAATGCCATTCATGAAACACAATTATCCCGAGAGCCCGAATCCAGGTTCGAAGACGCGTCATCATCACACAGTCCTAACTGACTGCGTGAATAGCGGTAGAAAAAGTCTGAATTCGATAGAAAATAGGTTTTCAGACTAGAAAAAATCAAGTCAAACTTTATCTATTGGCTAGACAAATTTTAGCCAGCCTATTTAATTCCGAATCAGTCTCACACTGCGACAGTAAATGCTTGCCAGCCGACTGAAATTCAATTCAAACCCACCGCCCCAACCGACCTGTCCGTCAATTATCGATCCGGTTCCCCCTGTGCTCACAGGATTCACCGAATTCCATTATTTGTGGATTATTATGCAAGCAATTTTCTGCCTACCGAAGATCGAATTAAAGGTGTGCCAGCGAGAGTCGGACGAGACAGCTGCCACGTCATCATCAGTCAGAGTCTGCAATGACAGAGCTTAGCAATATTCGTTTAGGAAGCCTCACACAAGCACACGACAGAGTTGATCTGTGTTTCAATTTAATTATCTCACCGCCGAATACCTTGGACAAGCGGCCAGTCAGTGCTCGTAAGCCCTATAATCCCCCTCGCCACTAGGGAAACCCCGTACACACCCAAATCCTCTGCGGGAGATAATCTGCTGGCTAAAGTTGAGAAGATTAACGAAAAAAAAATGTGAAAAACGGCGTAAACCATATCGTAACAGTGGCTTTTAGATAATTAGTGGAATAAAATGTTTCACTAAAGGCAAATTTTTTTAAATCCTTCAATTCGAAATAAACGGTATATGATTTCAAAGAAAGAATTGAATAGATTAGCAATCCATTCTATTCCTTCATCCTTTGGGATAGATTAGCAATCCATTCTATTCATTCATCCATTTGGGATAGATTAGCAATCCATTCTATTCCTTCATCCATTGGGTATAGATTAGCAATCCATTCTATTCCTTCATCCTTTGGGATAGATTAGCAATCCATTCTATTCCTTCATCCTTTGGGATAGATTAGCAATCCATTCTATTCCTTCATCCATTGGGTATAGATTAGCAATCCATTCTATTCCTTCATCCATTGGGTATAGATTAGCAATCCATTCTATTCCTTCATCAATGAGTATAGATTAGCAATCCATTCTATTCCTTCGTTCATTGGATATAGATTAGCAATCCACTCTCCTTCATCCGTTGGGGATAGTTGGGGATTGCAGATGTTAAGCCGCAGAGCACACTAAATAATTCCATGTTTTTCACACCAAGCCATTGTTCATGGCATTTAAGCTCAGCGGCAACTCAGAATTAGAAGCAACAGTGAGAATTCAGCAAAAATGTGGACCAAAAAAAACTGCAGAATTGCTCTGAACGAGATGCCTTCTGAAGGAAATCTTAATATGAGTAGATGTTGAATCAACAATACTGAGCTGTTACCTGCGGTCCGTTTTTTCTGATATAAAATGCTAAAACTCTAACTGTAGGGAGTGTCTAACAAAAATTTTTACCTAGACTGATTTTCAATACATCAAAGCCACCTAGCTATACTTCCTCCAATTATTTTTTCTCTGCTTCCACTAACCAATAAGACTAAAATTATCATCTTCGTCATCGGCAATTTTCTTTTTTTTTTCGCTGTCCAATTTGTCTATAGCTGCGTCACACACACACTGTCGAGTCTAAAGAGAAATGAAAGAGAGTGAGTGAGTGAGAGATTATGTGTTGAGAGAAATTGGTCGGCCTCTTTGCGGCTTCAGGTGATCCTAAATCCATTTCTCTGGTTGAGCAAGTTCGTCACACGCTAGATACAGAGAAATTGGTCGCCGAGTTCAATGAGGAAGAAAAATTGGTCCTTTCTGAGATTTAAGGAAATCTTTGCCTCGCTTCCTATCTGAGTCACACTACGGGAAGATCTCTGCTAGCCAGACAGGTAGCGCCGGCATCGTTAATGCCTCAATCTAGCCATGCTGCAGCTCTGAACAGATTCTCATTAGTCAGGACGGCATCAATTAGTCACTTTGTCGTTTTCATCAGCTAAGTCTTCTGGGATTTTAACAAACCGATTGACTAAATCCTAATATACTCATCATTAGTCATCTATTTTTCTAATAACTGATTGCTCCTGCACCAGTTTTCGTCAGACAGCCACAGTCGCAGCTAGTGCGCGGCGCCTCTGAAGGCTGCGTACAACTGTTCAGTCCATGGACTGTTTGGGGAATGCCACACCCACCCTTATTTAGCAGTATTCTAACAGAGTCGGGAATCGAACCTCCGACCTTCAAAACTCTAGCAGTCAGCAACGCTCTACCTATTAGGCTACAAACCCTTATCATGCCGAAGCTTAAATTTGTCAAAAAAAAATTGCAACAAAAGTGATTAGAATATGACATCGTACTTATACTTCTGTGACGGAATACAGTTTGAAAGTAAAGTAATTTTTTAATAAAGAATTTCAACTTTTTTTACTCGCCGACGATCGAGAATAGTAGCTTCGGCGAGTTGTCGAGGAGTTAGCAATGAGTGGCCTCAAAGTAATTCTGCTAAGATTAGTCAATACGACCCGTCTATCGGCTTTCAAAAACTTCCCTAAATCTGTCAGTGGTTGGAGAGGAATTTACTTCTCATTTGCTGTAGAAAGCAAAAGTATTTGAGTAGGGGACTAACTCTTTACGGGATGAGATTTCTCGCCCGAGCCGTGTTGGTTCATATTTTCTACCGTTCTCAACAAGCCCGGACCATATGCGACGCCCTTACTGATTGTCCATTTGCACAACTTTGATTGCTGCAAAAAAATCATATTGGTAACTCTTACTCACTCTTATCCATACTAACACCTATTCACTCGTATCTCATCTCTCCCGTGTCTCATCTCTCCCGTGTCTCATCTCTCCCGTGTCTCATCTCTCCCGTGTCTTATCTCTTCCGTGTCTCATCTCTCCCGTGTCTCATCTCTCCCGTGTCTCATCTCTCCCGTGTCTCATCTCTCCCGTGTCTCATCTCTCCCGTGTCTCATCTCTCCCGTGTCTCATCTCTCCCGTGTCTCATCTCTCCCGTGTTTCATCTCTCCCGTGTCTCATCTCTCCCGTGTCTCATCTCTCCCGTGTCTCATCTCTCCCGTGTCTCATCTCTCCCGTGTCTCATCTCTCCCGTGTCTCATCTCTCCCGTGTCTCATCTCTCCCGTGTCTCATCTCTCCGGTGTCTCATCTCTCCGGTGTCTCATCTCTCCCGTGTCTCATCTCTCCCGTGTCTCATCTCTCCCGTGTCTCATCTCTCCCGTGTCTCATCTCTCCCGTGTCTCATCTCTCCCGTGTCTCATCTCTCCCGTGTCTCATCTCGCAAATTAGTGTTTTCTTCCAAGCCCCCTAAAAAACTCAACGATTTACGTGATCGCGAATGTAATAAAATAAAGCCAGTGTATGACTGTTATTACATGCCATTGTAGTTAATTGCTTCATATATCTGCTCAATGCAATCAAAATATTTATAGGCAATTCCAGTCAATACTCAGATCATAAACCTCAATTTCAGCACACGTGTCCAGAAACACAATCGCGATAAAAAATTTTTCACAAAAATCCCAGTTGAATTTTTTAAAGTATTCATAAATAAAGTGATTTGTGAGTGGGTGAGTGAGTGAGTGAGTGAGTGAGTGAGTGAGTGAGTGAGTGAGTGAGTGAGTGAGTGAGTGAGTGAGTGAGTGAGTGGGTGAGTGAGTGAGTGAGTGAGTGAGTGAGTGAGTGAGTGAGTGTGTGGGTGAGTGAGTGAGTGAGTGGGTGAGTGAGTGAGTGGGTGAGTGAGTGAGTGAGTGAGTGAGTGAGTGAGTGAGTGAGTGAGTGAGTGAGTGAGTGAGTGAGTGAGTGAGTGAGTGAGTGGGTGAGTGAGTGAGTGGGTGAGTGAGTGAGTGAGTGAGTGAGTGAGTGGGTGAGTGAGTGAGTGAGTGAGTGAGTGAGTGGGTGAGTGAGTGAGTGAGTGGGTGAGTGAGTGAGTGAGTGAGTGAGTGAGTGAGTGAGTGAGTGAGTGAGTGAGTGAGTGAGTGAGTGAGTGGGTGAGTGAGTGAGTGGGTGAGTGAGTGAGTGAGTGAGTGAGTGAGTGGGTGAGTGAGTGAGTGGGTGAGTGAGTGAGTGAGTGAGTGAGTGAGTGGGTGAGTGAGTGAGTGAGTGAGTGAGTGAGTGGGTGAGTGAGTGAGTGAGTGGGTGAGTGAGTGAGTGGGTGAGTGAGTGAGTGAGTGAGTGAGTGGGTGAGTGAGTGAGTGAGTGAGTGAGTGAGTGAGTGGGTGGGTGAGTGAGTGAGTGAGTGAGTGAGTGAGTGAGTGAGTGAGTGAGTGAATGAGTGAGTGAGTGAGTGAGTGAGTGAGTGAGTGAGTGAGTGAGTGAGTGAGTGAGTGAGTGAGTGAGTGAGTGAGTGAGTGGGTGAGTGAGCACACTAATCTGAGTCTAATTAAGTAAGCATAGCGGTGAGTTCAGTGAGATGAGGCAGTTGATAAGCTCAGCTATTTAGCCGTGCCAGTTTGAGAACTATCGTGCTTGTTGACTAGCAAAGGTTTTAAGCTCAACCCAATTTACAAGGCCGCCAGGCAGCAAGCTCAAAGGAATCCTTTAATCTCCTTCCACTCACACACAAAAAGCAGTATTGGATTTCATCGGGTCTTTTTTTTAAAACCGACCGGAGGCCCCAAATAGGGTTGCGTCTTGTTTTGGAAAGTTGGAATGGCGGATGGCAGTTTTTGGACCTCAAAAGTGAGCACAACATAAAAGTTTGGATGCAATAATAAACTAGCAAACCCCACATCCTGTTTCATGAAGCCTTTGTTAGTCCAGTTGTACAATAAAACGGCATGCTTTGACATAGGGTAATCGTAGCATCGAGGGTCATTAACTACGAAGTTGTTGATTTTGGAAATGTTTTTTCTTAGAAAGACGGCCGACCAAAGAAAAGCTGATGATTACGTAATCAACCGATAAATAGGAAATAACGAAAAACTAAACTAGCCTTTCTTTTTTGAGTTCTTAGATTCTCCGTACTGATGCTTTGGCCTTTGTGTCCAACGAGTTTGAGTTGCGTGTTTGAACTCAAAAAATGCTTTTGAGAACGTTTTTTTAGTTATTTATGTCTACAATAAACTAACTATTGATTTTATCACGGCAACATAGTTAAAAAAACAATGTCCGCCTTCTCACACAAGAGTTTGTGAGCGAGTTTTTTTAAGTGAGTTTTTTATTAGCTCATGAGTTCATGGGTGTGAGTTCATGGGTGTGAGTTGATGGGTGTGAGTCGATGGGTGTGAGTTCATGGGTGTGAGTTCATGGGTGTGAGTTCATGGGTGTGAGTTGATGGGTGTGAGTTGATGGGTGTGAGTTGATGGGTGTGAGTTCATGGGTGTGAGTTGATGGGTGTGAGTTCATGGGTGTGAGTTGATGGGTGTGAGTTGATGGGTGTGAGTTGATGGGTGTGAGTTCATGGGTGTGAGTTGATGGGTGTGAGTTCATGGGTGTGAGTTCATGGGTGTGAGTTGATGGGTGTGAGTTGATGGGTGTGAGTTGATGGGTGTGAGTTCATGGGTGTGACCACATAGGTGTGAGTTAATGGGTGTGAGTTGATGGGTGTGAGTTCATGGGTGTGAGTTCATGGGTGTGAGTTGATGGGTGTGAGTTGATGGGTGTGAGTTCATGGGTGTGAGTCGATGGGTGTGAGTTCATGGGTGTGAGTTCATGGGTGTGAGTTCATTGAGGTGAGTTGATGGGTGTGAGTTCATGGGTGTGAGTTCATGGGTGTGAGTTGATGGGTGTGAGTCGATGGGTGTGAGTTCATGGGTGTGAGTTCATGGGTGTGAGTTCATGGGTGTGAGTTAATGGGTGTGAGTTCATGGGTGTGAGTTGATGGGTGTGAGTCGATGGGTGTGAGTTCATGGGTGTGAGTTCATGGGTGTGAGTTCATGGGTGTGAGTTGATGGGTGTGAGTTCATGGGTGTGAGTTCATGGGTGTGAGTTGATGGGTGTGAGTTCATGGGTGTGAGTTGATGGGTGTGAGTTCATGGGTGTGAGTTCATGGGTGTGAGTTGATGGGTGTGAGTTCATGGGTGTGAGTTGATGGGTGTGAGTTGATGGGTGTGAGTTGATGGGTGTGAGTTGATGGGTGTGAGTTGATGGGTGTGAGTTCATGGGTGTGAGTTCATGGGTGTGAGTTGATGGGTGTGAGTTGATGGGTGTGAGTTGATGGGTGTGAGTTCATGGGTGTGACCACATAGGTGTGAGTTAATGGGTGTGAGTTGATGGGTGTGAGTTGATGGGTGTGAGTTCATGGGTGTGAGTTGATGGGTGTGAGTTCATGGGTGTGAGTTGATGGGTGTGAGTTGATGGGTGTGAGTTGATGGGTGTGAGTTGATGGGTGTGAGTTCATGGGTGTGAGTTGATGGGTGTGAGTTGATGGGTGTGAGTTGATGGGTGTGAGTTGATGGGTGTGAGTTCATGGGTGTGACCTCATAGGTGTGAGTTCATGGGTGAGTTCACGGTGTGAGTTCATGGGTGAGTTCACGGTGTGAGTTCATGGTTGAGTTCATGTGTGTGAGTTCACGGGTGTGTTCGTGAGCGGACCAGGAAATAATATGTTTGTATGTTTAATCCTCATTCTTTCATTCGCAAATGTGGAATCTGAAAGGCGTAGAATGAATAGATCTATATATCCTTTTTTCATAAGTACGTAGCTGATGAATGACTTTTCCTAGAAAAAAAAGAAATATGAAATATGATTTTCCACGAATCTCGCAGCAGTTTGAATTGTTATTTCATCGCGACTCTGAAATCGGTTTTTTATGTCCGTCAGGTGTGAAGTGGGCTATAAAAAACTCTTGTTTGTTTTAGAAAAACAAGGAGCTTTAAGAATATAGATTTCTTCAGCACACATTCCAACTATGGTAGAATCGCGACAAATAATACAGGTTAAATAATACAGGTATATGACAGTTTGCCTGTCTAACGCTTTCAAAACCAATTTTTAAGCCTGTCTATAGTTTTAAAATGGCAATGGTCCCGCACCCCATATTAATAATAATAATTGCAGGAGGGCTGCGGGCAATGGCACATCATTTGGTGACACTAGACACGCAGCCAGCGAGGAGGCAATTCTGCCCCATTCCGCTGGCTCTTGAGCACACACGCACACAGATACTGTACTCAGGCACACGCTCACACAGGTGTGTACATCTGCCCTGGCAGTGTACACTCTCAATGTGCCTTGAAGGTTGGCCCTCAGGGGCGCAAATTGCACGACAAGCCCCCAAGCCTTCTCTCCGCGGCTGCGCCCCAATTGAATGTGGCCTCGCCACGGAATCGAGCTCAGGGACCGTGGCGCGAGAGGCAGACGCGTTAACCGCCCTGCCACTCACCCTCTCCTGCATCCCAGAGTTATTTCTCGTCAGCCTCAATCACCGAACTACCATCGGTCAAACAAGATCTGAAAACTAAATATCGATACAATTTCATTGAATGTGCCAGTGTATAGTTGGAGCAGTTCAATTCACAGCTGGAAGTCGCATGATGCAGTCGCCTCGACCACCCAAGCAGCTTGTAAAAATCCGGGCGTTTGTGCTCTGAATGTTTGACATTGAAAGTGATGCCAAAATTTCTCCGTGTCCCGGATGACTCATGTTACTCATATATTCTCGCAAGTTGACAAACAATAAGCCGCGCGGGTGTTAATATTAGAAATGTTTTTAAGAAGCCGGCGCTAGATTCTGTCTCAACAGCGGAACAGCAAACACACAATAGAACCCGAAATATAAAATTCACACTGGAAATGCAACACGATAGTTGGGACCATCGGTAGAATATCCGTTAGCCATCTGTCATTTCCCAGGATGTGAGAATGCTCACTATTACCTATAAGCTAAAGGTAGACATAGGAGCCATCTAAACATTACGAAACTCCAAGATTCTAAATCTATAAAGTTCTGGACCCTAAATATCTAAAGCTCAACAAACTTCAAAGGTTTGTAAACCCCTAAAGGGTTGTAAGCTCCTAAAGGGTTGTAAACTCCTAAAGGGTTGTAAGCTCCTAAAGGGTTGTAAACTCCCAAAGGGTTGTAAACCCCTAAAGGGTTGTAAACTCCTAAAGGGTTGTAAACCCCTAAAGGGTTGTAAACCCCTAAAGGGTTGTAAACCCCTTAAGGGTTGTAAAACCCCTAAAGAAAGGGTTGTTACCCCCTAAAGGGTTGTAAACCCCTAAAGGTTTTTAAACCCCTAAAGGGTTGTAAACCCCTAAAGGTTTGTAAACCCTTAAATGTCTGTAAACCCCTAAAGGTTTGTAAACCCCTAAAGGGTTGTAAACCCCTAAAGGTTTTTAAACCCCTAAAGGGTTGTAAACCCCTAAAGGTTTGTAAACCCCTAAATGTCTGTAAACCCCTAAAGGTTTGTAAACCCCTAAAGGTTTGTAAACCCCTAAAGGGTTGTAAACCCCTAAAGGTTTGTAAACCCCTAAATGTCTGTAAACCCCTAAAGGGTTGTAAACCCCTAAAGGTTTGTAAACCCCTAAATGTCTGTAAACCCCTAAAGGTTTGTAAACCCTAAAGGATTTACCTATTGTTCGTCGATTGGGTTGCAAACGTAGAGTTCAAGAAAAGTAAACTTATCTACGCATGTCTAGATCTCTAAGTGGCTTTTAAAGTGAAATCTTTCAAATCGCAGGAAAATGTATTTGGCTTCCAATTTACAGTTAACGGGTCTAACTTCAATTGTGGAATGTTTCCAATCTTGTCGGCAACAGCAGCTTTCTTGCATTAAAACGAAAAAAAATTGGCCCTGATTTGCACGCCAGAGGCTTGACTGTGAACATTTCTAGCCACACAGCAACAGGGACTAACTAGGCATGCATCTGTCAATCAAACTGAATATAGGCGCATTGCAGTGTGACACTATTTTCTGTGTTTTAGAGTGCAGGCATTGGAGACTGTTGCTGATTATCCGCAATAGCTATCTATTTTTTTTACCTTCGGAGCATTTCTTTGGGGTTAAACAAATCTTATCAGACCACACACGTTTACACGTTTCTTTGGGCGCCTCATTCCTTTTTCTGACTTCTCTGACTCAAACTTAAGATTACGTAATAAAGGAAGTGTCAAATTTGAGCACATAATTGTAGATTGGCAATGAAAGAATTTAGGATGCATAGAATAAATCAATAAGTCAGGTAGGCAAGGTGTCGTGGCTGTGTTTGCTGCCTTATTAATGACGATACAGTGGTGTGAGACAGATTTAAGCTTAAGCAAGACTTAAAGTTTTATTAAGTTAAAGAAATCTATTTTTTACGACCGGTGTTCAGTGTTATTGATTTCCTGGAAACAGGGAAATGTAATTTTGTATGAAAGTGACAAATTGACGTAAATGACTTTGTTGGATTCAATGATATGAGAGTGACAGATCCAAGAAAATGAGAGTGACAGATTCAATGATATGAGAGTGACAGATCCAAAGATATGAGAGTGACAGATTCAATTATATGAGAGTCACGGATTCAAAGATATGAGAGTGACAGATTCAATTATATGAGAGTCACGGATTCAAAGATATGAGAGTGACAGATTCAATTATATGAGAGTGACAGATTCAATTATATGAGAGTCACGGATTCAAAGATATGAGAGTGACAGATTCAATTATATGAGAGTCACGGATTCAAAGATATGAGAGTGACAGATTCAATTATATGAGAGTCACGGATTCAAAGATATGAGAGTGACAGATTCAATTATATGAGAGTGACAGATTCAATTATATGAGAGTCACGGATTCAAAGATATGAGAGTGACAGATTCAATTATATGAGAGTCACGGATTCAAAGATATGAGAGTGACAGATTCAATTATATGAGAGTCTCGGATACAAAGATATGAGAGTGACAGATTCAAGGATATGAGAGTGACAGATTCAATGATATGAGAGTGACAGATTCAAGGATATGAGAGTGACAGATTCAAGGATATGAGAGTGACAGATCCAAAGATATGAGAGTGACAGATTCAATGATATGAGAGTGACAGATCCAAAGATATGAGAGTGACAGATTCAATTATATGAGAGTGACAGATTCAATTATATGAGAGTCACGGATTCAAAGATATGAGAGTGACAGATTCAATTATATGAGAGTCACGGATTCAAAGATATGAGAGTGACAGATTCAATTATATGAGAGTGACAGATTCAATTATATGAGAGTCACGGATTCAAAGATATGAGAGTGACAGATTCAATTATATGAGAGTCACGGATTCAAAGATATGAGAGTGACAGATTCAATTATATGAGAGTCTCGGATTCAAAGATATGAGAGTGACAGATTCAATTATATGAGAGTGACAGATTCAATGATATGAGAGTGACAGATTCAAGGATATGAGAGTGACAGATTCAATGATATGAGAGTGACAGATTCAAGGATATGAGAGTGACAGATTCAATGCTATGAGAGTGACAGATTCAAGGATATGAGAGTGACAGATTCAAGGATATGAGAGTGACGGATTCAATGATATGAGAGTCACGGATTCAATGATATGGGAGTGACGGATTCAATGATATGAGAGTGACGGATTCAAGGATATGAGAGTGACAGATTCAAGGATATGAGGGTGACAGATTCAATGATATGAGAGTGACAGATTCAAGGATATGAGAGTGACAGATTCAAGGATATGAGAGTGATAGATTCAAGGATATGAGAGTGACAGATTCAATGATATGAGAGTCACGGATTCAATGATATGAGAGTGACGGATTCAAGGATATGAGAGTGACAGATTCAATGATATGAGAGTGACAGATTCAAGGATATGAGAGTGACAGATTCAAGGATATGAGAGTGACAGATTCAATGATATGAGAGTGACAGATTCAAGGATATGAGAGTGACGGATTCAAGGATATGAGAGTGACAGATTCAAGGATATGAGAGTGACAGATTCAATGATATGAGAGTGACAGATTCAAGGATATGAGAGTGACAGATTCAAGGATATGAGAGTGACAGATTCAATGATATGAGAGTGACAGATTCAAGGATATGAGAGTGACAGATTCAAAGATATGAGAGTGACAGATTCAAGGATATGAGAGTGACAGATTCAAGGATATGAGAGTGACAGATTCAAGGATATGAGAGTGACGGATTCAAGGATATGAGAGTGACGGATTCAAGGATATGAGAGTGACGGATTCAAGGATATGAGAGTGACAGATTAAAGTAAATGAGAGTGACAGACTAAATCTGAAGAGAGTGACAGGCAGAGGCAAGGACGGACTGAGTGACAGAATCAGAAAGAGCGTGAATCTCTCTTCCAGGCAAACTTTCATTGCAAAAGCAAACGTTCTTAAATGGGCACCTCACGCTGTCTCAACTATAGGCAGTCGAATTGGGCATAATTAATTTTGACATTCCGTCAGCCAGTTAAGCCACCAAAACTCACTGAGTCGTTCAAAAGCGAGGAATTCCCTCTCCAAAATTGATGGGAACTTAAGCCAAAGCAGAAAGACAGAGAAGCAGAGCAGAAGGGAGAGAGTGGCACTGCATGCATTTATTAAAGAACAAAAGGACTAACCAGTACGCTAAATTTCCTGCATTAACAGTTAAATAGAACAGATAGACAGAATCAGCAATAAAAACTGCCAAAATTTCAGATCCGGGACAAGAATCAGCACAGAAAGACATTCTCATAGTTTTGGAAGGCCGCTGGAGGGCATGACGACTGCAGGGATTGATTCGACTCCCAGTCGACTGTGTTTTTTATGTCCGGCTAAAGCGTCCACTTTTTTAGCTTTGTTGCTGTCTACAGTTTCAACTGCACCTTTGGCAGCCCAGGGAGGTATGTTTTATTCATGAGAGGAATTAAAATATTATTTTTAAATATTCAATTATGGGATAATTGAGGGTGGATGTTGCTGAGATTCGAACTCCGGACCTCCCAGACACAATCGTATAATCTATTATAGGACCGGTGGATAAACAAATTAAAAGTACATACGCTCGTAACCTAATTGGTCTTGTTTGAAAACCAAAGTCTAGCAGTAGGGATGCGGGCAATGGCACATCATTTGGTGACACTAGACCCGCAGCCAGCCAGGAGGCAATTCTGCACATTGAGCTGACTCCTGAGCACACACGCACACAGGTGTGCACATCTGCTCTGAGTTTCCCATCGTCAGGCAGCGTACACTCTCACTGTACGCGGACTTCAAGGACACAAACAAATGTGCCTGACCGAGCCTGAGCCACTCACCCGCCGACAATGAACCCCTGGATTAAAGTTTTAAATAGTTGACGCCACCGTTCCAGCCCTTCTGCCGCCAGTCATCACCCGCCAACCGGCAGCCGAGACGCCTTTCATCCTGGGCGAGCCGGTCCGTCTCGACTGCGACGCAGCGCCAGCAGGTGGCGTCGAATTCGTCTGGCTAGTCGACGGCCGACCGTTGAATCTGAGCGCCCGCCATCGGCTAGCATCGACATCTGTCAACGACGGAGATACCAACGGACCAGGCGGAGCTCTAGTCATCGAGGCGCCGGGATCGACTGACGAAGGCGCCTATCAGTGCCTGGCTGGAAACAAATACGGCTGGGCGGCTAGCCAGGTATCACAGGTGCGCCAGGCCCACCTGATGCCATTCCCCAATGAGCGCCGACCGCCGATCAGGAAACTTGTCGGCGAGAGCCTCCGACTGCGCTGCGATCCGCCGGCCTCTTATCCTGGCGCCACCGTCATCTGGTACAAGACGGAGGACAGAACCAACCGGCCTAGCACCCTGCCAATGTCCAACCGGGTCGCCATCCACCCAACGGACGGGTCGCTCCTATTCGCCAACCTGCTGCCGGAGGATGGCAACGCCGGCTACCACTGCGGCGCCAGGAACGACTTCGTGCGACGCACTGTTGAGAGCAGCGTCCACCAGTTGACTGTCCTGCCGGCTTCGGACGCCGGGGAGACGGCGAAGCTGCAGCGATCGGCAGTCCTGATGGCGCAAAGCGAGCTGAAGCCGACAATCCTGGCAAACACCACCGGCGACTTGTTCTGCTTCTTCAGCGGCTACCCGACCCCGGAGATCCGTTGGCGGCGAATATTATCAACCGGCGCCGGCGTCGAGATCGGCTCCAGCGAAGGCTCCCAGCTGCTCGAAGCCAACACTCGACTGCAGCTGGTGACGGTGCAGCCGGAAACTCATTCGGGCAGCTACCAGTGCTTCGCCGGCAACGGCCTGGGCGAAGTTTCGCAAGCCTCGGCCAGCTTCAACGTTCGAGTTGCGACACCGCCGAAGTGGATCGTCAAGCCAACTGATGTCGCCGTGGCCGAGGGCGCCGTCAGGCACGCCTTCGAGTGCCGCGCCGAGCCAGCGGACGGTCCGCCCAGGTGGTTCGTCAACGGCCGGCCTGTGCCGCCGACTCTGCCGTCCAAGCCGCACCTGCTGATCTTCGAGAATCTGACCTCCGCGAAGTCGTCGGTGATTCAGTGCAATTGCAGCAACGCCTTCGGCTACGCCTTCGCCAATGCGAAGTTGAGTGTGCTCAACCAGGCGCCAGTGTTCACAGCGCCGCCGCCACCAGGCGGTCTCAAAGCAGCTGCCGGATTAGCCGAGCTGCGCATCCCCTGTCGCACCTTCGCTGCGCCACGGCCGGACATCTGGTGGAGTCGGGACGGTCAGCGACTGCAGGCCGACTCCGGGCGCTTCAGTCTGGACCCGGCCGGCGACCTGCTGATTCGCGGCCTGAAAATGTCTGACGCCGGGCGGTACAAGTGCGTCGCTAGCAACCGATTCGGCAGCAGCGAGGCCGAGGGCAGCCTGACGGTGCGCCAGCCGACGGAGATTCGTGTGCCGCCGATGTCGCAGGATGTCTTTGAGGGCGTCGAAGTTCGACTCGCCTGCACCGCCGTCACGGACGTCAAAGAGGAGGGCAGCCTGACATTGGCCTGGCTGAAGGACGGCAGGCCAGTGGACTTCGGCAGCCGGCCGGGCCTTCTGCACAGCGGCCAGCACGACGGCGCGCTGGTGATCTCCAGCGCTCGGCCAGCCGACAGCGGCGTGTACTCCTGCAACGCCAGCAACGGCCTCGACTACGATGTCAAGACCGCCCGTCTACTAGTCCTGGGGCGGCCGGGATCGCCTAGCGAAGTTCGCGTTGACTGCGATGGAGCTCGGGCGAGACTGCGCTGGACACCAGGCCCGGATAACAATGCCCCAGTGCTGCAGTACAAGGTCGAGTTCAGCACGCAGCATTCGGCGACTATCTGGCATCCGGCTCAGGTCCTTGAAGCATCCGCAGCCAGCTCTGCTGTCGTCACTCTGCGCCCGAACCTGGCCTACACGTTTCGGGTGCGGGCAGTCAACTCGGTTGGCACCGGCGAGCCCTCGACGCCAACGACGGCGCCGCCAGACTGTCGCCAACCTCCGGGCAGGCCGGCTGCCAATCCGGGCGGCCTCCGAGCCGAAGGCAGCCGGCCGCACAGCCTGACGGTGACCTGGAAGCCGCTGACCACATTGGACTACGGTGCTGAAGGCTTGGTCTACTCGGCGAAGATTCAGTGCATCGACTGCTCCGAGACGCCAAACAGTCGCCAATCGGACATTGTGGTGCCAAATCCGAGCAGCGACAGTCTGGAGATCACGGAGCTGCGAATCGACGGTAGGACTTACCCGATTGAGACCTACCGGCGGTATCTGGTGAGCCTACTCGCCAGGAACTCACAAGGCGAGTCTGAGGCTCCTGCCTCCGAGGCGGTTGGCTACTCAGGCGAGCAGCCGCCGCTACTGGCACCCCGCAACCTGCGGGTGGCCACGGAATTCAGCGACTCGCTGACTGCGAGAACTGCTCGACTGGCCTGGCTGCTCGACTTTGATCCGACGATTGACGAACGGGTGGGTTAAACAGATGGAATTCAACACCTGCTTTACCTGCCTGGGCTTTTTATCACCTGTGCTAGAAATCTACTGAGGCTTCTTATCACCTGTACTAGAAATCTACTGAGGCTTCTTATCACCTGTGCTAGAAATCTACTGAGGCTTCTTATCACCTGTGCTAGAAATCTACTGAGGCTTCTTATCACCTGTGCTAGAAATCTACTGAGGCTTCTTATCACCTGTACTAGAAATCTACTGAGGCTTCTTATCACCTGTGCTAGAAATCTACTGAGGCTTCTTATCACCTGTGCTAGAAATCTACTGAGGCTTCTTATCACCTGTGCTAGAAACACCTGTATCTATCCACCAACGATTGGACTAATATAGGTACGCGGTTTCTACCGCGGGTTCCGCATAGAATGGTGCACCCTCAATGCCACGGAGGCCAGCTGCTCAGTAGGGCAGAACCGCAGCCAGGATGTGGTCTATCGTCAGGCGCCCAGACCCGCGTCGCCGCACAGACTAAGCAGCCAGTTGTCTAGCTCGCCAGCAACATTGCCGCTGCAATTCAACGAAAGCCTGTACCGTCTGCCCGGCGACACGGGCATCAGGGCTTGGGTCCGCCTGCTCAACAAGCAGTACTCAGGCCCGGCCAGCCGACCCGTCACTTTCTGGACCCTCGAAGGCACACCGGAGCCTGTCAGCGAGTTCGCCCTGTCCCTAACAGGTGTCAATCACCTTGAATTCGGCTGGTCTCCGCCGCTGCAGTCCAACGGCCGGCTCTCTGGCTACCAGCTGGCCTATCAGGAGATCCGGGAGCTTCTGCCTGGCGACATTGTGGCCACGCCTCCGATCAACGACCCGGCGCAGCAGAGGGGCGCCATCAGCGGCCTGAAGCCCAACACCAACTATCGGGTGTACATCTACGCCAGGACAGCCAAGGGAAACGGGGAGCCAGTATTCTTGGACGTGCGCACGGCGTCTCAGAACAGGCCAGGCGGTTCGGACGCCAGCGGCAGATTGTTCAGCGTGGCGCCGGTTGGCGAGCGAGCGCTGAATGTCACCTACAGACCTCGCACTGGGTCGCATTCTTTCTTCTATGTACAATACCGGGAGCTGCCAGATCCTCAGCAGCAGCAGCAGCACCAGCAGCAGCAGCAATGGGATCAGATGAAGCCGCAGCAGCAGAAGCATCAACAGCAACAGCAGCAGCAGCAGCAGCCGGCGCCAGCACCGCCGCCGCCAGCTTGGCTGGAGACGAAACGCGAGCTTCAGCAGCGTTGGATTCTCATCGACAATCTGGCGCGCAACGCCTGGTACGAGGTGCGCGTCATCGCCACGGACGACGTCGCAGCCGCCACCTCCTACACGGAGTCTGTGCGAGCCAGGACCGGCGCCGGTCCGAAGGCCGGCGGGGGCCTCCTTGACGGCGCCGGGTCCACCTGGCTGGTGTGCATGTCGCTGATCCTGCTAGTCCTGGCGGTCTTCCTGCTGTTCATGTGCTTCGTGAGGCGCAGACGAGGTCGCGCTGAGTATCGTGAGTGGCGATTGTCTGCTGGGCGTCCTTAAAAAAATTTAGGCTCAGTAGCAGAAGTAACGAGTTTATTAAACGAATAGAAAATATAGACGAAGTAAAAGAAGTAACAGATTGATAACAAAAGTATCGATTTGCAAACTTAGTCGCCGTAAGTAACGAGTTTATTAACAAAAGCAACGAAATTCTGAACGAATACAATGGATTTATTAACAAGGTAATATATTTCTGAACAGAAGCTACAGTTGATAAAAGTAACAGTTTTACAAACATAAGTAACGAATTTATTTTTTTAAAGTAACGAAGTATTTTACGGAAGTAACGGATATCTGAAAAAGAAAGTAATTTATTAATTAAATAGTGCATAATAATTATTAACAAATTCACAATTTCACATGAGTTCATAATCAAAATTTAAAACAACAGAAATAAGTAATGTTATTTTAAAAATGAATTTCAATTTAAAATAACTGACACAGAACCGAATTACAGATCGCGGCAAGCCAATATCGGCGGACGACGAAGCCGCGGCCCAGAGAATGTGCTCAGACCAGCTCATGTCGTCACCGGTTGGACAGGGTCAAGCTGGCTATCAGAAGGGCACCCATCATTCCTACCAGATGCAGCAGCACCAGCGGCATTTGGGAAATTTTAATAACGGCCTCGGACGCGATCCGAAATCATACGGATTCTCAGGTATACGGAAGACGGATTGAGAGTGACAGACTGAGAGTGACAGATTAAGAGTGACAGATTGATAGTGAAAGATTGAGAGGGACAGTTGAGAGTGACGGATTGAGTGACAAATTAAGAGCAACAGAAAAAGAGTGAGTGACAGATTGAGAGTGAAAGATTGAGAGTGAAAGATTGAGAGTGACGGATTGAGAGTGACTGATTGAGAGTGACAGATTGAGAGTGACGGATTGAGAGTGACAGAAAAAGAGTTAGTGGCAGATTGAGAGTGACGGATTGAGAGTGACAGAAAAAGAGTGAGTGACAGATTGAGAGTGACGGATTGAGAGTGTCAGATTGAGAGTGGCAGATTGAGAGTGACGGATTGAGAGTGGCAGATTGAGAGTGACGGATTGAGAGTGAAAGATTGAGAGTGACAGAAAAAGATTGAGTGACAGATTGAGAGTGACAGATTGAGAGTGGCAGATTGAGAGTGGCAGATTGAGAGTGACGGATTGAGAGTGGCAGATTGAGAGTGACGGATTGAGAGTGAAAGATTGAGAGTGACAGAAAAAGATTGAGTGACAGATTGAGAGTGAAAGATTGAGAGTGGCAGATTGAGAGTTACAGATTGAGAGTGGCAGATTGAGAGTGGCAGATTGAGAGTGGCAGATTGAGAGTGACGGATTGAGAGTGAAAGATTGAGAGTGACAGATTGAGAGTGAAAGATTGAGAGTGACAGATTGAGAGTGAAAGATTTAGAGTGACGGATTGAAAGTGACGGATTGAGAGTGACAGATTGAGAGTGGCAGATTGAGAGTGACAGATTGAGAGTGACAGATTGAGAGTGAAAGATTGAGAGTGACAGATTGAGAGTGAAAGATTGAGAGTGACAGATTGAGAGTGAAAGATTTAGAGTGACGGATTGAAAGTGACGGATTGAGAGTGACAGATTGAGAGTGGCAGATTGAGAGTGACAGATTGAGAGTGACAGATTGAGAGTGACAGATTGAGAGTGGCAGATTGAGAGTGACGGATTGAGAGTGACAGATTGAGAGTGGCAGATTGAGAGTGACGGATTGAGAGTGACAGAAAAAGAGTGAGTGACAGATTGAGAGTGACGGATTGAGAGTGACAGATTGAGAGTGGCAGATTGAGAGTGGCAGATTGAGAGTGACGGATTGAGAGTGGCAGATTGAGAGTGACGGATTGAGAGTGACGGATTGAGAGTGACAGAAAAAGATTGAGTGACAGATTGAGAGTGACAGATTGAGAGTGGCAGATTGAGAGTGACGGATTGAGAGTGGCAGATTGAGAGTGACAGATTGAGAGTGGCAGATTGAGAGTGACGGATTGAGAGTGACAGATTGAGAGTGACGGATTGAGAGTGACAGATTGAGAGTGGCAGATTGAGAGTGGCAGATTGAGAGGGACGGATTGAGAGTGGCAGATTGAGAGTGACGGATTGAGAGTGACAGATTGAGAGTGGCAGATTGAGAGTGACGGATTGAGAGTGACAGAAAAAGAGTGAGTGACAGATTGAGAGTGAAAGATTGAGAGTGGCAGATTGAGAGTGGCAGATTGAGAGTGACGGATTGAGAGTGACAGATTGAGAGTGGCAGATTGAGAGTGGCAGATTGAGAGGGACGGATTGAGAGTGGCAGATTGAGAGTGACAGATTGAGAGTGGCAGATTGAGAGTGACGGATTGAGAGTGACAGATTGAGAGTGACAGATTGAGAGTGACAGATTGAGAGTGGCAGATTGAGAGTGACGGATTGAGAGTGACAGAAAAAGAGTGAGTGACAGATTGAGAGTGACGGATTGAGAGTGACAGATTGAGAGTGGCAGATTGAGAGTGGCAGATTGAGAGTGACGGATTGAGAGTGGCAGATTGAGAGTGACGGATTGAGAGTGACGGATTGAGAGTGACAGAAAAAGATTGAGTGACAGATTGAGAGTGACAGATTGAGAGTGGCAGATTGAGAGTGACGGATTGAGAGTGGCAGATTGAGAGTGACAGATTGAGAGTGGCAGATTGAGAGTGACGGATTGAGAGTGGCAGATTGAGAGTGGCAGATTGAGAGTGGCAGATTGAGAGTGACGGATTGAGAGTGAAAGATTGAGAGTGACAGATTGAGAGTGAAAGATTGAGAGTGACAGATTGAGAGTGAAAGATTTAGAGTGACGGATTGAAAGTGACGGATTGAGAGTGACAGATTGAGAGTGGCAGATTGAGAATGGCAGATTGAGAGTGACGGATTGAGAGTGACATATCGAGAGTGACAGATTGAGAGTGACAGATTGAGAGTGACGGATTGAGAGTGAAGGATTGAGAGTGCCATATAGAAAAAGAGTATTAGTTAACTAGTTAACAGAATGCCACTAAGTGGGAACTCGAACGTGTGAAAGCAACAATGGCAGATGACAAAGGCAGATATAGGAAATAGCGACTAGAAAATGATTATTCGCAAAATTAAGTTGTTTAGCGACAACCGACAATCAGTCTGCGCAATTATGTTCCGCCATGAATTAAGACCGGCTGCCATTAATAGCAACGACAGTAAAAGCTGGGCCGAAGTGTGAAAAAGTGCTAAAGTCCCGCAGAATTGGGCCAGAAAGTTCGGGACTGTCCCGCTGTGCCCTGGCAGTACTTAAGCAGCGTTGGCATGAACGCGAATTCGATTCCAAACTTTGATAGGGCCGTTTTGGACGGCTAGGTGTGACTTAGACGCGGACGGAACGGAGAGGGAAATATCCGTCCGGCTATTTGTTTTTATCATTCGCAGTAAAGCGTGTTCAAGAAAGGCTATTCGCGAATGCGATGAATTCAGCAATAGCTTCAGTGTTTAAAGAACAGCTGATTTTAAATCTGATTTTGCACTTCACTGAGTGGGTTGATGAGGGGAGAGAAGGCTGGGATAGAAGAGGGATAGTAGATGAGGGTAGAAGAGTGAGAAGATGAAGGTAGAAGAGGGAGAGTAGATGAGGGTAGAAGAGAGTGAGAAGATGAAGGTAGAAGAGGGAGAGTAGTAGATGAGGGTAGAAGAGGGAGAGTAGATGAGGGTAGAAGAGAGTGAGAAGATGAAGGTAGAAGAGGGAGAGTAGATGAGGGTAGAAGAGAGTGAGAAGATGAAGGTAGAAGAGGGAGAGTAGTAGATGAGGGTAGAAGAGGGAGAGTAGATGAGGGTAGAAGAGAGTGAGAAGATGAAGGTAGAAGAGGGAGAGTAGATGAGGGTAGAAGAGAGTGAGAAGATGAAGGTAGAAGAGGGAGAGTAGATGAGGGTAGAAGAGGGAGAGTAGATGAGGGTAGAAGAGAGTGAGAAGATGAAGGTAGAAGAGGGAGAGTAGATGAGGGTAGAAGAGAGTGAGAAGATGAAGGTAGAAGAGGGAGAGTAGATGAGGGTAGAAGAGAGTGAGAAGATGAGGGTAGACGAGGAAGAGCAGATGAGGGTAGAAGAGGGAGAGCAGATGAGGGTAGAAGAGGAAGAGCAGATGAGGGTAGAAGAGGGAGAGTAGATGAGGGTAGAAGAGGGAGAGTAGATGAGGGTTGAAGAGAGTGAGAAGATGAGGGTAGAAGAGGGAGAGCAGATGATGGCAGAAGAGGGAGAATAGATGAGGGTAGAAGTGGGAGAGTAGATGAGGGTAGAAGAGGGAGAGTAGATGAGGGTAGAAGTGGGAGAGTAGATGAGGGTAGAAGAGGGAGAGTAGATGAGGGTAGAAGAGAGTGAGAAGATGAGGGTAGAAGAGGGAGAATACTACCCTGTTCTAAAATAGGGTCTTAGAAAGACCTGTAGAAAAAATAATTATAAAGCAGAAACAGGTTAAGCTGCACGGAAGGATTAAGCAAGGAGTTGGCAATAAAAAGTGCCGTAACCAACCCAACTCAAAACTCAGATTATCCTCAAACTCTAACCAACGGAGCCTGCGACTCAAGTTCAACAATCACCATGGCGATGCAGTGCAGCGGCAGCAAGGATTCGTCGGGTTATTCAACAATTCGCGGTCCAGTGATTCCAATTAGCGAGCTACCCGGCTGTGTGACAGTTGGCGGTGCGTCCGGGACACTAGGCTATCAGCAGCAGCAGTATCTGCATATGGGCGCCATGCCATATAGAGATCCGACAGTACAAACAATGGCTAGTGCAACCACCAATGCAACTACAATGATTTAGCCGACTTTGATAATAACTAAGACACTGTTTTAATTGTCGTCTAAAGAAACGCATTCAGTTTTGGCTGTTTAGTACAGAAAAAACGCGTGATCAAACTCGGACTTTAAGCATTCAAAATACTCAGATTGAAAATATGCCATTTTTCGATCATACTACTGAAAAAAAAGTGAGTAGTACGCGATGAAAGTAGCTCCCATCTGGACCATGATTTATCTCAGGGGTCGGCAAACTTATTGGCTAGCGGGCCAAAGAGAGAACCTTAAAGACCACAGCGGGCCGCACTGACTTTAGAAATGTGAGACACGGGAGAGATGAGACAAGGGAGAGATGAGACAGGGGAGAGATGAGACAGGGGAGAGATAAGACAGGGGAGAGATGAGACAAGGGAGAAATGAGACAGGGGAGAGATGAGACAGGGGAGAGATGAGACAGGGGAGAGATAAGACAGGGGAGAGATGAGACAAGGGAGAAATGAGACAGGGGAGAGATGAGACGGCGGGAGAGATGAGACAGGGGAGAGATAAGACAGGGGAGAGATGAGACGGGAGAGATGAGACAGTGTAGAGATAAGACAGGGGAGAGATGAGACAGGGGAGAGATGAGACAATGTAGAGATAAGATAGGTGAGAGATGAGACAGGGGAGAGATTAGACAGGGGAAAGATGAGACAGGGGAGAGATGAGACAGGGGAGAGATAAGACAGGGGAGAGATGAGACAAGGGAGAAATGAGACAGGGGAGAGATGAGACGGCGGGAGAGATGAGACAGGGGAGAGATAAGACAGGGGAGAGATGAGACGGGAGAGATGAGACAGTGTAGAGATAAGACAGGGGAGAGATGAGACAGGGGAGAGATGAGACAATGTAGAGATAAGATAGGTGAGAGATGAGACAGGGGAGAGATAAGACAGGGGAAAGATGAGACAGGGGAGAGATGAGACAGTGTAGAGATAAGACAGGGGAGAGATGAGACAAGGGAGAAATGAGACAGGGGAGAGATGAGACGGCGGGAGAGATGAGACAGGGGAGAGATAAGACAGGGTAGAGATGAGACAGGGGAGAGATCAGATAGGGGAGAGATGAGACAGGATACTGTAGGTGTTGGAAGGGGCAACGGGCCGGATTTGGGAGCTTCGAGGGCCGTAACTGGCCCGCGGGCCGGAGTTTGCCGACCCC
Organism: Macrostomum hystrix; assembly: GCA_950097015.1. Classification (NCBI taxonomy): domain Eukaryota; kingdom Metazoa; phylum Platyhelminthes; family Macrostomidae; genus Macrostomum; species Macrostomum hystrix. The sequence goes on from CATNEN010000038.1 coordinate 20,934,932, forward strand.
TGATTTATCTGAATCATTTTGACCTCATATTATCACTATTTATATAAGGTGCATGTTGTCTCGCAATATGTGTGTAAATACAATTTGTGCATGTGCTGATTTTCACAAGCGAATCGTAGTATTGATTCGTCTTCAAAACACGTTGCTTATCCTTTTTCATTTAGTATTGGAGGCTTGATAAAATATAGCTTAAGGATGGGATTATCGAGTTTAAGGATGAGATTATTGAGTAAAAGGACGGGATTATCGAGTTAAAGGATGGGGTTATCGAGTTAAAGGACGGGATTATCGAGTTAAAGGATGGGATTATCGATTTAAAGAACGGGATTATCGAGTTAAAGGACGGGATTATCGAGTTAAAGAACGGGATCATCGAGTTAAAGGACGGGATTATCGAGTTAAAGGATGGAACTATCGAGTTAAAGGATGGAATTGTCGAGTTAAAGGGTGGGATTATCGAGTTAAATGATGGAATTGTCGAGTTAAAAGATGGGATTATCGAGTTAAAGAATGGAATTGTCGAGTCAAAGGGTGGGATTATCGATTTAAACGATGGGATTATCGGGTTAAAGTATGGGATAATGGTGTTAAAGGATGGGATTATCGGGTTAAAGTATGGGATTATCGAGTTAAAGTATGGGATTATGGAGTTAAAGGATGGGATTATCGGGTTAAAGTATGGCATTATCGAGTTAAAGTATGGGATTATCGGGTTGAAGTATGGGATTATCGATTTAAAAGGAAACGAGGTTTAGGATCAGATAATCGAGTTGAAAGATGGGTTTAAATTTTGTTAATGAAAAAAAATAATTTAATTTTGAACAACGCATGAAAATTAGTCAGAAGCAGTTTATAATAGTTTTTATTTCTTTTTGTCGTGAATTATTTAATTACTTTATTTCGCAGGTGCATCAACTATCTTAAACGCCACACTAGGGGTATCTTAAACACTTGGATTAGAGAATAGTCATTATTAAAGCCGCATTTAAACAACTCAACGAAGCTAGATGCAAGGAATTCTATATATAGCATCTATAAAGTGTTACATATAGAAGTCCTTCGGCTATAGTTACATTTAACAAGGAAAACAGTCACTATAACTGAAAGCGAAATACAAAATATAAAATAATAATATTTATAGAGATATCAAAGAGATAGGAGACAGCGAAATGATCCAGAAATGCCTAAAACTCTGCAGCCAGGATCGCCCAAGCGCTAGCTTGCAGAGGGATATGCACTTTTGTACTGAATGAGTTTAAAACAAAACAATAAACACAATATTAAATTAACCTGCTTTACCGATTGAGTTAGTCAACTAATGTATTAGTGACTCACAGTGTTATTAATAATAATAATAATAATAATAGTAATACAACACAAAGCACAGCAAAACAAAAAACATACATTGTGGGCTTACGCAAATATTTTCACCAAATTTACTTGCATATATGTATCAATATAATGAGACACTCAATTGCTAGAAAGGTAGAAACTCACCTTAATTGACAGAATAACTTAATTACTAGACCTGAGGATCTGAGGGGAAGACGGGAACTAGACCTGAGGATCTGAGAGGAAGACGGGAACTAGACCTGAGGATCTGAGGGGAAGACGGGAACTAAACCTGAGGATCTGAGGGGAAGACGGGAACTAAACCTGAGGATCTGAGGGGAAGACGGGAACTAAACCTGAGGATCTGAGGGGAAGACGGGAACAAGACCTGAGGATCTGAGGGGAAGACGGGAACTAAACCTGAGGATCTGAGGGGAAGACGGGAACTAAACCTGAGGATCTGAGGGGAAGACGGGAACAAGACCTGAGGATCTGAGGGGAAGACGGGAACAAGACCTGAGGATCTGAGGGGAAGACGGGAACAAGACCTGAGGATCTGAGGGGAAGACGGGAACTAAACCTGAGGATCTGAGGGGAAGACGGGAACTAGATTAATTAATTAAAGACTTAAACACATAATAGAAATTTACATTCCCTACCTTTGTAAAAAACTTAACGGGAATTTCTTAAAAAAATCTTGGATTAAAGTCGTGCAAAATTGAACTAACTCTTTCTTAGAAACAACACCCAACATTGATTTTTAGGATTCTAATTACTAACACGCACTATCAAAAAAACATAAAGTACTAGCCTACTTTAAGTAATAATAAAAATTCCTAAATTTAAACACTTAATTGAATTGAACTTAGTTCTAAAACAAGTTTTAAAAGTACATTTTCCTATGAATTAAACTAAAACAATTATAAGACATAATAAAAATAACAATAACAATGATAACAAAATTAATATATTAATTTGGAATTTTGACGAGACACACAAACAAGGACGCATTTGAACGATATGAAAGTCCGTTTTGTTACACCTCCAATTCTTTGAAAGCAAACTTTAACTAACATCGCCCCCCTGGTACATAGATGAAGAAGCGAAATCATTAGCAACAGACGCCGCAGCAGCAGCAGCCGCAGCAGCTGCGGCAGCGGCCACGGCTGAATTGTCGCCATAGTAACCAGGCTGATGCGACGGCTGCTGCTGCTGATGCTGATGCGACATGCCGTCTTCCATCTGTTTAATTAGCTCGTTGCAACTTTCGTCGAGCCAGCGCTTCAATTCGGCGTAGGTAACCAGCATGATGTTCTGCGAGTCGCGAGACACCAGACAGACACGCTGCTGAGAGCCATTGTCCAGCTTGAGGGATTGTGAGAGGACAGGAAGGAGACTTGATAATCTAGTTTTTAACTATTTTTTGTTATATTCCATTTACTTTTAATTTATCGGACAACATCAATTCTGTGATCCCACAACATCCCAATCCCAGTTCCATGATCCCACAACATCACAATCCCATTTCCAAGATCCCACAACATGTCAATCCCAGTTCCATGATCCCACCAACATCCCAATCCAAGTTCCATGATCCCACCAACATGCCAATCCAAGTTCCATGATCCCACAACATCCCAATCCAAGTTCCATGATCCCACAACATCCCAATCCCAGTTCCATGATCCCACCAACATCCCAATCCTAGTTCCATGATCCCACCAACATCCCAATCCAAGTTCCATGACCCCACAACATCCCAATCCCATTTCCATGATCCCACAACATCCCAATCCCAGTTCCATGATACCAAAATATCCCAATCCCATTTCGATGATCCCACAACATGGCAATCCCAGTTCCATGATCCCACAACGTCCAAATCTAAGTTCCATGATCTCACAATATCCCGATCCCAGTTCCATGATACCAAAATATCCCAATCCCAGTTCCATGATCCCACAACATCCCAATCCCAGTTACATGATCCCAAAGTATCCACACCATGATTCAACAAAAGCCCGATGCCAAACTGACCCTAATTGACCCAAACAAACAATTGATGAGCTACCTACCCGTTGCAGCGAGCTGACAACGTGGGCCAGATCAATCCACGGATAAGCCCCAGTGGGATCCGATTGGTGGAATACAAAGTCGCGAAACAATTTCAGCATGTAACGATCGCCAGTTTCGGCCCAGGCCGGGTCAGTTGGCAATTCTCGTTCGCACACTGTGTTCAATTTGCAGGCTAGACGAAACAGTCGGCCGTTCTCCAGCTGTCTAGCCAGTTGCACTTCTAGGAAATCCACGCGCTGCTGCGACTCGCACAGGTGATCAAAGAATCTGGCGCCAATAGCCGGCATCACATCGTAGATTGATCTGAGCAACAGGTGTTTGAATTGAGAGGAACCGGGTCAATGAGTTGACCCACCCAGCCCAATGAAAGTCAGAAAGTCGATAAGTGGGTCAGAGAGTCAATCAGTGGGTCAGAGAGTTAATCGGTGGGTCAGAGAGTCAATCAGTGGGTCAGAGAGACAATCAGTGGGTCAGAGAGTCAATCAGTGGGTCAGAGAGACAATCAGTGGGTCAGAGAGTCAATCAGTGGGTCAGAGAGACAATCAGTGGGTCAGAGAGTCAATCGGTGGGTCAGAGAGTCAATCAGTGGGTCAGAGAGACAATCAGTGGGTCATAAAGTCAATCAGTGGGTCAGAGAGACAATCAGTGGGTCAGAGAATTAATCGGTGGGTCAGAGAGTCAATCAGTGGGTCAGAGAGACAATCAGTGGGTCAGAGAGTCAATCAGTGGGTCAGAGAGACAATCAGTGGGTCAGAGAGACAATCAGTGGGTCAGAGAGTCAATCAGTGGGTCAGAGAGTTAATCGGTGGGTCAGAGAGTTAATCGGTGGGTCAGAGAGTCAATCAGTGGGTCAGTGAGTTAATCGGTGGGTCAGAGAGTCAATCAGTGGGTCAGAGAGTCAATCAGTGGGTCAGAGAGTCAATCAGTGGGTCAGAGAGTTAATCTGTGGGTCAGAGAGTTAATCGGTGGGTCAGAGAGTCAATCAGTGGGTCAGTGAGTTAATCGGTGGGTCAGAGAGTCAATCAGTGGGTCAGAGAGTCAATCAGTGGGTCAGAGAGTCAATCAGTGGGTCAGAGAGTCAATCGGTGGGTCAGAGAATTAAATAATAGTTGAAACTTACCTGCTCAAACCATAGATTAGCTGTTTAATCACAGACGCCAAATCCTTGGAGTAGGCCCTACTAATCAGCTCCATAGAAGTGGGGAGATCTTGCAAAGCAACCGTGGTACCGCATGACAATACAACTAGCAGTTTGCCCAAATCAACCAAATCCTGTTGCTTGGCTTTAGTAAGGTCGTCTTCTGAAAGATTGACGACGATACCGCCTAGAATGTCGCGGGCTCCAAGACAGTTGACTCGCAGCCTGGGCCGTTGTTGACTAACTCCGCCGGCGTCCACAATGACCTTGGACGGATCCAATAGGCGAACGGCGCGACCGTGCCTAGCGTGACAGGCTCGCACAGCGCTAGCCAACTGTAGCAATAGGTGCCAAACAATGGCCTCAGATTGTACGTGAGATTGAGATCTAGATTTTAATGACGAAATCGGTCTGGCCTGGCCGTCAATGTTGAACGGAGAATTGAAGCCGTTAACCTTCAACGCGTCTGAGCAGTGCGAGGAGAGCAGGGTGACGCTGCCGGGAAAGAAATCGGTTACTAGGCACACCTGTGTAATGCAGTGTGTGACAGTTCAATTATTAATCTCATATTGAAATGCTGAATCTTAGAAACGCTGGGTATCCCATCTCATAGAAGTCTAATATAAAATGCAGAAATACAAATAGAAAAAATCTAATCTAGAAAATAAATATTTTAAGTCTCAAATATAATAAACTGACATAGAATTTATTCTCATTTAGAGAAGTCTGATCTAGAAAACCTTATCTAGAAACGCCAGATCTAGAAATCCTTATCTAGAAACGCTAGATCTAGAAAACCTTATCTAGAAACGCCAGATCTAGAAAACCTTATCTAGAAACGCCAGATCTAGATATCCTTATCTAGAAACGCTAGATCTAGAAAACCTTATCTAGAAACGCCAGATCTAGAAAACCTTATCTAGAAACGCCAGATCTAGAAACGCTAGATCTAGAAAACCTTATCTAGAAACGCCAGATCTAGAAAACCTTATCTAGAAACGCTAGATCTAGAAATCCTTATCTAGAAACGCCAGATCTAGAAAACCTTATCTAGAAACGCCAGATCTAGAAAACCTTATCTAGAAACGCTAGATCTAGAAATCCTTATCTAGAAACGCCAGATCTAGAAAACCTTATCTAGAAACGCCAGATCTAGATATCCTTATCTAGAAACGCTAGATCTAGAAATCCTTATCTAGAAACGCTAGATCTAGAAAACCTTATCTAGAAACGCCAGATCTAGAAAACCTTATCTAGAAACGCCAGATCTAGATATCCTTATCTAGAAACGCTAGATCTAGAAATCCTTATCTAGAAACGCTAGATCTAGAAAACCTTATCTAGAAACGCCAGATCTAGAAAAAAAAGGACCAAGAAAATGTGATCTATAAAATATAATCAAGAAAAAAACCGACAGAAAGTATTATCTAGAAGTCCGATCAAGAAAAAAAGTGATCGAGAAAATTCTTATCTAGAAGAATAGATCTAGAAAGTCTGATCTTGACAAGACAGATCTAGAAAATCTCATTAAAAGAAGTTTGATCTAGAAAATCTACATAGTCACCCACAGAGTCATCTCCAAAAGCGTCCGTGGCAAACACGTGCCGAACCGGCACCAAATGCGGATGCTCCAATTTTCTAAGACCGTCCAACTGTTGGCCAACCAGTCTGGCTTGCATTGGTCCGGCGCCAACAAATCTTCTAATTAGTACCCAGGTCTGATCCTTGCCGTTGAACGCCTTGTAGCAGACGCTGGGCAAGCCAAAGCTGGCCGATCTGCGTAGCTGAGTCTCCAATGGTGCCAATTGTTCGTAGTGCAACAATGCCGGTGGCAGGCTAGCAGACAATTGAGCGTCCGGAACAACCAGAGCCGAATGAATTCTATTCAATAGGCTGCGCCGCAGCTCCGAGTCCATGTAGGTGACGCCGTCGGAGCGGTCGGTGAATTGAGAAAACTCTACGGAAGGAATGGCCACGTGCCAACTAGGCGAAGCCAGCTTGCCAGAGCTCTGCATAGATTTCACTTCGTCCAGATTGGCAGAATCGTAGAAACTGCTGCTAGCGACTATGGAAGCTGCCTGGGAGCGACCTGCCGAAGCTGCCGCTGCTGCAGCCGCCGCTGAGGCTGCTGCGACGGCCTAAAATGTATTGATTGATCGCATTAGATGGTATTCCCCTTGTAGCTTTTGGCAGCGATAATCCTATTCGATGGGATTCCCCTTGTAGCTTTTGGCAGCGATAATCCTATTCGATGGGATTCCCCTTGTAGCATTTTTGGAGGCGATAATCCTATTCGATGGGATTCCCCTTGTAGCATTTTTGGAGGCGATAATCCTATTCGATGGGATTCCCCTTGTAGCTTTTGGCGGCGATAATCCTATTCGATGGGATTCCCCTTGTAGCTTTTGGCGGCGATAATCCTATTCGATGGGATTCCCCTTGTAGCTTTTGGCGGCGATAATCCTATTCGATGGGATTCCCCTTGTAGCTTTTGGCAGCGATAATCCTATTCGATGGGATTCCCCTTGTAGCTTTTGGCGGCGATAATCCTATTCGATGAGATTGCCCATGTAGCTTTTGGCAGCGATAATACTATTCGATGGGATTCCCCTTGTAGCTTTTGGCGGCAATAATCCTATTCGATGAGATTGCCCATGTAGCTTTTGGCAGCGATAATCCTATTCGATGGGATTCCCCTTGTAGCTTTTGGCGGCAATAATCCTATTCGATGAGATTGCCCATGTAGCTTTTGGCAGCGATAATCCTATTCGATGGGATTCCCCTTGTAGCTTTTGGCGGCGATAATCCTATTCGATGGGATTCCCCTTGTAGCTTTTGGCGGCGATAATCCTATTCGATGGGATTCCCCTTGTAGCTTTTGGCGGCGATAATCCTATTCGATGGGATTCCCCTTGTAGCTTTTGGCGGCGATAATCCTATTCGATGGGATTCCCCTTGTAGCTTTTGGCGGCAATAATCCTATTTGATGGGATTGCCCATGTAGCTTTTAGCAGCGATAATCCTATTCGATGGGATTCCCCTTGTAGCTTTTGGCGGCAATAATCCTATTCGATGGGATTCCCCTTGTAGCTTTTGGCAGCGATAATCCTATTCGATGGGATTCCCCTTGTAGCTTTTGGCGGCGATAATCCTATTCGATGGGATTCCCCTTGTAGCTTTTGGCGGCGATAATCCTATTCGATGGGATTCCCCTTGTAGATTTTGGCGGCGATAATCCTATTCGATGGGATTCCCCTTGTAGCTTTTGGCGGCAATAATCCTATTTGATGGGATTGCCCATGTAGCTTTTAGCAGCGATAATCCTATTCGATGGGATTCCCCTTGTAGCTTTTGGCGGCGATAATCCTATTCGATGGGATTCCCCTTGTAGCTTTTGGCAGCGATAATCCTATTCGATGGGATTCCCCATGTAGCTATTAGCAGCGATAATCCTATTCGATGGGATTCCCCTTGTAGCTTTTGGCGGCGATAATACTATTCGATGGGATTCCGTATCCGTATCGAATTAATATATTATTATTTTATATACGATGCAAGCCAAGCAGTTAATTTTTTGGGCTGTCTGACTTAGAAGAGAGGTAAGCGTTGTGAGACTTCAATAAGAATGGAACAGCAATCAGCTATTCTTGATCGCACCTGTTGTCCAGTTATTAAATTGCGGGAATGTTGAGGCGGCATGCCCATGCCATGCATGCGAGCATTCATAGCCTGCTGCTGCATCGCCTGCTGCTGCTGTTGGAGGTGAGCAGTAGCGCTTCGCGATTGGCCCTAGTAGTTGAATATATTTTCAAATTTTATATACAATAAGTCACTTTTTTGCTTTACATCGGAATCTAATATGACATAATAAAACTTACAAAGAATTGAGCCTGAGCTGCTGGATTATCAACTGGCCCAGTTCCAGTTGGCATAGAGGATATCAAACCGCCGGAACCATAGTATAGGCGGTGATCGCTGCTCATCTGCAATTGTAACCTTTTTCTTTCAAACCTTATACTACTAAATTTTCTCTTTTTCAACAAAAATGTTTCGTTATAGTTAAATCATTTGAAGATTAGTATCTAGTTCATTTTTAAGTCTCTATATTTTGTGTATATTGTTGAAGTCATTAGCTTGCTAGCTAAAAACAAAATAGTGAATTAAGCTTTAGGTTCTATCCATCTATCTATTTGCAGGGGGGCCCGGGGCACTTGTTGCACAAGCAACAGAGCGGCACGCCCCCAGACCAGCGAACTAGGTGCTTTTGCACCCATCTGCCTGTAGGATAGAAAGTATGATTTAGGATATGATCTTAAATTGTTATGCTTAATTTTTTACTATATACTATAGTAAATATAGTATACTATTTACTATATACTATGCCTGCCTCTCCTGAGCAGGCACCACACACAGCAGCACAGACCAGCTGGGGAGGGCAGGAGGCACCCAGAATAGGCAGCAGTGCCCCCCACCCCAGCAACACACACACAGAGCAGACCAAGCTGGGGCAGAAGGCTGATAAGAAATCAGTCCTCAGGGCCGGGTGATGAGTGTACACTTATCCAATCGCGCTGACAGAAGTCCAGAAAGTGCGCAGCAGTGTACACCCGCCCTCCAGCTACCCCCCGCAAGGCACAACTCACACAACGCAGAACAGGCACACAGAAGGTAGGAGCGAAGCTATTATTTCAAGCTTTGATTGCACGAAATATGGTGCACCTCCGCCAGTCGCTACTGTCCAAACCCCCAACAAGTCCCGAAATTAATCATGACTTGAAGGGTGAATCGAACTAGCATCCTTTGGAGTGCAAGGCAGCGACATTAGCCACTGACCCACTTGCCCCTAAGCTTTAGGTTCAGTCAGCATTTAAGACAGTAAACTAAACATTTCCATGACAGTCATGTGACTGGCTTCCAAAATCTATATGTAAATTAAAATTGAAATATAGTATAAAATTAAGCATAACAATACTAAGATCATATCCTACTCATACTTTCTATATATATACTTTTGTATCAATTGTATTTGTATTCCTAAATCTTTCTTTGTCTTTGACAAATGATTGTTGACACTACATTAAGGGAATTTTAATTTCTTTATGATTTTAGGCAACTAAAATCTGAGCTATTTTATGTGGCAGTACTGTGCTAGATGCTTGTTTTAATTTATATCAGACATTTTTTACCTTTTAATTTAATTTGTTTTGAAATATAATTTTGATCCAACTCTGCCACAGCCATTATAGCTATATGCAATAAATAATGTATTGCTTTAAATTTAAATAAAAAGTTTTCCTGTTTTAGACCTAGTCTGGTTTTTAGAAGGCACTTGTTTGTGGGCCTTAAGCACTGCCAGTTTCTTGCTTAGGCCTACTAGTTGGGGCTTTGTATGCTAGGGCCTAGTGCAATGGGGTTTGAACAGTTACAAATGCTATATGAGGCTATGTGGGCATAGTTTGGGTTTCCTACTCTAAATTATTTCAATGCATTTTAACACACTCTTAATTAGGCCCCTACCAATCATTGGGACCCTAACAACCCAGAGAGCAACACAGAATGATCAAAGGTATCTGGGCTCTCTTAAATTCCAAATTTTGCACCATATATGAAACTGGCAACAACTTGTACGAGATGTGCCTCTAGGAATTCATCAGGCAACAAGTTTTCCCCAAGCATCAGTTTGGCAATATCTTGTATTGGATTACACATTATTTTATATTATTTTTATTTGACTTTATTGCCATGACTTGACTTGCTCCTTAGACTCAGAGGCCTCTGGGTCCCATTGATCAGTAATTAATGAGATTTTTATGTGTAAAATAGTTCAGAAGGGGAAACCAAAACTATGCTGCTTATGTCTGTGATTGGTGTAAACAACAATGGCATATCCAAGAGAGGATAGGGGATACTCTCCATTATAGGCAATCTGTCAAAATCTTCCTTTAAATTTACTAAGAGTGAATAATCAGCAGCGTGCAGCAAAGTCAGAGTAAAGGGCAAAAACAAAATTGAAAAAAAAATTTATAGCCTACCCTAAGCTAAATCCTGATCCTGGTACCAACAGTAGTTGGTACCTGGCAACCAACTACTGTTGAAAATAGATAACTAAAAAATAAGAAGCAAAAGTCATAACAATTTCTAAGTAAGCCTAGGTAGGCAGGCCCAGGCCTTTATAATATTATAACAACATAGGCAAATGAAAAACTAAAATCACTTTAGCTAGCTTAGCTAGGCCTCTATGTTTTAAATTAAACTGAATGCTGAAGCCTTTTGAAATTTATGTCATTATTAAATGAGTTTCCTAAGAGAAAATGCTTTCGTCTAATTAAAAAAATATATAATACAATAGCTTGCAGCTAGGCATCTACATGAAAAATCACAATGTGCGTTATGTACAAAGTGGCCAACTAACTTTATCATATCAAGATTGGCAGATTGATTTAGACACAGGCCTACAGTACTTAGAACATAATAATTTGCTATTCGATGAATCCAGTAGTTTAAAATTATATGTGACTCATTAATTAGGATCAGACAACAAAACCAGCTATGTGTAACCTGATCGTAAGAGAGCGACACGAAACCGTGAAATTACGAGAGAATTCACTAGACTTTCGAATCGACTTAGTGTGAAATTAAGATGCACGAAATTAACTTTCCGGTGTTTTTTATTGAAGCTTTGCTCAAGTCTTTCAAAAACCCAAAAAGGTTGAAATTCAATAAAATTAATGAATGACCAGACTATGAATGAATGAATAGACTTTAGGTAACGTTTCAAAATATACTATATTCGTTTCTTCCGCTTTCTCCAATTATTGTACATAAAAACTATAACATTACATTAGGGTCTAATGAATCATTTGCACTTAAAGTCAGAATAATATAGCATAAAATACCGCGCTATCACTCCTAAGGTTCAGTTCTCGACCCATATCACGACCACATCCATCAATTTTGGCACACTTTCGGCGTTGTAATTAGTTCGAACCCGGATAGTGATTCACAGTGATTCTACAAGATTGCATGGACATCCCCTTCAAATCAACGATCAGTCGTTGGGGGAGTCTGAGCACGGATGATAGCTTGGCTGGGGAACTTAAGCAGAGATTAGTTTATTCCGATCCCCTTGCTATTTCAGGTAGACATCCGAGCCTGGCTTTGCGGCCGAAATTCGTTTGCCTGTGTGTATGAGCACATGCACCGCTACCCGCACAAAGATGCGGGTAGCGTTGGCGCTCTTAATTCACGTGTGGTGGAGTAAGCGCAGCGCGACAGTGTTTTTCTCGCGGAGGCCTAAACGTAGTTCAGTTTGTGACCATAGGGTTGGACGTTTTGGAGAGGCAGGCCTAATTGGGTAATGGTGTCAGCCATGGACAACTGCTTCCGTATAGCCACACCCAACACAACCAGCTAGTTAAGGCATGCGATTAACTTCTTGGGTCGATGATGTCAACCAGAAGGAGCTATAGCTCTTCATAGCTAGTTCTTCATAGCTATGCGGATGATTTCGCTGTTGCCTGAAGTATTCTAAGGCGCCCAACGCCATGCAGCTGGACAGCTGATTGGCGTTACACTGAGCGTCGCCCTAGCTGGTAGTCCACACAAGGAAAGCTGTCGTGCTTTGGCATGCCGGGCAATAAATACTGCAGCGGAGCTTCCGTACAATATATTGTTCGTCAACCTCAGCGGTCTGCGTTGTCAATGGGATAGCATGGTTGTCAAGGGAATAGCATGAGTTGTACTCAATATGATAGCATATGGGTTGTCAATAGAATAGCATATGGGTTGTCAATAGGATTTATTATAAATTTTCACTGGGATAGCATGAATTTCCAAGGGGATAGCATGATATGTCGAGAGTATAGTTATAGTACAATTGCTGCAGATAGCATGTATATCCTTTGCCATATCCAATTATGAAAAAAGGCTCCTAAAGTTCTTACAAAGTTCTCTGCATGATGTACTCAATAAACTTCGTCTAGTATTGGTTTCTGCATGCTAAGTGAGACTTTTTTCAAGCAATCTGAGTATATTATACTAAATACGGCACACCAATAGTACTCTGACGAGTACTTTTAATAAACTCGAAAAATAAACCTTGACCATAGAATGAATTTATACAGCTGTTTCAATTCTAATCTGTACGTTGCATACTTAAGCGGTGCTAAATATAAGAGTAATAAATATTCGATTATTCATCTTTCATCCTAAATAGACAATCGATAGTGCCGAGTGTGCTACCCAGAAATGGCGGCAAAAGAAGCTAGATTTCAGAAAGAAGAATGCGAACTTCAGTTGACTCCAACAAAATTAACTCCGACAATGGTCGAATCGGTTCAACAACAGCCCGAGAAGCGCAATGACAATAATGCTGAGCTGATTGTTCTGCAACAACAGAGAAACAATAGCACAATAGATAACAATGGCATGCCTGTTCAAACAACCGATGCCGCAACGGCCGTTGTTCCGGCGTCCGCCGAAGCACCCAGGGTCCTCGACGCCAAGACTATTGCTAAAAATGCTGCAGCGACAATTATTGTTAGCCACGATCAGGGCAATGCGAAAGCTGTCAGCAATGCTGTCGCTGTTGATACCAACGCCTGTTTGCAGAATTCCTTGGAACAAATGCAGCTGTATTTTAAAGAGATGGTCGACCTAATTCTTGGCAAACTTGACGAAATGAACAATCAGATTGAAGAATTGGAGAAAATACTAATGGAGACACAGCCCGCGCCATTAATGGAGACACAACTAAAGGAATGATTTCACCTGCTAAATTATTCATTCTCGTCTTTTTAAAGTACATTCTACTAAATTATTGCCGGTTTAATCTAGCGCCTAGGCATTACTATTATTTTAATAAGTTTTAGAAAGTTAGTAAATTAAAATGTCTACCCGCTTATTTTTACAACTGTACCACCAACTTAAGAAAGGGACTGCATACGTACTTTTATTGAAGTAGAGCAATTGTCACTCATTACGTCTTTCTTTAGCGAAATATATTAACTTGTAGTGCTAACTTACAAACATGTCACTTTTTCAGCTTTCCGGGAGAGAGAAGGAGACAGAGAGGGGAGAAAGATGGAAGAAAGGGAGGAGAGGGGGGAGAAAGAAGGGTGGGAAGAGACAGAGAGGGGGGAAAGAAGGATGGGAAGAGACAGAGAGGGGAGAAAGAAGGATGGAAAGAGACAGAGAGGGGAGAAAGATGGAAGAAAGGGAGGAGAGGGGGGAGAAAGAAGGGTGGGAAGAGACAGAGAGGGGAGAAAGAAGGATGGAAAGAGACAGAGAGGGGAGAAAGAAGGGTGGGAAGAGACAGAGAGGGGAGAAAGAAGGATGGAAAGAGACAGAGAGGGGAGAAAGAAGGGTGGGAAGAGACAGAGAGGGGAGAAAGAAGGATGGAAAGAGACAGAGAGGGGAGAAAGAAGGGTGGGAAGAGACAGAGAGGGGAGAAAGAAGGATGGAAAGAGACAGAGAGGGGAGAAAGAAGGGTGGGAAGATCGACAGAGAGGGGAGAAGAGAGGACAGAGGGGAGAAAGAAGGATGGAAAAACACAGAGCGGAGAATGAAGGGAGAGAGGGGAGAGAGAAGAATAGGCAGAGGCACTAAGAAGAGAGAACTATAAGGTAAGTTAGGATATAATGTAAGATAGATCAAATCAGATTCAGTACATTATTTGAGACGTGCTCAAGGGCTTTAATTTAAATACAGAATTCCACAATAAATGAGATACAGCCGTGTATTTTTGTCAGACAGTTATGCAATCGCAAGTTCACACAGATTCAGTTAATTATAGCATTTTTTAGATAAAAAAATACTTTATATAGAATATCATTATACATAGATAGACAAGAAATAAGTAGAAAGATTGGTTCTGTGTGTGCATAGTAATCAGGACGTGTAATAAAAAACTCACTGACAGTTAACTAGATATTTATAATTGATTAATTCCTTTTCTATTTTTTATTTTTTCTTTTATCTGTCTGATTAAGGGCTAGAAGACAAAAGATATTTTATTATCTTCTGACATGTTCCTATTCAGCTTTGTTCAACCCGTAGAAAAATTACCTAAGTAGTATCTAAAACAAATGAAGAATTACATTTTTATAATCAACGGGGTTCGACACGAAAACATTGCAGCAGCATTTTTGTCCATTTTAGCTTAACTACTACCAGAAGAAGTAAAAATTTAAACACGTTTAAAAACGCTCTCTAGACACACTACTATAAGTAGAAATCATAGAAAATATTAACGACGGAAATGACAGAATGCGTAAAAAATATATCTTAAAATCAATCTACACAGCTTTTTCAAAAGTGATAAGTTTGTCCTGACAAAAAGGAGTTTAAAATCAGCGTGTAGACAGGGCTGAAGTCATGCGTCACTCAGTCAACCAGGACATCCTCGTCGTCGTCGAACGAGCGTCGTCCTCTGGCGCTGGACGTGTCGATTGGTCGGCCCTGTCTGACGCTGCTTCGTCGACCAGTGGACGCTTGAACTGCGGTAGAAAATTGACAGATGAATAATGACAGTTGTAAAGCTCAATGTAAGCTTGTTCCGAAAGTCCGCGGAAAAGGTTGTTTTTTTCTAAGATATAGGTTCAATCTAACATTTTTATGGCATCTTTTTACTACAATGAAAAAAGCAAAAATATAAATTTAAAGTTGTCGTTTTTTCTAAGAAATCGATAGATTTTAACAATACTATTTCCGGCATATTTTTACTGCAAGACACAATGACTTTGTTAAAACTGTGGAACGCTTTGTTAAAATCAATGCAATATTTTGTTTAAATTAAATAAATAACGGCTCCGAATTCAAACCTGTCGCGCTGCCCGCAGCTGTGCGCCTGCTGTAGCTGGACGAGGCGTCGTCTCCGGCGCCCTGCTGACTGCGCGAGTTGCTGCCCGACCGGGGCCGACGTCGAGGAATGTCGTCATCGTCGGCATCGTCGTTCCGAATGCCGTCATCGCGTTGCCTCGACAAACTGCCGGGACGCCTAATCGGTAGATCGTCTGATTCATCGCTAGCGAAGCGATCCTGACGTCGCTGCTGCTGCTGCTGCTGCTGTTGCTTGTCGCGGTTCAGGAAGTCCTGGCGTGCCTTGTGACCACGCAGTACCGACTGCAGCTTCGTGACCGCCTGCGAGTTTAGAATTATGTTTTATCGGCACAAAGTTTGGTTAAACCAAGGACCACTAGGAGTGGAAGGACACGAAACTACGTTTCTTAGAAAGAAATTTTAGAGGCTGGTTTCCGAGAAAAAAGCACGACACAGATAAGAAAATTTCACTTTTTCGTATTTAAATGATGAAATTATAAGTTAAATATATTATTTCCGATAACTTCATCTTCCATACTATCTTCTTTACTATACATTTATTCATAAAATTTGCAGGGTCTAATTTAGCATTTAAACAAATAAACTTTATCAGTGACCAGAGAGAAAAATTGCACTGAAAGTTTCGGGAGTTTCAGGAGAAGAAGAAAAAAAATTGTGTTTTCAAAAAAATTCGGTCACTAAATTTTGCTGAAAGATATTTTTCCTATCAACGTAGTGTGTTTTTCGGCTAAAACCAGCCTATTAAACATTTTCTAGGAAACTTAGTTCTAAGAAACGAAAATTCGGTCAGTCAAGTTTTTCAATGCAAATTAATGGCACACCTCTTCCTCCTTCATGCGATTTCTGAAACGCAATTAAAAAACGGACTATTAAAATTTCAAATATTTAACAGAGAGAAAATTTAAAGGTAAATTATTGTAATTGCTTACCCAGCTTCACGATTTTTACCTGACCCAGGCCTGCAAACCAAATGAGATGAGTCAATTAAATATACAATTTTTAAATTGGTGCCAAAGTGGAAACCTATAGCTGTCTTGAACAATTCGCGCCAGTTTAAAAATAGCATCGCACCTGTCCGCCCGAACAGAACTTCGCCTGCTTGCGGCCTGCGGTGCAGTCGGCACCGCCTCTCTACCAAAGTCGTCTCTGACACCGCCGGGTCCTGGCGAAGCGGCCCTAAAGGCGCCGATGCCACCAGGTCCGCCACCTGAGGCCCTCAGCTTGTCCACCTCTTTAGACAGGCCGGCGTTTTCAAAGTTTAATCGTTCGATGTCGCGCCTGTTAAGAGTCGAGAATCGGTTTGAACTAAATGCTTGTCTCATTGGTTACGTAGATTGCACCCACCTCTATCCCCAGTGTACGCAGATTGAACCCACCCCCTCCCCCAGTGTACGCAGATTTCACCCACCCCCTCCCCTAGTGTGCGCAGATTTCACCCACCCCATCCCCCACTGTACGCAGATTGCACGCACCCCCTACCCCCCGCTTACTTGGCCTCCTGTAGCTGCAGCTTGTAGGAGTCGCGCTCCTCCATCAGTCTTTTATTGGCGTCGGTTCTGGCGGCCAGTTCGCTTAGCAATTCAGTCTCCCGTCGGTCTAACAATTCTAGTTTCTCGCGAACATTTCCAGTCGGAGAGATTTTACTCTTGGCGATGTCTTCGCTGCCCACGGGCGCCACACGCAGCCTGTCGTTCTCCTGTTCCAGAAGGCGAATCTTGCTCAGCATCTGATTCCGATTCAAATCCCGGTAGGACTCTATAAAATTTAGGCGACAATTTGCTAAATTACTAACTACACTACTGATCAGTAGGCTGGTGAGGACAAAAGACTGGAAACGCACCAGGAATAACCGTGGTGCCTTCCAGCTCATCAAGGCGTTCAAGTAGCGAAGCTTCCTGCTTCTTCAGCTGGGCGTTCTCGGCCGCCAGTGCATTCTTCTGGTCCGTCACTTTGCGCAGGGTCGCCGCCAGGGCGTCCAATTTCTGAGCAGCTTTCTTTGGCGTTTGCTCCTGCTCAAATAGTTTTACAAATAAAAAAAAATTTAGGGATTTCTGTCTCTTTCGACCATTCGGTATGACTTTCTAACGATGAGTTAGAATTTCTGTCTCCTTATTGATGATTTGTGATTTTAGTCCTTTTTTATAATTGTTATCTTCTTCGATTTTTAGAACGTTGATCTAATCTGATTAATCAATCAATCAATCAATCAAACCTGATCAGCGGCACCGCCCGCCGGCTCATTGGAATAAAGAACATCAGCAGGATTGGCGCTACGTAGGCGGACAATCTCCTTGTACAACACCTCCAGTTGGGTCTTCATCTCCGCAGTCTTGGTCACCTTCATGTCGCTCTGGAGTTTGCTCAACGCCGCCTCTTTGTCTCTGAGCTGTTGCTCGAGTTTAAAGATTCTCTGCTTCAAACTCTGCACCACCAGGGCGGTCTCGCCGTTCTTGTCTGAGAGAGCTCGTCGGAGCTCGGCATTTTTGGTCGGATCGAACAGCGACTCGAGCTGCTTCTCGCGCTTCAGATAATCTTCTTCTAGTCGGCGGTTTTTCGACTTCATCGAGCTCATCTCGTCGCGTAGGGCCTTGAGCTCCTGGGCGGATGAGCGGAATGTCCATTTGAGTTTGAGTTGATGAAGTCTCTAGGCTTATTTCTGTATACGTAATCTTATAGCGACACATGACGATATAGTACCCAGCTAATTCTGCCAATTTCGCTGACTCCTGAGCACACACGCACACAAATACTGTACCCAGGCGCACGCTCAAACACGCCCTGACTTTCTCATTGTCAGGCAGTTGTACACTCTCACTGTGCCTTGGAGGTTGGTCCTCGAGGGCGTAAATTGCACGACAAGCCGCCAAGCCTTCTCTTCGCGGCTGCGCCCCAAATAAATGTGGCCTCGCCGTGGAATCGAACTTAGGGACCGTGGTGCGAGAGGCAAACGCGTTAACCACTCTGCCACCGACCCCCTGAAGCTAGAGAAACAGGCTCCTGAATATTATATGAAACTGCTTTAACTCACACAGGTACGAAACATTATGAAACATTACCGCATAGTCTTTAGTCTACACTAAGTCTACCGCATTACCGAAAATTCTGATAAATCTCCTAATGAGATTCGCGGATTTTAAACTGAAACCCAGCCTTACTCTTTTCAAGGCGATAACCTCGTCGTAGTACTCTTCGGCTGATTTGTAATTCGGCCGGCCAGTCACGCCGCCGCTGTTGCCACCAGCCCTGCCGCCCGATGCCGTCTCTGGCCTTGGTGTGACCTTTTCAGTTCCGGCTACCTGCCTCAGGTAGTGCGAGGTGCTTAAATAGCCGACATCCTTCTGGCCAGATAGCTTCAAATTGGTGAAGCCGGTGAGGTCAGACTGTTGACCGCCGGTTGCTAGGGTTGAACAAGGCGTAAAGCTTTTAGTTAAACACCTTTAGTAAATTGCATATTTTTCTTACTTGAATTTTTTCACATAAGACCATTATAAGTATCCACATTTTCACTCTTCACACTCACCTGTTCCAGTTTTGCCCTCTTTCATAGCCAACAGCCATAGCTGCCTACTCGATGGCTCAGTTTTAGGTGGTCGAACTGGCTTTTTTCGTTTCTGTTCCATCTGAAATGTATTTTTGTTATTATTAATCTTAACTAAACTGTATCTTTACACTGCTGGTCCCCATATAAAATGGAATTAGAAAATTAGAAATTAAATTAGAAAGGCTCATTTAATATTATATACTAATAAAATTAAAATCTTATATTAAAATGATAATATAGGAATGTTCAAAAAATTATTCATCGTGACACCTACATACATAAATTAGCAAATTTGGCTTTTCAATACTTATGCTCAAGTTTTGTAGATTAACATTGAAGGTAAAATGAAAGCTGACAAAATAAAAATGAATAAGTCTGAGAAGCTCCAAAAAATTAAATAGGCTAATTGCAGTATAAGGAACCTAACTAAGCTAATTTAGTGCTTTCAGCTAGAAAACATGTTAAAGATACGAGCTAACTATATTAAGAGAATATAGACGAAAGGTAACAATTTTATTGTCTTCATAAAAAACAAAAACGTGACAAACCATGGACTACCTTCCTTGATTATCTATTTTATTTGTTATAATCTCCATTATCTAAATCTAAAATAATAATCAACATACTACTTTTTATGATTAATACATTTGTAATTTACTGTTTCCTCAAGCGAGCTACACTACTTTAATTATCTATTATAAATTATAAATAAACCGCAATTAGCAAGTATCATAAAATTGTTCTATCGTAAAGTGCTTCGTATCTATCATTTAACGATTTAAAGCTACATATTTTCCAGAAGCTAAATAGACCACTGGGTGTACTTCAAGCGTGCAATCTTAATATATCTCAACACGGCGAGCGGAAAAGAACGAATTCTTAAAAATCGAAAGTTTTTCATATACCATTATTTACCGTAGGATTTTGTGCCAGGTAGCTATAATTCTAATACGTAATCGATAAAGTTTTTTAAATACATAGTTGTGTATATTTCGTGTTTTTAATGCTGTAATTAAAAAAAGCGGCATATTTTTTTGTTAGGAATTGTTACTGACATTTGTTTCCGGAACGTATAAAGTGCGCGAAAAAGATGTTCGCAAGAAAAATACATTTTTATTTTTGAAAGCAAAGAAAAAAACGGACCCAATTGACCCAAATAATATCATGAACATATTTTAGGTATATCATCCACAATACATAAAAAGTGCGAGTATACTAGTTTTCATTGAGTGAGGGCCGTGCTATACACAACGATAAGAAGAGAACTATAACGTCCGTTTACTTGGCCAACATCCTTTATTACTATAGTTTTTTTATAATTAGAATGTAAGAAAAAGAAAGAAAGTATCATCCGTATCTAATTTTACGAGTGAGAACAAAATATAAGTGATTAAAATTGAATGAAACGTCAAGTTTCGTCAGGTTTTCGTGAAACCTACTCACTCAAGAAACCCAGATTTAAATGCTTAAGTCTTTTTTGTCGGTATAGTTTATGTAGATGAGAGTAGAAAGAACAAAAAAGCCATTGATAATTTTTCAAGAATAAATATCAAATTATTCAGGGCACACCCAAAAAGCAGCAGTGCTAATGCGTCTGCTCTGTAGCACTCGCCATTATCTCAACTTTCTGCATCTCTGCATTCAGCTAAGCTCGTATCTTAAAAGGCGTATTTCTGAGCATGAATTGCCTTGCACTAAAACTAGAATTTAACGAATGTCAGCGACACGAGCATGTGCTCTCAGTATCTCGACTCCAGAGGTGCATCAGTGCAAAGTAGAGCTGAACAGATGACGAACAATGAACCCATGCAGCTCGTACACTATAAAGCTTTTTCCTTTCAGACAAATACACTGGCACAATGCCTGAGGCTGAATCAGGCTTTTACAGGCTCAATTTTCATTCCTACTCTTTTAATTCTTTTCTCTCAAACCAGTGTCTAAGATTTACATCAGAAACAGAAAGTAGTAGTAAGTACTAGCAGCAGCAGCAGCAGCAGCAGGCAAGTCCGTTTCAGTGCAGCACAAGCTAAAAGCTACCCCTGAAAACTGCACCCTTCCCAAGAAAGATAGATCTTCTGTAAAAGAAGCATTTTTCTTCTCGGCCTTTGCCCTTCTGTCTCTACTTCTTTTCTTTTCATTTTTTTGTTTAAGGTGGCGACCGCCATCAATTTCGCCGGTAAAAAGCCTTGTCCTCAGAAAGTAAAAGAGAGAAGACAAAAGATATTTCTGACGGAGTCCAAATAGATATCATTTGATTGTATTCGCATTAGATTCGCATTAACGAAACAATCATTAAGGCATTTCATTTGAGTCCTTCTCTGAATGAAACAGGTCGGGCTGTAAGAGAACATAGCTGTTTGCTAGTCGTTTGTAGTTGGCTATGTTGTCCACAACGACACCGCCGACCCTGCTGCTGCTGCTGATGCTGCTCTGGACAGGTGAGAATCACGAGTTCTTAAGACTAGCGTCTAGACTTCCTAGCCTTCCCATTTACTCTCTTCGCATCACCATCCCTTTATTTCCTTCACCACCCACTCTTCCCTTCATCATCTCTCTCTTCTGTCACCATCCCTCTCTTTCTTTCACCATTCCTCTCTTCCATTCACCATCCCTCTCCTCCATTCACCATCCCTCTCCTCCATTCACCATCCCTCTCCTCCATTCACCATCCCTCTCCTCCATTCACCATCCTTCTCCTCCATTCACCACCCCTCTCCTCCATTCACCATCCCTCTCCTCCATTCACCATCCCTCTCCTCCATTCACCATCCCTCTCCTCCATTCACCATCCCTCTCCTCCATTCACCATCCCTCTCCTCCATTCACCATACCTCTCCTCCATTCACCATCCCTCTCCTCCATTCACCATCCCTCTCCTCCATTCACCATCCCTCTCCTCCATTCACCATCCCTCTCCTCCATTCACCATCCCTCTCCTCCATTCACCATCCCTCTCCTCCATTCACCATCCCTCTCCTCCATTCACCATCCCTCTCCTCCATTCACCATCCCTCTCAAACTCGCAGCTCCTGCAGTGGCGCAGTCGGCCGCCGCAGCGCAGACCCCGTACGCCGCAATGGTGATTGTGGCTCTCATCCTGGCATTGATGGGAGCAGCACTGCTTGTAGTCCTTGTCGTTGTTTGTCATTTCGCCTGGCTACGCCAGACATCGTTGAAGCGTCGAGCGGCGAGGCAGCCTCAGCTGGCGCTGCCATCGACAGTGCCAAAGGGTCAGACAGTTACCGACGCATCTTTGAAGCTGACGCAGAGACATGTACCACAACCGGAGCCTGTACCTAGCATCGCTGATCCTGCCCACATAGGACTGCAGATTCAAGAGCCTGTCATTGAAATTGTGAAAGTGCCAGCGATTCGGTCTCAGCCAAAGCTGACGCCGCAGTCGCCGCGGGTGGAGATGCGTCACACTGCCAGCCAGTTCCTGGAGTTTCTCAGCCGAAAGTGGAATATAGAGCAGCATCCGGCACCGGCTGCGAAGGTGGGCAAGAAATCCCGTGTTGCTAGCCAACCACAATCAAACTCAGAAAAAACCGCCGCATACCCAACAATCTCAGCAACGTAGGAACACCGCTTTTCTTCAATCGATAATTGGTTCGCCGATTTTCTCCCAATATCATTGTGGAATTTTCCATTTTTGCAAACTTCTATAGTGGGATCGCCGATTTCGCCACCATTTCATAATGTGCCGTTTAAGCCAAAATTTTATAGTGGGATCGCCGATTTCATCACCATTTCATAATGGGATCGCCGATTTCATCACCATTTCATAATGGGATCGCCGATTTTTCCCCAATTTCATAATGGGATCGCCGATTTCGTCAGAATTTCTTAATGGGATCGTCGATTTAGCCAAAATTTTATAGTGGGATCGCCGATTTTGCCCCAATTTCATAATAAGATCGCCGATTTAGTTAGAATTTCGTAACGGGATCGCCGATTTTGCCACAATTTCATAATGGGATCGCCAATTTTGTCACAATGTTATAGTGGGATCGCCGATTTTGCCCCAATTTCATAATGGGATCGCCGATTTCGTCAGAATTTCTTAATGCGATCGTCGATTTAGCCACAATTTTATAGTGGGATCGACGATTTCGCGCCAATTTCATAATGGGACCGCCGATTTTGTCACAATATAGCAGTGGATCGCCGATTTTGCCACAATCCAATAGTGGATTTCCGCAAAAAGATCAACTCCAAATGACCCCTCAACCCGCAGGAGCCTGAGATGACGACATTCAAGCCACCACAAGCAGACAGCCAGCCATCCGGTGCCGCGCCGCAGAACACCCAGCCAGTCTGGCCACAGCTCGGCGACGCCTTCTTTGACATCTGCGAGCAGGACGTTGGCCAGTACGACAATGCGCTGTCACAAGCCGCCGGGGATCGCGAAGCTGACCGCTACGAGATTGCCTTGGAGCTGAGAGACACGCGGCGGAGTCGGGCATCGACACCGGGACTAAGCGGCCGAATTTCGGAGGCGGAAAGCGACGATCAGCAGCAGCAGCAGCAACAACAACAACAGGAACAAAAAAGCGATTGGTTTGAAGAGGTTTCCGAGGCCTTGTGAGCGGACATAACATGCTCTTTTCTCTCGTTGAAGTTTTTTTTTAATTCGCGTCATTTTCTGCGTGTTGCCTTTACCTATCATATAAGCAGACACAAGAAATGTAACTCGGTTTTTTAAGGGGTGTCCATCTTAAAAATAATTCGCTTACCGTTGAGAAAGGATGTCTACTTTAGAGGCAGGGGTGTCCGTCGTAGGGATAGGGGTGTCCATGTTAGAGATAGGGGCGTCCATCTTAGAGACAAGGGTGTCCGTCTTAGATACAAGTGTGTCCGTCTTAGATACAAGGGTGTCCATCTTAGAGACAAGGGTGTCCATCTTAGAGACAAGCGTGTCCATCTTAGAGACAAGGGTGTCCATCTTAGAGACAAGGGTTTTCATCTGAGTGACAAGGGTGTCCATCTTAGTGACAAGGGTGTCCATCTTAGAGACAAGGGTGTCCATCTTAGAGACAAGGGTTTTCATCTGAGTGACAAGGGTGTCCATCTTAGAGACAAGGGTGTCCATCTTAGAGACAAGGGTGTCCATCTTAGAGACAAGGGTGTCCATCTTAGAGACAAGGGTGTCCATCTTAGAGACAAGGGTTTTCATCTGAGTGACAAGGGTGTCCATCTTAGTGACAAGGGTGTCCATCTTAGAGACAAGGGTGTCCATCTTGGAGACAAGGGTGTCGATCTTAGAGACAAGGGTGTCGATCTTAGAGACAAGGGTGTTCATCTTAGAGACAAGGGTGTCCATCTTAGTGACAAGGGTGTCCGTCTTAGAGACAAGCGTGTCCATCTTAGAGACAAGGGTGTCCATCTTAGTGACAAGGGTGTCCATCTGAGAGACAAGGGTGTCCATCTTAGTGACAAGGGTGTCCATCTTAGTGACAAGGGTGTCCGTCTTAGAGACAAGGGTGTCCATCTTAGAGACAAGGGTGTCCGTCTTAGAGACAAGGGTGTCCATCTGAGAGACAAGGGTGTCCGTCTGAGAGACAAGGGTGTCCATCTGAGTGACAAGGGTGTCCATCTTAGTGACAAGGGTGTCCGTCTTAGAGACTAGGGTGTCCATCTGAGAGACAAGGGTGTCCATCTTAGTGACAAGGGTGTCCATCTGAGAGACAAGGGTGTCCATCTGAGTGACAAGGGTGTCCATCTTAGTGACAAGGGTGTCCATCTTAGAGACAAGGGTGTCCATCTTGGAGACAAGGGTGTCGATCTTAGAGACAAGGGTGTCGATCTTAGAGACAAGGGTGTTCATCTTAGAGACAAGGGTGTCCATCTTAGTGACAAGGGTGTCCGTCTTAGAGACAAGCGTGTCCATCTTAGAGACAAGGGTGTCCATCTTAGTGACAAGGGTGTCCATCTGAGAGACAAGGGTGTCCATCTGAGAGACAAGGGTGTCCATCTTAGAGACAAGGGTGTTCATCTTAGAGACAAGGGTGTCCATCTTAGTGACAAGGGTGTCCGTCTTAGAGACAAGCGTGTCCATCTTAGAGACAAGGGTGTCCATCTTAGTGACAAGGGTGTCCATCTGAGAGACAAGGGTGTCCATCTGAGAGACAAGGGTGTCCATCTGAGTGACAAGGGTGTCCGTCTTAGAGACAAGGGTGTCCATCTTAGTGACAAGGGTGTCCGTCTTAGAGACAAGGGTGTCCGTCTTAGAGACAAGGGTGTCCATCTGAGAGACAAGGGTGTCCATCTTAGTGACAAGGGTGTTGATTTTTGTGACAGGTGGTTCTATTTGCCTTTAAAGGTAACAATATTTTCGCGTTTTTCTTCTTAAATACAAGTTTTTTTAATTGCTTATCAAAGACGCTTTACTGTTATAAAAATTATGAAAATTATGCAAATCTTTGATACCACTAAACGGACAAATCGATTATAAATTTGCGTCATTTTTGCTTTTAAACGAGTTTACTGCTTTTTGCATGAATAAAATTGCAAGAATCAATCAATTGTAAATTGGAAACTATTTATTACAATTTAGAAATACCTTGTCCATGGCAAAAGTATTGTTTACCATAGACAAATCTTAGATACGATATCCTTAAAAAGTACATACAATTTACAACATTTTTACATTGCTCTTATATTTTTACGTACAGCTCATACTCAGCCTCTATATTACAGCTTTGTTTAGATAAAATAAATTGTTATCTTTCAAATTTATCAATCGCTTCTTGCCTACGGAGAAAAGTTCTGCTTGCTATAGTACTTTTATAATATATTGACATGGTTTTAGAATAGCCGCCAATACTAGCTCGTATCATCGTGGTTTAAAATGTTTGTCATGGGGCTTTCATGAATCTAATAATTATGCCTTTTATGTGTTCAGTCCGCCCCTGTCCAATCAGAGCAGTGAAACCCTGTCCAATCAGAGCAGTGAAACCCTGTCCAATCAGAGCAGTAAAACCCTGTCCAATCAGAGCAGTGCAACCCTGTCCAATCAGAGCAGTGAAACCCTGTCCAATCAGAGCAGTGAAACCCTGTCCAATCAGAGCAGTGAAACCCTGTCCAATCAGAGCAGTGAAACCCAGTCCAATCAGAGCAGTGAAACCCTGTCCAATCAGAGCAGTGAAACCCTGTCCAATCAGAGCAGTGAAACCCAGTCCAATCAGAGCAGTGAAACCCTGTCCAATCAGAGCAGTGAAAACCTGTCCAATCAGAGCAGTGAAACCCTGTCCAATCAGAGCAGTGAAACCCTGTCCAATCAGAGCAGTGAAACCCTGTCCAATCAGAGCAGTGAAACCCTGTCCAATCAGAGCAGTGAAACCCTGTCCAATCAGAGCAGTGAAACCCTGTCCAATCAGAGCAGTGAAACCCTGTCCAGTCAGAGCAGTGAAACCCTGTCCAATCAGAGCAGTAAAACCCTGTCCAATCAGAGCAGTAAAACCCTGTCCAATCAGAGCAGTGAAACCCTGTCCAATCAGAGCAGTGAAACTCTGTCCAATCAGAGCAGTGAAAACCTGTCCAATCAGAGCAGTGAAACCCTGTCCAATCAGAGCAGTGAAACCCTGTCCAATCAGAGCAGTGAAACCCAGTCCAATCAGAGCAGTGAAACCCTGTCCAATCAGAGCAGTGAAACCCTGTCCAATCAGAGCAGTGAAACCCAGTCCAATCAGAGCAGTGAAACCCAGTCCAATCAGAGCAGTGAAACCCTGTCCAATCAGAGCAGTGAAACCCTGTCCAATCAGAGCAGTGAAACCCTGTCCAATCAGAGCAGTGAAACCCTGTCCAATCAGAGCAGTGAAACCCTGTCCAATCAGAGCAGTGAAACCCTGTCCAGTCAGAGCAGTGAAACCCTGTCCAATCAGAGCAGTAAAACCCTGTCCAATCAGAGCAGTAAAACCCTGTCCAATCAGAGCAGTGAAACTGAGATGTAGCCACTCACACCAAATGCGTTCTAGCGTAATCTCTCCAACGCACCACTTCCTATATGCTGATTTGCTAAACGCAGGCTACCAATGACAGCTTAACAACACGCTATATATATAACATACGAAAGTGCGAAGCAGTCAACTTTCCGTTCCCACTACCTTAGCTTCTTCCATCTCCTAGTCTCGCTAGCAAATCAATCTAAAGTTATAATAGTCAACTGACTACCGACTCAATCACATAGACAACAGGCCTTAGCCTTGAACTGCTGAATATTCGACGAGTCTGATAAGTACCACGTTCCTGACTGCTTCTTACTTAGTATTCTGATTGCTCACCATCATTGTGCATTGCTTAATCAACACCAGTAATACGATTGGAAATATAACACCCAAGAGAAGGTTTAACACCGCTGGAAACTTGAGTTGAACTTGCCGCTGATTGACTCAACACAGGATATACGTATTTAGAACAGAGAGTTAGAGAGCATCATAGAGAAGATAACGATAAAGTATATCAAAACCCTGTCCAATCAGAGCAGTGAAACCCTGTCCAATCAGAGCAGTGAAACCCTGTCCAATCAGAGCAGTGAAACCCAGTCCAATCAGAGCAGTGAAACCCTGTCCAATCAGAGCAGTGAAACCCTGTCCCATCAGAGCAGTGAAACCCTGTCCAATCAGAGCAGTGAAACCCTGTCCAATCAGAGCAGTGAAACCCTGTCCAATAAGAGCAGTGAAACCCTGTCCAATCGGAGCAGTGAAACCCTGTCCAATCAGAGCAGTGAAAACCTGTCCAATCAGAGCAGTAAAACCCTGTCCAATCAGAGGAGTGAAACCCTGTCCAATCAGAGCAGTGAAACCCTGTCCAATCGGAGCAGTGAAACCCTGTCCAATCAGAGCAGTGAAACCCTGTCCAATCAGAGCTATTTAAAGAGAATAAACTCTTGATTACAAGAAAAACATGAAACTAAAACTTTCTGTTTCTGGTAACAATTTGTAATTTTATATTTGATTTAAACATTTAGCAGAATAATAGCCATGAAAGTGCATTGTGCATAATTGATAATAAAATGCATTTCGCAGTCTTCGCAGCGGCGCGTTAAACAATTAGCATAATCAAAGTGCCGAAATGAATATAAACTGTCTGTATGATATTTCCGATCATAAAATAAGTATATGAACATATTTGACATATTTGTTTGACAAGGCAAGTTCAAATGGAGACCTGTAGTTTTGGAATGACGATTGCCAATTTTTTAAAAAAGCAATCAGCCCTTCTTAAAACACAATTTAAAAAAAGCATTTTTAACAGGAAAGCATTGATCGATGCAACTGAAGGTTGTTTTTCTGCTTTTCAATTTTTTCTTTACAAAGAAAACGGCTAAAACAAATGATTCTCAAAGCGAATATAGAAGAAAATGCTATGCGTGCTATGTAAGCATATATTAGGCTGAGACAACATAGAAAAATATTAAAAACAAATACACTTGCTTTACACAATCGTACAGTCTTCAATAGTACAAAATGCCGCTAGCTCTTTGCTGAAATAACCACCAGTAAACTTCGTTAAAACTAAATGACAGTACTAATGACTATAATAGCAATGGCACGCTGTAAAACAAACCTGTCAACTTACCTCAACACAAAGCGGCAACAAATATTCATTTTTTAAAAGATAATCACAACTTTTTAATACGGCCCTAGATTATATAAATTCACATACTACTCAAAAGTAGGATTGGCCAGGTCATGTTCATTTAATTATTAAAAAAGTGAATAGACAACAAAGACAATTAATCGATATACAACTTAGCGCAACCGTGATGCACATGGCCAGATCAGCTTTTTTGTGCAACAGGTGTGAGTGGTGTGGTGCTGAGTTTCTACATGGCGCATAAATTGCTGCACCCACCCGCCCTAGGGGGGAAAAAGATCCCTCCTAGGTATGGGTGGGGAGGTCA
This sequence comes from Macrostomum hystrix, assembly GCA_950097015.1. NCBI lineage: Eukaryota > Metazoa > Platyhelminthes > Macrostomidae > Macrostomum > Macrostomum hystrix. The sequence continues at coordinate 20,963,762 of CATNEN010000038.1, forward strand.
GCTCTTTTTAAGAGTAGGAACTACGATTTTTAGTTTAGAGATTCTATAATCCCACTAGATAGTCCCCGGATATCTATAGTTAAGAATGCCCTGTAAAAAAATCCCAAAATTATAATCCCAATTCCTAATTACTGTTAAGAATAATCCCAAATTCTTTATTCTAATATATAAGATCGACAGGAAGACAAAATGGATGCAACAAACACTAGGAATGTCACGGCCATAGGGTGGGTGGCGGTGATTGGCTGCAGGAGCTAGCCAATCAGAACAGAACATCGCCAGCGGCTAGACGCTCCAGTCGACTGTGCCTGCTGCGACTGTTCTGGCGCTCCCAGGCGCGACCAACTCGTTGGAATTCGGCCAGCTCTGCTTTGTAGACTGGGTCCACCATCTTCACGTAGTTGGGCGGCTGACAGTTGCACTGTTAGTGATTTCGGTGCGCAATACTGTTAGTCAATGTGCCATGGATTGGTACAGGTAGAGAAGGGAGGACAGCGACAGAAACTGGACAGGGTGAAAGGTTTGTAGAATGAGAAAAAGGTGTCGGGTGTGAAAACGGTTTGTAGAGAAAGGTGGATAGATGAGAGAAGAAATGTGAGTAGAGCGAGAGAAAGGTTTTTAATATGGTGGGATATAAATAGTGAGGGAAATATGGGTAGAGTGAGGGAAATATGGGTAGGGATAGAGTGGAAGAGGAGTGTCAGAGTGGTAGGAGAGGTAAAGTTGGAGAGGGAGTGTCAGAGTAGTAGGAGAGGTAAAGTGGGAGAGGGAGTCAGAGTAGTAGGAGAGGTAAAGTGGGAGAGGGAGTGTCAGAGTGGTAGGAGAGGTAAAGTGGGAGAGGGAGTGTCAGAGTAGTAGGAGAGGTAAAGTGGGAGAGGGAGTGTCAGAGTAGTAGGAGAGGTAAAGTGGGAGAGGGAGTGTCAGAGTTGTAGGAGAGGTAAAGTGGGAGAGGGAGTGTCAGAGTGGTTAGTGGTAGGAGAGGTAAAGTGGGAGAGGGAGTGTCAGAGTTGTAGGAGAGGTAAAGTGGGAGAGGGAGTGTCAGAGTGGTTAGTGGTAGGAGAGGTAAAGTGGGAGAGGGAGTGTCAGAGTGGTTAGTGGTAGGAGAGGTAAAGTGGGAGAGGGAGTGTCAGAGTGGTTAGTGGTAGGAGAGGTAAAGTGGGAGAGGGAGTGTCAGAGTGGTTAGTGGTAGGAGAGGTAAAGTGGGAGAGGGAGTGTCAGAGTGGTTAGTGGTAGGAGAGGTAAAGTGGGAGAGGAAGTGTCAGAGTAGTAGGAGAGGAAAAGGGGGAGAGGGAGTGTCAGAGTGGTAGGAGGGGTAGAGTGGAAAAATGGTGCGGCATCTGAGACAGGTATGGTAGGAGGCATGCGTAGAGTTAGTGGGAGTGAGTAAAGTCAAGAGGTAGCGGGAGAAAGTAGAGAGCTGGAGCGAAGGAGGAAAGCACTATTGACAATGCACACGTAGAAATCACCTTGAAATGCTCATAGAAGGCCTTGTAGCCACCCTGCAGCACGTAGACCTCCGGATAGTACAGATCCGGATAGTTAGTAGCATTGGCCTCCCGGTCGCATTGGCGTAGTAACCGGGCCATTTTTGGCGCCCGCTCGCTGCTGAACTCACAGTGGAAGATCAGCACGGTGGCGGCGGCTGGCCGACCAGCCGGGCCGGCGCTGCGTACTGGCTCCAGGAAGCGCCGTAGAAGTTCCTCCTGGTAGATGTCGATGATTTGGGTATTCTTGATTGATACAGAAAAAACACCAACCGGCACTGATACTCTACTAATAATAGTAGCTGATATTCTCACCTGGTTATAAATGTTAACAGCGCCTCGAATGTGGCCACCGGAAAACTCGTACGGGTAGCGGCAGTCGATGATCGCGTAGCTGGTCACGGTGTCGGCGAACTCGCCGTTCACCAGCCGGCTGACAGTGGCGCTAGTCACGTGACGAATTCCGTAATCGAGCTCCTTGACGGTAGGAAGCGCATGCTGCTGCTCCGAGTTGCCAATGAGATTCAGAGAGTCGATGGAAGCAATGGCTCGGTCCACTCTGGCGGAGTCTAAAGCAGTCGACACAGACTCCTGACGATGCATAGTCGGTCGTACAGGGGCATCGACGGCGGCGCCGCAAGTCACCTCGCTGGAGCAGCGGTGAAGAGCCGCTAGACGCTGCTGCTGATTCTGAATCAGTGACGGCTTCTTGAAGCCGAATGTCGGCGTAGTCGAATTTGTTAGATCGCCTAACGGCCTGGCTAGACGACGGCGTTTCGGTGTGCCGCCGGAGCCGGCGGACTTGCCTTCGTCAAGAGTCTTCGTCGACATGGAATCGCGCCGACACTCCGAGTCCTCGTCGTCAGTGGTGCTGTAGCAGTCCTCAGTGTTGTTGCTAGGCGTTCTCGCGTTGTCCCTGCTGGTTATGGTCCTCGCTGCGCTAGGCGAAGGTCTCTTGCACGACTGCCGGCGACTCCCAGACGATGTCTTCGTCGATGGCGGGGGAGCGGACGGCTTTCTCGGCAGCAGTTCAGAGGCTAATCTCTGGCCACCTGACTTAGTCCTCGGTCCCGGCTCCGACGGCGACGGACGGAAAGCCACGACTCCTAGCGGCTGCCAGTCCATGCCGGAATCTTCCTTGTCGTCCTCGTCGTCCTCTTCCTCGTCGTCGTCGAAGCTCAACGGTACAGGGAGCGTCAGGCCGGCTCTTGGCGAATCAACGAAGCGCATGAACGAATCGTCGTGACCGCAGTCGTCGTAGCCGAAGCCGACATTGTCGCTGAATGGCATTCTACCACGCGGACTAAATACAGTCGCCGCCGCTGCCGCTGCGGATGGCCTAATGTTTTCCTGATCCTCAGTAAAAGACACTTCCATGATTATTGCTTGCTTTTCTCCGTGTTCACTTTCTCAGGAATGGCAAGCCTTTGGAGGACGACTAATAAAACAGCTTCGCAGCCTAATGACAAACAACAGAGTCTATCTATCGAGCTTAGCTTTTTAGCTCCTAAGGCAACAGATTTACATGATCATCGTCTGGTCTGGTCTTAGTCCTTTTATTAACGAAACCAACTATGGGAGGTTGTCGTCGCTTCGATCGGTAAGGGGAGGGCCCGCGCCCAAGAATTGGGGTGGCGGGTGGTTTGGCCTTCGGGGGCCCGGCGGATTGATTTTAGGGGTGTGGCGTGCCGGTCGGGCCACGCTGTCTGAAATTTTTCTAACCCCTCAGCTGGCCAGGGCCCCAGTCGGTAGTGTGGAAAGGGTTTTGGGTGATGGGGTGTTTTAGATACTCCAGCCAATAAGAAGCCGACAGCTACACAGCTGATTATTTTAACAAACGGCAACCCTACTTCGACAGACAAAAAACCGATGACTGGTCGAACCGTCAAAGCGAGCGCCTCGGAAATGTACATTCTCTGTACATTCTCTATATCTGAACTGTGCCTGCCTCCGAGACCAAACCGGGGGCTTAAACATCGTCCTCTAATATGTTCAATATCGTTTGAAATAATAGATAGCAGATCTTAGCTTCCACTGAAATAGTTTAAGTTGATAACGGGGTTATCTAGTAAAACGAAAGATATTATACACGTATATATAGCCAATTCAAGTTCTTTAGTCTATACAATAGCACTTCTTATTATAATAAGAAGAAAACTAAATATGTTTTCAATATCTGTCTCGGTCTTAGTATGTACTTTTTACTGTAGATTATTAACCAGGACAACAAGTACGGCTGCCTTATCAGTGGAAGATGTAGTAAAAGGCTTCTAAAGGTAGGTAGGTAAGGTAGTAAATAAAGCTTCTAGCAATTATTTTAATTGTGATACCTACTTTTAGGCCCCATACTAAAGACTAAACTCAATGCTGCCTCTATTAAAAAAGCCCCCCATTAAAATCTAGTCATCAGGTGTCAATCAACAAAATAAGTTGCAAATGACGCGAAAATAACGATGGCGTGTGCGTGTTGACACGCCGTCTAGCTATAGACGTCTATACGCTCGTATAAACTCACTAATTCCTTTAAAACCTTCGTCGGCTCATTTTCTTACGTCTACCCGCTCCAGGGGGCAGGGCCGCGAGACGACGCACATGCATCATAACCTTCTTAAGCCTTGGGAATGCAGATCTTAATCTTCGTGTTGGCATATTGATTGAATAGGCTATCTATAGGCTCGATCGAGTATGACCAAAAGCGACATTCTTGACTTGACTTCGTTGGCTGGATATACGATCAGGGGTTAAAAAATTAATTCTAGACTCCTAGAAAGTCACGGAATATAGGATATAAAATTACGCAAACCAAATGCCTATAGATAGGAGAGAGAAGCACCTAGGTGGGGGAGAATCAGATGGGAGAGAGAAGCACCTAGGTGGGGAGAATCAGATGGGAGAGAGAAGCACCTAGGTGGGGAGAATCAGATGGGAGAGAGAAGCACCTAGGTGGGGAGAATCAGATGGGAGAGAGAAGCACCTAGGTGGGGAGAATCAGATGGGAGAGAGAAGCACCTAGGTGGGGAGAATCAGATGGGAGAGAGAAGCACCTAGGTGGGGAGAATTAGATCGATTAGGAGAGAAAACAAAATTCGTTTTGGGAGAAATGACAGAGAGAGAAGCTACAACTCGGTTTGGCAGAAACGCAGAGAAGTGAAACATTAGATGCAGGATAGCAGTTGCATCGTGCATGGAAACTATATATAGCCTAAGAAAAAAAGATGAATGATTGAGGAAGGACACAATGCTATGAATAATAAACCTCGGAGGCATCGTAAACTGTACCGAAATCCAGAACAGCAACTGGATGTCTGGAATCGGAAGAATAATTAAGCTTAGAAACAGGCCAGCGAGGCGTGCAAAAAACTCCCATCATTTATTGGACATTCGTCTCGCTTTTTAGATTCATGGGTTTTAGATTTCCCAAGCCCAGAGTTTGACAGAACTAACTGCCATACGCTGTCTAAAAATGATGATCGATGATGAATGATGAATGATGAATGATCAGCTGTAGGATGATGAACAGCTGAGCGGGCACGGAATGTTGGCATCCATTGTGTCCAACCCCCAACTTCAGCTGTGACTCAACATACTATTATACAATACGTACGCAACATTATAACTATTAGTTATATCCCTTTTTGTCACCAATAGGCCGATACTGGCGCAAATACCCGGATGTTTAATAAATAAATATTCTCTGAAGCAAAATATTAGAAATTTCTGAATGTGAGAAAAAGAATTAGCAGGATTATTTAGAATCCTGCTTTGTTTAAACTGCGTGGCTTATTGACAAGCGAAAATGCATTGTTTAGCTGGCTTACACATAGCTGCGGCTTGTGTGTTAGTTGCGTAATGTAGCTAAACTCAAAATCTAGTCAGATGGAATGCAAAATATACTATATTATGTGCTCAAACAGGGCTTCTGTGTATAGCATTCAATCCAAGATGACATTATACAGAAGTCCTCGGGTAAGTGATACTAGACACCCTTCGGACTATAGACAATTGTATTGATTGCTTCCTATTTACCCGATAGGGGCACTTTTAAATTTGATTTCCTAGAACAGCTCATCCTAGAACAGCTCATAGAAGAAATCGAAATGCGTTAAAACTGAGGGGGATAGAACCATGGATGAATGAATAGAATTTCTATTCATTTCTATTCATTTCTATTCATTCTATTCTGTTCTATTCATTTCTATTCATTCATCCATGGATAGAACTGAGGGGAATAGAACTGAGGGGAATAGAACTCTTGGCAGCTCTAGACACTAGACAGAATATTAACAACTTCAACTGGTCTTAAGAAATTGGATTTTTCTTAGTTGAGATCAGAAAATTGGCTGGAAAACTGCGAAGCAACAAAGTTTAGTGAGAATTGTAGCTAGGCAAATTGTAGGATCAGTTGGGCCGAATCGGAATACTTTTCCGACTGTCGACTTTATGATTTCCTTTTATAGGTAAAAAAGGTCACGAATACAGAAAAAAAGTTATAAAATTATGGAACTGAAATTTGGAAAAGGATTGAAAACATTGCTACTTTAGTCAGAGGGTCAGAAGCGATCATGGGCCATATTCTCTTATTTTGTTTTTTTGTCATTATTTCTATGTCGAATTCCTTCTTACATATTTTATCGTCTATTCTCTACAGTTCTATTCTATTCTCCTCAGCTCTATTCCCCCCAGTCCTATCCCCCTCAGTTCTATTCCCCTCAGTTCTATTCCCCTCAGTTCTATTCCCCCGTTCTATTCCCCCCA